>CM052441.1:4327150-4352369 GCA_028533085.1 Varecia variegata | reverse complement strand
TCTTTTGTTGATTTACACCTTAAATCAACACCTGCTACAATGAAAATGAGGAATTGCTGCATACACACTTCCTCCCACTTTCCCCATGTCCTACCATCTCTGTCATTATTATATTATTTTTCTAACATCAAAACAATAATTGTTTCCAATGTTTTGTATATAATTTGGTTCTAAAAATTAAAACCCAGTGTAAGTATTATAGCATTAGTTTCAGTTTTCCTTTTAATTTATATTCAGCTACCTCTTTTCCTGTATTTTATTAGTATATCATCCTTTTATTCAATTTTTTGGATTATCACTAAATAAATTTTTATATGGACATTCTTTACCAAGCTTCACATTCTTCATGAGTATGATTAAAAGTTGGGTATAAAATTTCACATTTAAATTAATTTTCTCTCAGATCTTTGAAGTTATTGCAGGATCCAGTGTTGCTGATAAAAAATCTGGTGTTAGCCTGATTTTCATGCCTTTGCAGAACATCTATTTTTATTCTCATTGGAAAATTGTAGCACCTTTTTCTTTATCTTGAAAATTTTGAAATTTCACCAAGATATGTCCATATATGGTTCACTTTTCTCCCTCCTGCTTGCCAGATGTTTAAATCTATCCCTGATGTCTGTGGTGGACTGAGTGTAGCAATGGCCCCAATTTGGTGTATATCTTTGGTAGGGCGCTTCCAGTATTTCCTGGGTTTGGCCATGTAATTTGCTTTGGCCCATGGGATGGTAGCAAAGGAAAGTAAGCAGAGACTTGAAGAGCTCATGTGTTGAAAACTGCATTCTTTCTGCTCTCAAGAACCCTGCTGCCAAGCAAACAATCGTAGTTCAGCAGGATGATGAGAGACACAAGGCTCAGCTACTCCCCTCATCACAGCCAACAATCATAGCCACAGTCCTTTGAGTTCACCTATCAGCTAACCCCCAGCCAGACTTCCACTGATCAAAGTCACATGAGCTAGTTCAGGTGAAAACTGCCACACCTTGCCCATACCAGAAGAACCAACCAGCCAAATCAGAGACACACAAGCCAAATAAATGGTTGTTTTAAGGCACTAAGTTTTGCAGTTATGTGTTACACAACAAAGGGTAATTAACATAGAGTATTTCTTTAGTTTATAAAATATTACATCATTAAACTATATTTTCTGCTTTTCATTGTCTTTTTCTTTTGTATCAATCAAATGGTGGATCTACTGACTCTATTCACTATCGACCTTAACTTTTTAATTTTCCATTTGCTTCCTTTTCTTTTTCAAGTGTTGGAAGCTAATCATCAATTTAATTTGAAGATAAAAACTAGCTTAGGCTTCAACAATGCCCTTTCTGTCAACAGTTGTCTTAATAAATTTTTACTTTGGTAATCATACTTTTAATTTCCTGGAGAATTCTAGTTCTTATTGTTCCTTTTTCATAATAGACTTTTACAACTATTATATAGTCTCAAATTCTGTTCAGGGTACAAATTAGACATCTTTTTAAAGTCTCTGGTATTCCTTGAATTATACCTAAATCTTCTGGTATGAGTTCACGTAATATGAGTTTTCCCTAAATAGCTGATGATCCTTAGATCTGATGATTCTAGTTACTTGTCTAAATGAAAAATGACGTCAATTCATGTTGCCTCTTCCTGGAATGAAAGAGATGTCAACAGAATGTTCTGTGGGTTTCATGAGCAGAAAAGCAGGCAGGCAAGCTGGTAACCCCCGTTATTGCCAAAAAAAAAAAAGTTTTATTTTATGTATGAAATATTTTATGAATTTCATTCTTGAACACCTTTTCTACCTTTCATCCAATGTTCAATGTAGGATTTCAGTGTGAAAATAACATCTTTTCCATTATTTTAATGTTGCCATATGAGAAAAGACAAGTAGGCTAGTGTGTTTAGTCTGCTGACTTAAACTGGAAGCACAGTAATTAGCTTCACCCTCGACCTTTTTCTCAGCTCTTGTTCTTTGGCTTCTTCAGGTCATAAATGCCTGATGCTGAGAACAGAAGTCAGTGAATTTCACAGTTGACAGAATGCATTTTGAGAATGATTTGTGTAGGGAATAATTTATTTGTAAAGAATAAAGTTTATAATCTAGAAATTTCATACGAAAAATTTGGCTTTTCCCAATTTCAAAAGAATATATCCTTTGATGGCACTTTCTAAAGGATCTCTGAAATCAACAATCACGTAGATGAATGTTGTTATTATCTGTAAACACTGCTGCACTAAACACTCTAGAATTTAAAGTTCATTTAAGCTTTCTGTCACTAAATAATATTTCTTTTTTATGTTTCCAAATTTATGAAAGCAACACTGGCTCAAAAGAAAAGCAGTATATTAAAATAAAATAATGTTCTTTTCTGATGGGAATAGAGATAAATCATCTCTCAAGGAGAGTTCATCAAGGCTAGGGACTGGCAGAAGAATAGTAGCCCTCACCTTCAAAGATAAAGCCTATTTTAAAACACACCCTATTCCCTGCTTAGCTTTGATGTATTAATAAGTTCATTTGTCTTAAACCTCAAGGCCGGTGGCCAAGAGGTTATGGCAATCAAAAGAACTATGTCTTATATAAAAAGGTCCATCTAGTAAGGCTCTGTTTTTATTTCAAAACAGTGATTTAAAAAATTTTAGCAGAATAACCTAATTTTCAAACAAAAGCTTCTAAAAACGCACAAATATATACATATAGCAAAAACAAAAGTGGAGTTGTTTTGCTTCAGGAGGTTGGCGATTGGGGACAGAAAAGCCTCAGAACTTAGTTTTGTGGTCCTGAGACACAGCGAAGATACCTTTTTCCACCAAAGAAACTGAAATCTACTCTCCTATTACATATAGGGGCAAAAATCTCATGTTTTTAAATTATTGGTATAGATACGTTTTTCATAAATATTTATTGAAAACAAATAAAATATTCCATTAACTCATTTGTTGAACATCTCTACGTAACCAGAACAGGAAAAGGCACTTTGAGGACTGCATGGGAAGGCTAAGGCAGTTCCTAGTCTCCAAGAGTTCAAATATAAACCACATATGAAGCTGAAGCCACACTGTGTGTTGCTTAGTTCCACAGCAGACTAATACAAGTTGCAGTATTTAAGCAGATTAACTTAGAAGAAAAGGAAAAATTCTATTCAGTTGTATCTTAAAAGATTATTGGGATTTAAACAATTCAGAGGAGGAAGAGAGCCAATATACAAGTGATGGGGAAAACATGGACAGATTTTAGAGAAGAGGAAACATCAGGGATGTGGTAACAAGAAGACATCTGTGTAACTGAAGTGGAAAATGGCATATATTGAAGTCTGAAGGGAAATAAAATTGAATAGCTAAGTGTGGAAAACATAGTGTTTAAGCTACTGCTACCACTTCCTGCTGTACCCTTACTTCTGGAAGGATCATACTTCCCTTCTTCACTCAGGTCAGACTTGCACAAATGTCTTGCTTTGGCCAAAGAAATGGAATTAGACCAGACTGCTAAGATCTCTCTTTCTCTTGTCATAAGGCTGAACATGCCCCAAAGAGAACCAGCTAAACCGGCCTCCTAGAATGAAGGCAACATGAGCAGGCCCACTGCAAACCCACAATGAACACGTAACTGTGTATAGTGAGAAACAAATCAATATTGTTGAAACCACTGGGTCCATTCTCACTGCAGCTTGTATCCTAACTGATACAATGGTTAGAATCAGATCAAGGATGACAGCAAAGTGAGGGCCTGATGTCAGGGAGAATAAGTATCTAGTGTAGGTGTATAACCAGTTTTCATTTCCAAACATGCCTTTCATTCAGTGGTTTTAACCTGGGGATGAGTCTGCTGAGCTTGACTTTGTCTATGTTTAATTTGATATGGCAGCCAATATTCATGTCCAGAAATCTGAGATGAGAAGAAAAATGTCTTTTCAGTCTTTACTCAAATGTCACTTTCTCCATAAGGCTTGATTATTTAAAATTGTAAACTGACCCCTTCCTCCTCACTTTTTTGCACTCTGTATCTCCCTCCCTTGTTGCCTTTTTCTGCATAGTTCTTCTCCACCATTTACATGTGTATATGTGTGGGTTAGGGTGTGTGTATGTATATATGTGTGTGTGTGTGTGTGTGTGTGGTTATATGAAACTTACCTGTTTGCAAAAACTTACCTAGTCACAAAAAAACCTGAAAATTACTATACATCTCATGATACCTTTCTGAAAAATTATGATCTCTATATCCCCATGAAGAATGTAAGTGAAAATTCCCTCTTTAAAAAATGGAAGAGGGAGGAAGGACAAAGCATTAGAAAATTTACTCCAGTTACTTCAGTAGTACCAACTCGAAAAAGACTTCAGCCTGTTTTCTTTAACAGATAAAGTATATCATAGTTTAGGCAGACCTTGACTTACACCGGCTTCACATACCTTGAACTAAAGAATGACTTATTTATACCTGGGTAAAGGCTAGGAAAATACCTATTCATGCTGCCAAAGAAAATACGTGTTATTGGCAATCAAAGTTAGAATGCAGAACCTTTTCCCCCCACAAAATGGTAATTCGGTGTAGTGCAATCGTTGCTGAGATATTTCTGGTACATTATAGGTTAACCTAGTTTTTGCATGCTAGATGCAGACTTTTTCATTTTATTTCATGTCAAAACAAATGTGAAGGTTTAAAGAAAACATTTTAATGTACTTTTGTAATGCTACCATTTGAAGGTGAAGACTAAGTATGCTATATTTGCATAGCATGATACTTTTGTTTCCAAAAAGCTTTTTCCCCTCAAAGAAAGACACCATGCCCTTGAGAATAATTCTCAAACTAATCATAAAGAACAAAATCATAATTTTGTTTATAAATTATTACTTTTATTATTTCACAGATGGAAGAAATGGAACACTTTACAGATATTCCAAAAAGTTAACTGAGTATGAGGTGATTAAAATATAATTCCTTCACATGCATTTAACTGTATTATATTCCATGAAATATTCATTTTAAAATGAAAACTTGAAAGTAACTGACCATTCAAATTTTGAATAGTTGAAAAAGCTTCAAATAGCTGATAATTACCAATGTTTTAAACGTGCTATGTCCTAGAGGAGGATTCAACATAACAATAAATAAGGCAAAGTCTCTGCTCTGTGGAACTCACACTGCAGTGGTAGAGGCTGAGACACAAACACATAGTTACATCATCTCAAACTGAATTTAAAGGAGGGATTAACTAATTCTGTCCTGAAAATGATGGAAGATTGCTTGGAGAAGCTGATATTAGAGCTCTATCTGGAAGGATGCAAGGTCCTTCCTTAGAGAGTCTGGCACATGCAATAGGACAGAGGTGGAAAGCAAAGCTCATTCAGGAAATAGTTTGTGATGGCTGCATCTAGAATATAGGGTACTCAATAAATTGGAAGAGGTTTTAAGAAAGTATTTATTCAAAAAATATTTACTATCAACTCAATGTTTATCATAGGAAATGATTTTGGATAGAAATGATTTCCCCAGATTGTGAAGAGCTTTATATTACCTGTTAAGTATTTTGGAACTTATTTTACAGATAATGAGTTATCAGTGACTCTCACACAGGGGAGTGATAGGATCAATTTCCTTTTATTTATTTAAGGAAGGTAGCTAGAGTTGAAGGTGAGGGAGACCAGTGGCCAAGAGATTAGTTAACAAGCTACCGTAATGACTGAGGTGAGAAATGATGAAGGGTAAAACAGGGCAATTAGAGTGAATGGAGGTAGAGAGAGAGATCAAAGAGAATTATCTCCAGCCACAATAGTGTGATGAAACAAATAGACAAAGAGAGACAAGAATTTGCAATAATTCTTCTAAAACTTATGAAATTGTTTGGGGCATGTTAACTTTTAGATAACTGAGGGGCAAGTAGAAATGATCAGTGGGCAGTTTTGAATAGTGGAATGGGGTTAGGAGAGACATCAGAGTCAGAATAGGACAGGTCACACTTGAAGCCAGCTCAAGAGTCTAAGTAAGATGCCACCCCACAGGATACGGAATAAAAGAAAGTGCAGAGGAAAACAAGGGGCCTGAGAAGACAAGATCAGAGATATAAAACCACTCAGAAGAGAGTGATACTATAAAAGCCAAGGGAGCACAGGCTTTAGGGAGGACACATGTCATAAGGTCAACAGAAGCAAATGTATGAGGACTATAAAAGTCCTTAGACATACAGCAATAAGGAAGTCATGAGATGAAAATTTCAGAGCTTGGTAGGATTAGAAGTCAGACTGTCATGAAATCAGGAATGAGTGGGAGCTAAGGCAGAGAACAAAGGTCCTTTCTGAAAGTTTTGATGATGAAGACAAAGAGGAAATAAGGACTGACACTTGAGGGCAAAGCCGAGTTGAAAAGTAAGGTAAAGGGAACTATTACATAATTGAGGAGACTGAAGATGGATAGTTCAAAAATCAAAGAGATAAGCTATAACTGTGAGGCAAAGTAAGATAGAAAACCTTGGAGATGAACGAAGGAGAGTTCCCTTTTTTGAGCATTCAAGTGTGTGCCAGATATTTTGCTGTACACTTTCACATAATTTCCTTAATTAGCTAAATATTACCTATAGTTGGGTATTACTATCCTTAATCTACAGTCAGAAAATGATGGAGGAGACAGGTTTATTAAAATTGGAACATCTCAGAAGTGATGGCCTCTCTGTGAAACAGGAGGCAAGTCATCTGTTTCAACAGCATTAGGAATTGGGTTGCAGAAATGGTGGAGCTCCTGTATTGAATGAGAAAGTAATTCCTGGCAGATAAGACAAGAAAGAAATATTTACAGTGCATAGCAATTACTGTATAATAACAGAAAGTTAACCTGGAATGATTTTTTTTTTCAAGCACTAACCTGACAATAAGGTCCAATGGATGCTTCAGTGAACAGTGGCTTTCCATTTTTGCAAAAGTGTCAGGAATATGGTTCAAACTGATGTTACCTACATCAATCTTCTCTAATATTTAATCTTAACTTAGTGAAGGCATTTCTATAAGGCAGTCGTACTAAAATAATGTCTCATAATATTTTACAAGTATTGTACTATGTGAAAACTCCATGCTGAGAATCACTATCAAATGACTAATTTAAAACTAATTATTTCAGCATTAATCCAGATAATGATCCATAATGAATGGAAAATGAATAACGTGACATTTCAGGGGTTTCTTACTGCCCCAATTCAGATAAAAGAAAACGCTTTTGCTATGTCTTTCATTTACAGATTGAAACATAACCTAAAATAACTCCAAAATGTTGACATGTTTATAAATTATATTTTAGTTGAGTATAGAATATACTTTATAAATCAAAGTTTTAACACTGAGTTAATTAAGGAAAGTCCAATTTTATAACATTTTTGTGTGTGGAAAAATAACTAATACATAATGCTTGACCATATGGTCTGTTAGTCCTTTTGCTAATTACCTACAAATCACTACACAGGCTTTACAGCTGCTACTTATTTTAACTGTGGTATGTTTTCCCCAGTGATTTCTCTTTTCATACTTTTTTTGTTTTAACCATTGACAAAGAACATTCATATTTTTAGGAGAGTCAACTGCAGAAGACAAAATATTCAATACATACAAAGGAATCTTTACATTTACATTAATGTTAATTACATGATAAAACTTTCAGCAGACCAAAATATTATAACAGTTTTATTTTAGGCAACATTTTAAAATTTTTCATTAAAGTCTGGCAGCCTGGAGCATGAAATTCAGCAGTCGGGCATTAAAATGTTATAATAACGGTTTCTGATATAGAAAGCAATTAGTTCTTTTAAAAATTGATCTAATTTATATAAGCCATATCTAATTAGGAACATGTGTTTTAAAGAATGTTAGACTTAAATCTGAATTTTGTCTTAGAATCTAGAATAATTATGACTTCTTAAAAGTACAAGCAGTTAGATAGCATGTTAGAGAAAATGATAAAAAATTAAAATTAAAATTGAAGTATATAAAGCTTAATAAAAACGTTTGCTTCCATCCTCCCCAGAAAATTTTTGTTACATTATATTTTTTATCCAATTGGACAAACTACCAAGCCCAGTATAAACTCCTAGTGGGCCAGGATTATGAGTGATTCATCACATGTGTCAACCATGCACAATGGTCTGCACAAGTAGGTGCTAAAGGTATTTGCTGAAATAAAAGATCCAGGCCTTTCAAATCAAACCAGTGTCTTGCTCTTACAGTGTACACATTGATTTATCACTTTAGTCATATAGTAATAGTGTATGAAAAGTCCCCCAAAATTACTTAGTATATAAAATAATTGGTATCCAAAAGGCCCTTTTAACTACCACCTATAAATTCTTCCCTAAGCTTTCTTTATACTGTCCTGCCAAACTAACAGGTTTTCTTCTTACTAATACTGCACAGATCTTCAGAAAAGCTACTATCAATTACTTTGATTTCCCAGGTTGCCCAAACTGCTAATGGAACTTAGTAATTAAAGTTCTTTTAAAACAATCCCTAATCTGAGCATCTCCCCATTCAGCCTGATTACAAGCAGCCATCAACATTGACATCAATCGCTGACAATGTAATATACATTGGATGTGCCAGAGGTGATCATTCTCTAAATGTGACTTCTATCTAGGGAAGAACATGTAATGGGGATTTAAGATATGTCTATGCCCAATAACTGATTCTACCATGAATCTTATATACAGCATTCACATTCAGAGGCAAATATTTCTTTATTTATAATATTCCCAGTCTCTTTCACAGTAAATGGCCTTGAATTCCATTATCATTTAAAAAGGCCACTTTGTCCATACCCTTCCTTTCACTAAAAATGTAATAAGATAATGATACACTGTGCATATGACACTGTCTTATACTTGTATTTGGAAGCAGGTCACTAAATGGATGATCTGCATCCAGAATAATAGACTTTCCAACCAGAATTGCAAACTGATAAAGCAAAAAATCAATAGGAAGCAAAATGAATATAAAAAAAAAGTAAACAATTTTATAGAACCATTTGGACATAATTTAAAGGAATTTTGGTCAAATTGACTAGTATAACTCAGGAAATTACAGCTATTAGTCCTTAAGCCCTCCAGTAGAATTATTATCTTTCCAAAGCCTTACTCAAATACAATAGATCTTAAGACTTCGCAACCACTTTGAAACACTAATGAACCTGTTATGGTATTTGAAGCGCATGGGGATCTAATGTGTACAATGTTTCCAGAGAAAAACAAAACCTTTAAAGCAGAGTCATCTGTGTTAGACTTCAACGAGATGTTAGGCCACCTGAGGAATGACTGTTCCATGACATATAAAGTTGTAAGTCAGAGGTAGTAAGTAGTCTATAAATTTAATGACAAAATTAAACTGCAACTGTCCACAATCACTTACAGATAGAGGACCTATCGTCTTTATTACTTCTGTTACAGTAACTAGCTTTTCCAACAAGAAACTACAATACTAACTCTGTGGCCTGCCTGGGAGTTCCTTGTAAGGGGGGTGCTTTAAAAATTGATTTTGTGTAACAGTAATAAGAAAGAGAAATAGATAAATAATACAAAAACAAAACTTGAAATGATAAGCAAAAATATGCCCAAGACAAAAATCCAGTTTGTCATAATAATATAGTAAATGACCTTAGATATAAATCCAATTGATAATTCTAAGATAATAAAAAAATCAGGCTAAATTCTCTATAATAAATATATTTTATAGTCATCTTCTTGCTGGCAAACATACACAAAACAAATTCAAAGGAAAATGATTTTTCATTTAAAATATTAAATAGTGTTACCATGCAATACTTATATTTTATTTATTTATTTATTTATTTATTTATTTATTTATTGTTTTGAGACAGAGTCTCACTCTGTTGCCCAGGCTAGAGTGTCGTGGCATCAGCCTAGCTCACAGCAACCTCAAACTCCCCGGCTCAAGCAATCCTTCTGCCTCAGCCTCCCGAGTAGCTGGGACTACAGCCATGTGCCACCATGCCCAGCTAATTTTTTCTGTATATTTTTAGTTGTCCAGCTAATTTCTTTCTATTTTTAGTAGAGACGGGGGTCTCGCTCTTGCTCAGGCTGGTCTCAAACTCCTGACCTCGAGTGATTCTCTCACCTCAGCCTCTCAGAGTGCTAGGATTACAGCCCTTATATTTAATTTATACTTAACTTTTTTGTGTGTATGAATTTTGAATGTATCTTTAATATCTGTCTTTCAGTATTCACTGCTATTCCTTATGGCACCTATACAACTAAGTGAGCACTACTATTTCATAGTATAAAATCATTAGGCTAAGACTTTAAATAAATTTATCCATTTAGTCATTGGGAAGGAAGAAATTATAACTCCTAAAATTCCAGTTTCTAGAGAAGTTCAATTGTATATACAAACAGATGTACAGAACCTCACACATATGGCTGATTTTCTACTTGAGAAATCACGGGGATTCATACAGACTTAGAGGCTGCGGATTGCCTGTGCTTTGTCCGCATCACTGAACGTAGGTGTCCAACACACCCCATGACCGGTGTCGCCAGCCCAGCCTCTCTTTGCACAGGACACTGAATGTGCCTGGGATGGCAGAATGATGTGAGGGAGAAAGGAAGCAGGAGGAGTTGTGCCAAGACAAAATAAACAAATGAATAAAGACCAGTATTTTTCATCATTGTCCCAGACATTCTAGGTATGAGTGGCACATAAACAATGTTTAACTGAACATTAATAACTTCTAAATAATTAGGAGTGGAAAATGTTAAAGGAGAAATGAGACAGTTACAGAGATACTAAGTGCATGAAAAACCACTACAAGGCATAGTGGCAACAAAACTAAGCAGCATTTATGAAAGGGCTCCAGTGCTGATGCCATTTTCTTAAAATTGTGACTCCCTTGAACCAGGAAAGCCAGTTCCAGAACCGGCTGTGTGTGTCCCTATCTCTATGCCTTGGCTATGGCTGTGCTGTAAGGTTGCAGTTGGAAGGGGCACACCCTGAGGACTCAAACCACAGCTTCTGGGAAACCTTCCCTCCTGGTATTTCTCCTACAGCTTTGATCGCAACACATGGTAAGGACTCACGTGCCATGACTCTCTCCCTCCAGAACGCACACTTCTAAGGCAAAGATTTCATGTCTTATTCAGCTTGTATCACCAGCCACCAGTGCGATGGCTGGCACAAAGAGCACAATGGACATATCGTTATTTAATTAAATAAACTTTCCTAGATTCCTATTTTCTCACCTGCAATATTGAAGATTTATGTTTCTTTCAATCTCTATAATTTCATCTTTGAGAAATTCAAACACTGTTCCTTAACTCAGCTATTTAAAATGAATTTAATTCTTCATTTTGCACATAACAAAGAACAAAACATCTTTTTTACTTTCCCTTGATTTCTCCCTTTCAAGAGCGTCAATACTGCGTGCTCAAAGGAGTCAAGTTTGACACACAACAGTTAATTAGAAATTAGTCTCTTACGTATTTTTTAAAATGTGGGAAATGGACATAGACATGGGTCTTTACAGGGTAGTCAACTGCATTCTGAGCCATGTATTCAATTTCCAAAATAACAAATTTCCTCCGTCTTGAGTCTCTGTTCCCTTCCCTTCCCTTCTTTCTTCTTCTGGGTGTTTGACCAGAAAAATTAGAAGTGCTGAAAATCAAATCAGTGCAATATAAAGTCTGGCTTTTAGGGTAAAGTTGTCAACATGATTATAAGGAAAGAGTCCCACATATACAAAAGTCTCAAATTTGACTCGGACTCTACATGAGACCACGGCTGTTTCTGATGCCATTTTTACCCTACAATTCAAATATTCTCTAAGAGTAAAGCTTATGTAACAGCTTTGTAACATTACTTTATCGTGTTATTAAGTTTTCTTATTTTATTGTAATAATATTCTTAATGTTCATTACTTTTATGAAATTATTTCTTAATTTGGTTGACATTCAGATATTTTAACTGTCATTATGATTTAAGAGTTTGTTGATTCTCAGTGGTAATCATATGAAAAACTGTTCCAAGGAAAACAATTTAGTGATGATTAATAGACTCTGATGATTCTACTAATTATTTTACACAGGCATCTCTGTTACTTAGCACAGGTGAATACCTCAATCACATGACTAACTTCAGGTTTCAGGGATTGGGAGACTGGTCTATTTTGCATGATGCAGCTAGTTGAAATATGACCCACTCTTTCTAGCCCTACTAATCTCAATTCTTTGTGTTCATTCAGTGAGCAGCAATACTAGCTCTAAAGCATAAAGGCACCAAGCATGTTTGGGAAAAAGCTGGCTCCCAAATGAAAATAAACAACCAATTACACAGCATCCAGGCTACAAGGCATTCTGTAAGAATTAAAATGGTTCTGTTCTCCTTAATGCTGTGACTGAACACTTGCCAGATCTCAGGAACAGCTATCTATTACTTAAACACTCACATAATTTGCTCACAAAAAAAGTTAACACTAACCTGCCATAATTTTCCTATGTCCCTATTTCTATTATTGGACAATAATTTTTTTTCTGTTGAAACAAGTTACTAGAAAAAAATATCTCAGTGACATAAATTTATGTTATATGCCCAACTTGAAATAAATTATCACCAAAGCTAAAAATGGCTTTGAAATTACTCCATCTACTGTGGAGCAACATAGGAAAAAACCAAACCAACAAATCATACCTAGTTCTGTTTCTAACCTCTCTAACAATGAGGAAACTCAGTGCAAAGAAGTTAAAGCAATTACTAAAAGTAACATGCCTTGTTGAAGGCATTTTAAAGGAATACAATTAAGTGAACTCTCAGGGAAATCTTAACTCTCCATTGTGTTGCTTAAGAGCATTAAGGAAATTTTTGTTTTCCAGATTTTAACATTACCAACCAAGAGACAGTGATTTGTGTGAACAGTGACACAGAATGCAGATATTGTAAAACAGAAATGAAGCAAGCACCAATGAAGAAGCAAAGTAAAGTTAGAGACACACAAGATCAGATTGAGATCTGACCAATCTCAGGTCAAACATGCAAACACACGCACACATGTGTACACACACCCCCACCAATAGGGAGCACAGCCAAACGTTCCTTATAATTCTAAAATCCTAAACAAGAGGAAGAGATTAAAGTCTCCTGTGAGAAACCGGTGAGCAAGCTGACAGGGGTGAGAGTGAGACAGACGGGTCTTCAGCCAGTCCAGGACCAAGGCTCGACTTTGACCTTCACTTTGAGTTTTATGGAAATTCATTCAATCCACACAGAATTTCTAGCTTTAAGTCAAGAAGAAATAAAAACTGTGACCTCATATTTGACTTTTGTATTATCTTTTTCCTATTAGTTCTATCATAAATGAGTTAAAAATTGAAAAGTATCTTAATTAAAAGTTTTAGCAAAGCCTTGTAAATTTGGGTCAAGAAACACAAAAATTTTTCTGCACAAAACTATGACCCTGAAGGATTGAAATCTACTGAATGACTACACTGAAGCCACTTGAAGAAAGCATCTCTAAAAGCCTGCAACTGTCAGTCCTACAATATGATGAAGGCAGACGGTGTTTTCAGAGATTACCCTTATAATAGTTTCTTTCATAGTTTGATTCTTAAAAAAAAAAAAGAAATACTGAAATGTGGCATTCCTTCTAAGTGTGTAATTTGTTCTAATAGACATTTTATTCCCTCTATAAAGAGCTTCTTTTCTTTCATTCCTACCTGTAAAAGACAATAATATTATCCCAAAATATTTGTCACTACTCTACAACTCTTTGAGGCACAGAATTCCCCCTTTCCTGTTTTCTTAATATGGTAAATTTTGCTTCAGTGAGCCTAAAATTTTTTTCTAGCCTATATAAGCTTGTTCTGTATCAACTCATTAGAAAAGAGCTGGTTTGAAAGCTTATCATCATTCATTCTATGACTTTCAGACTTTGCCTAGTGACAGAAGCCTACAATTATGAGACAACACAAAGGATTTGCAAAATTAGCTAAATTCTAACACTCTAACATTTTATATCCATCCTCCTTCCATCCATCCATCCATCCTATTATTTTTTTCCCCCAGGTCTGAAGCAATAGCCTCCATGCTAGTTTCTCTATCGTCAGTTTCCCTCTGGGCAAGTCATCTTATATACTGATGCCAACTGAATCTTTCTGAAACCTTAAGCCTGTCATTATTCCATAAAAAAAAAGGTTTCATTGTGCCCCAAAACTGCAGAACAAAGTACAAGTACTTTGGTATTCCAAGATTTTCAACTGCTACCTATCCTACCTTTCGAACATGTATCTCTATATTTCTAGGATTCCTGCTACTGTACTAGGTCCAGTTTGCCAATCTTCCTATATATCTTGTTGCTTCACACTGCTACAAACATTATTACGTAAACAAAGTTCTATTTTGAATTAAACATTTTCATAACAAAGTATCTGACTTTCTTCCTTCACCTCATGCTTGTCCCCAACAAGTATGTTTATTCCTTAGGATTCTCCACTTTAGTTAATAGCACCGGCAAAAAGTCTGGCCTCACTACATTTAGTCTAATTATTCACAAAGATGCAAGGCAATAAGAGTCCTAATTAAACACATGGGCCTTGAGGTTTGTCTGCAAATCTAGAGCCATATAGTATTGAGCAACTATGAAAGATCACAAATTTAACTTCTGTGTGGATTTTTCACTGGAGATCTCACATTAGATTTTTTATTTTTTTATTTTATTTTATTTTTTTTTTTTTGAGACAGAGTCTCACTCTGTTGCCCGGGCTAGAGTGCACATTAGATTCTTTAAATGCTCATTTTTTCTTTTCCTGCTGAGTGTAGGAGACTAAGCCCTAGATGTTCTCTCCAGAAGATTTAATATATGCCTAAAAATTTGGGCAAATTCTTCCCTTTTTAATGACCCCCAAATTCTCTCCAGTATCTGGTGGAAGGCCATACCATCTGTGAGGTTTGTGGTCTGTTCTTGGGAGGACTCTGTAGGCACTGAATCCACATATAAACAGTCTAGAATACAGGCTTCCAAGCAAGTACTTGTTCTTTAATAGTGGACTTTTCATAGCTGATTAAATGAGAATCACTCTGAAATATGATACTGATTGCACAACTGATTTTTCCAATAATGTTCTGGTAAAAACAGAGCAAGACTGTTATTTAATCTTATCCAAATAAGTATATTGCAAGTAAAGTCACAAATCTTAGTAAAAGTTGTTTCTGAATTCTAAGGAATGAGTGAGAATCGGATACCATTAAAATTGTTTCATTTCAGTTTACTGAAGCATAGTCTACCAAACCAAGACATAAGAGATAGCTGCCCGCCTCCCTGCCAAAAAGAGAAAGGGCTTCCTCATATAACAATGAAGAATAGAACATTCAAATAATACCAATAACATCCAAACAAATAACCACAATGAAATTACCCTCATCAGTTCATTCAGTCCTTAGTAAGTCAGTCTTATTCCACTAGATACTGCTTTCATAAAATATGTCTGTTGCTGGACTGAAAAAATCCTGGAAATCCTGACTTAGGCCCTGAAATAGTCTGACATCTGTCCAATATCTGCTTGGAAGCCTGTACTTGACTACTCACTGAAGTGGCAACAGTTCATTCTGCTGGTATAGCCCTTTGCACAGGTTCTGAAACTCTCCTTTGCTGAAGGCATAAATTCTAGCTGTAGCTTGTAGCAGAGCCATTAGGCAAGCATCAGAAGGAAGAAGAGCTCTGTCTGATAATGAAACCGATGGCTGTGGTTATTTATGACAGTAATAGTATCGTCACAATGGACATGAGTAAATTTCTTTCTTAGGATATAGCACATAAGTATTTCATAAGGTTTTCCCCTGAGAGTAAAAACATTATGAATAATAGAGGCACTGACGATTTCCAGGGTCTTGTCAAAATGTGTACAATCTAGAAAATATTTATAAAAATAAATAACATTTTACTTAAACTTAACCTAGTAAAGGTTAAGCATCTTTTCTGATTTGACAACTTTCTCTACATGGTTCTCATAATAGTTTGAGCTAATTAAGAAATATGGAGCCCACCAAACAAACCTAATTATTTCTAGCATTCTTCTACACATAAAGCAAAAGAACAATCTTTATGATTTTCTAGATATCTTCTGGAAAAATACAAAGACAGTATCACGTGTAAAAGACACTTTACACTAAAGATTTTACTTTTTTCTAAATTTAGGATCACATCTGGGGAAAGTAAAAATCAAGAGTCGTCAGAGGATATTTGGTCACTTAAGATAGGATCATGGGAGCATAAGAAACAATATTTGGTTACCTATTTAATCAAAGTGGCAAACAGAAGGCAGCACACAAGTGTAAGGAATCTTGGGTTCTTTACAAGTGAGGAACTTTCGTTCATTTATTTTGTTTGGTTGCATTTGTTTATTTTGTTTTACTTTTGTAAATAATCAAGGACATGATAAGGTTAACATAAAACTGAGAAAATTATTCTGCTGAGATATAGAATTCCTGCTACTTGGGCAGATTCCTCAGCAAGTGAAGAATAAGCTTTTATCACTCTTTGTTTACTCTCTTTGTTAACTGTAAGACAATTCATCATTTTAACAGAAAGGAGTCATTTTCTAATTTGTATTAATGTAATGTTTGCCAGTAAAGATTTCATGAGCACCTTTTATTTCCTCAAATTGTCTTGTGAATAATTCTATCAAAACTGAACTTTACCAAAAAAATTAACACACCTCATTATTTCTTTTCAGACTCAGATATTATAAAACAAGGCAAATGAAATGCACTTCCCTCAAATACTCTACAACTTTCTATCCACATTGACTTCCAACATTCTCTTCGCGTACTGGAACAAACCAATACTTTTCTTTAAGACAAAATTAGTCTCATTTTTTTTTCTCAGACAAAAGCACTTACAGGGTTGTGTTCCTAGTCATTATCGCTCCTAATGATAATATTAGTTAATAACTTTTAGCAAATAAAAAACTTCTATTTCATAGACAAAGCTGGGTGGGACATAATCAAGAACTGTCTGCCGTACACAGCATTTGAGCAGAGCAGCAAAACTAAAATATACACAATACACACTTTTCTAAAGCCACATTCACCCCCTTCCTTCTTAAAGTGGCAAAGAATGAAAATTTTCACTGATGTTATCCATTAAAATAAGAACTACAGATACAGAAATTTTAAAATTTGCTTAGTGTTGTTTTAATATTCTATCTTAGAAATTATTCAGGTATCTAAAATATTAATTAATGACTCAATTTTATATTAATCCAACTTTTGAAGTCACCTTGGGCCTTGAAATTATATTCAAGCTAATACTCTATAACACATCATTACTGTTATAAAATCATAGGTCAAAATTATGATTCAATATATTCAAAAACGTCATAATCTTAAACATTATATGGGAGTAATGTTATCTTACTTGATTAGTAAGTCAATATAAGTACAATTGTTTGGAAATTTCAAATTAACTAGCCACTTCATGAGAAAAATCTAAATCTTGTTAAAAATATAATGTATTCTTATACTTAAAACTGACAAATCAGAGAAAAGTTATATAACTTTTTTCTTAAGAAAAATTATGAAATCAATCTAATACATTCAAAGATTGATCTTGATTATGTGAATGAACTTGAAGTCTTAAAATGTTTCCTTTTCAGTTTCTAGAAGAAGACTCCTTTAAGTCTAGCACAGTATTAAAAGTTAATCTAGATTTTCTAAGTTTCTTATATTGAACAAAATTTAAGTATGAATATTTGTCAAATTAATTACAGGACATAGCATGATTGAAGAATATAGGATATAGTGAATTGTGATATTTAAAAATATGGGTCAAAAAAGTTTTATGTTTTCCTATGCATTTTATTTTCTAAGACCGAACTACTGATACACTGGCTCAATAACTAGCCAGAAATAAAAACTGACATGGGCATAAAGCTAAAGGACATCTGGAGCAATAAAAAGAATAAACCCATCTTCCCTATCTGTAATTATTTAAAATGAGCTGTCAAATTTTAAATTTACTTAGAAATTAGACCATTTGTAAACACAGAAAGGCAGAACTAAATATAATCACACACACTTCCTATTAATGTACTGTTCTCGTGGGAAGGGTGAGATGTCCTCAGACCTCTATCCAGCGTTCATGAGTTTATCTCCAAATTCTAATCAAATAAAACTAATCACTGTAAGAATTTATAGAAAATAACAATGATTTTATGTTTATTTTTAGTCTATGAATATAGTGGATTTCATGACTATACAGTATTTTTGGCCATTTTCAAAATGAAGGTTTTATCCAGTGTTTTCCTGAAGTTTTTTGTTCTCTGAAGTACACTGAATTTTCAATTTAATAATTTAGTCCAATTAATACTCATTTTTCTTCATGTGTACAAATGTATTATTCAACTAATTACCCCCCGGGCTTCCATAATTTTTTTCAAATTAGAGCCAGTACACACCATCTACAATAGATTATTAAGAAGTAAAACCATATATATAGAATACACACTTAATCTTTCTTAGATACTGTTTCATGTTTGCTTAACAGTGGCTTTGGGGTCAAGGCACAGATGGAAATTTTCCCAAATCTGGCTCCACCTCTTCTCTTTGACTCCATCTAGGTGGAGCACTATCACTTCCACCTTGCATTCGTCTTCTGGCAACACAGACACACACCAGAGGTAGAGGGGTTGCTTAAAGTCAGAAAAGACTCTCCTGTCTGCCTGGTCTGCGTCCCCTGCCTGCCCGGCCTGAGTTCCCTGCCTATGCTCCTTCCTCCTACCATGGCCCAGATCTGGCTATTAAGCCCCTGCTCCCCTTTCTGCAGTGTCTGGCTCTGTCTAACGCTCTATACCCTAGCAACACCCTCCTCCAGACAGAGTATGTCCTCATGAAGGCTCTGACCTGGAGAAGCACACCACCAATCCAGACCAGACCTGGGGAAGGGGGTGGGGCGCACATCAGGGCCAAAGCTAACACACATTTGCAAGGTGGAAATGGATCTTGTCCCGTACTCAGTATCTGAAGGTAGGGCTGATGACCACTATCACAGGAGCTGCCAGCCCTCGCATACCTAATCCCTCCCTTGAAGCTTATCCACAGCCTTAGGCTTCCACTAAGAAAACTGTTGAATCCTTTCAAAAAAGACAGACACTCCCCTAAAATGAGGCCAAAATTCCCAGAAAATACAATGATCCATCCCCCAGCTGGCTTTAGAGAGTCCTAATTCTCTTGGCAAACTTGTGGCTAGCTAAGTCCTGCTGGCCAACTCCAAACTAATGCCATTTACAAAAATAAATTTCAGATTGTTTAAAGATTTCAACACTGTGTATGTGTGTATTTAAAAAGAAAACTGGAAGCACTATGTTATACTACAAAGAGTATGGGTTTTAGAATCTTATAGACCTGGTTGGATTCCCAGCACTGACACTAAAGAGCTGTATGTTAATGAAAAACTACCATGAGCATTCTCAGGCTTAGAAACAATAATCCTGCAGGTTGTTTTCAGGATTAATAAAATGATGCATGCAGAGAATTTAGCATGGTTCCCGGAATGTAATATGGTCACAGTTTATTGAGCAATTTCTATTAATACTATTGAATACTGTTTCAGTGTATTCAACTTTTCTTTCAATGGCTTATATATACAGCATCTACCTAAATACACATTCAATTGTGTCTTTATTTTTCATTTTGTATGTATTATCTATGTTGAAACTGCCTTCTTATTTATAATTTTGTTGAATACTATCCATTGAATACTGATAGTTATCCTAGTTTTAATGACGGTGGGTGATGTTTTTTATCTGCCTAACATGATTCTATACAGCAAATTATATAAAATATTTTAAAAAAAGAAAAAATAAAAGAGGAGTCATTATAAATTCATTCAAAGAGAAGAGGTGGGGATAACTAACTAAAAATCTAAGGAATGGAATCTTCAATGCCATAACTAATTTTTGTGTATCTACAAGGAAACAGTCACTCAGTTATACATCTGAGCTATAGCAAACCTTACCTGTTTTATAGAAGATAGCTGAGAGCTACAATAAAAGAGATCTATTGCACCTCTTCTTTTTCAGAATTTTCTCTCTGACAGAATGAAAAAACAGTCAGGATTCTTTATTTATTTGATCCTAGGATTTTTGTGGTGGTGGTGGTGGTGGTAGAGTTGTTTAGCTGTATGGGCCACTAAGTGGAATACTGAAGAAGAAATTGGTGGGAAAAAGAGGTCTTTGACATACTCAAAAATTAAGGTGCCTTTTGAAAGCTAAGTTTGTGCTATCAAAAAAAAAGTATTGACACAAAAGGATTAATTAACTAATAAGACATAACCGATGAGATTATTTTATAGCAATCTTACTTCTATTCATCTATTCTTACTTCCATGTGTCTCCTCAAAAGACCCCCATCGAAACCTGATTTTTTTTTATTTCCTGAATTAAATGAGACAAATTCTGATCCAGAGCAATAGTGTACAAACTTTCTAAAGCAGATTCCAGCTTTTTCCAGGTCAAATCTTACAAAGAAATCAAATATATAAAATAAAAAAAAGAGCTTTTTATTAAAATAGCTTTTACCATTTTAAATATAATGAACAGTCCTGCATTGCTTAATGATGACGATATGGTCTAAGAAATGTGAATTTGTCACTGTGCAAACATCATAGAGTGTACTTACACAAACCTAGATGGTATAGCTTACTACACACCTGGACTAGATGGTATAGCCCACAAACCTGTACAGCATGTTCCTGTACCGAATACTGTAGGCAATTGTAGCACATGGTATTTGTGTATCTAAACACAAAAAAGGTACAGTAAAAATATGGGATTATAATCTTATGAGATCACTATAGTATAGGTCCATTGTTGATGGAAACTTCATTATGTGGTGCATGACTGTGTTATAAGAAAGAAAACAAAATGGACCATAATTCCACAACCAAGAATAAAAAATACAGAAGTAAAACAAATGTGATTAGGAAATTGAAACAGTAGAGAAAGGTATGAAATAAAAAGTAAAAGCTTTTTCCCTTCACCCTTGAGTCCTCTTCTCAAGGGTAAACACCAAGAGTAATTTCTTGTCATTCCTTCTAGAATAACTTCACACATTTATAAATACATGTATCTCAAAGATAGTATTTTGTTAAACAAATTGATAAATTGCATTTCATAATATTTATGTACAATAAAGTAAATCAATAAGAATGAAGAATCTGTTTATTTGAGTGAAAGCATATTAGTTCAGAGGACAATTGTGGATTTAACAAATCCTAACACTCATTTTATTCAGGTATTTTAATTCGGTTATTTAATATTACAAAATTCAAACACATGAGCAGATGCTCTATGAAATGCTCTTAACAGCCTGCCTTACAATCTCAAATTCAGAAATCTGAATGAGAAACAGTTAAAATTTAAAGTTATAATAATATATAATATATATAATATAATAACATATAAAAGTTGCTTGAATTCTCTATTCATGCTTATAAGTCAAACAAGAAATATTCAGAGCTTTCAGCAAGTATTAAGGTAATGTTTCACATTCATGTTTTGTTTTACAACTAAGCAGGGATGAGGGATGCCAGAGTCTGGGCAATCATCCCTGTTGCTTGCCAAGGAAGTAGAAAGTTTGCTTCTGAGCTCGGTGTGCTCACAATCTCACAATTTTCCAGACTTTATGCTTTTCTTGCCTATTTCCTCCCTCATCCACTTTATCTACCACTCCTGTGTTACAATGAGATATTAAGAAATGCTCTCAGTTCCTGGCTACATAACATGCTAGAGTTTCCAGTTCTAAATCCTAGAACCAGACCTATACTCCTATAGTACAAAAAAAATTGTCTATGGAGCATAATTTGTTGAGCACTAAAAAGTTCCCTAAATAAGCCCCTATGTCACTTCCTCCCAGCTAATTACAGAAAGGTCACAGCATTTCTATTATAAATCAAGAAAGGCCTGAGTTTAGGTGTAAAAAGGAGAATGGAGATATCAAAGGATGGCACTGTACTGTGATATTGAATATCACATGTTAACAAAGACAGCCTGCTCCTGCAAGCTTCAAAATGTTCTGCCTAAAGAATCTATTATATAATCACATTTATACTACATATATATATATATGTACTAAGATTTTTACATTATGCTAAGTAAGATTCCAATGGTCACTCTATATATCATATTTATAATTTATCATATTGATAATTTGTTAGTAGGCTCCTTTTACAAATGAGCACTTATCTCTTGGCTTGGTTCACCATAGAGTATTCACAAATAAACACAAAGCCTTAATATGGCTAATTTTATGTGTTAATTTGGCTGGGCTATGGTGCCCTGCTGTTTGGTCAAACACCCACCTATATATCGCTCTGAAGGGATTCTGCAGGTATGATTAGCATTGCAATCATGACTTTAAGAAAAATAGACTACTCTCATCCTTTCCTTATCCAATCAGTTGAAGGCCATAAGAGAAAAAAAACTGAGGTTTCTTGTAGAAGTAATTCTACCTCAAGACTGTAACACAGCAACCCTGTCTAGGTTTACAGTCTGCTGACCTGTCTTACAAATTTCAGACTTGCCCGTCCCCAAAATCATATGAGCCAATTCTTTAAAATATATATATATTTTCTGTGTCTCTGGAAAATCTTGATTGATATACATATCAAATCTCTACCAATACAATATTCAACAAATATTTACTTAGTACATTTATATGCCAAATACTGTTCTAGATGCTGGTGATACAACAATAAATAGAGAAAAATCCCTACTTTCACAGAGCTTATATTTTAGTGGTACTAAGATTAATTGCAAATTGTTAGCTAAGGTAACCAAATAATTTATCACATAATCCAGGACAGCTTTTAGGGTGAAATGGAGCATTAGTAATAATTATGCCAAGACAGCATGCCTAACCCAGAACCATTCTGGACAAACTAGGATGCTATAGATCTCCTGAGCCTTCAGTGAAACTTAGGCCCATCTCCCCCAAAACGATTATGCATCTGGCTAATTGCAGAAAGCCAAAGGTGTATGTCACTAATCAAAGTTGAGTAGATGTGCAGATTCAGAGAGATGTGGATTCCAATTCTAGTTATGCCTTTCTCAGTTATACATCATAAAAAGCATTCAATTTTTATGCATCTTAATTATGCCATTTAGAAATCTATATAATTGTGAGAACTAATGTGTAAAGCATATTGAGAAGGAATTGGGACATGACAGGCATTCCATAAAGTGTGTATAAAATAAATCACTAAGCTGAGCAGAACTAGAGATAAAGTGGTATATAGAAAAGTTTTGTTCATGAATATCTCTTTCTATACTACTTGATTTTTTAACACATGTGAATGCATCTCATTGGTTTTAAAATTTTTGAAGAGAAATTTGAACATTTTGCCCTGGAATTAGTAAAGTGGCCTAGAAATAATGAAATGACAAGGCTATGATTTTGAGCACAGGCACACACAACTGTCAATCTGCCATTTATCATCTATAATATTGCTAGAAGTCACTTCTAGAATTACCTTTAAAAAGTTTTGTATCATTTAACTGAATTCTACACCAGTATATACCGAAGTAGAAGCTTACTTAAAAGCAGGTCCAACAATCTTCCACCACAGTTGGAAACTGCTGCCAGGAAACAAGGATGAAGAAAAGACTTTCTCCCAAGCGTGACCACAGGAGCTGCAACCACTGCACACACGCCATAGTGTTTCTGAAGAAGTGGGTTTGATAACTCTGATCTCTGACAGAAATAGTGAGCCATACCCACCAGCTGTCTGCAAAGTACATAAATATCTGTAGGTATGATCTCAAGGGTGAGCAAACTTTCCTTTGTCCCCAAATATTTTTCTCCATTGGCTTATTATAGAACAATCTTTCTCCATTCCCTTAGAGTCCTCCCCAAAAAGGCACAAAATCAAGGGAACTTATGGAGAAGGTGATATATTAAATCTGTGAGAGGAAGGATGAGGTTACTGACATGTAAGAACAGTACCGGTAAAACAATCATTTCAGAAAGCAAAGTCCTAAATGCCCTGAAACTGTGTTTACTTTCTTTTGTTTGGTGGTGGAGAAAGTGTGGGTGGGTGGAGGGGTAGAGAAGCTCAAAAGGAGAGGAAAATTGTGAAACATGGTGCCTTTTCTAGATAGGACAGGACAAAGTAGGACTTCCTAGTAAAATCCTTTATAATCTTGCAGGGGTTAGTTTTAATTGAGAATGACAACCATATTGCTTTTTTGTCTAAACTGAAGATCTACTGTTTCCTTCTGATTGCAAATGTGAAGCTCATCATAAACCTACATTCTCCCTATAAATTTTTCAGAAAACAGAGAAAGTGAAAATCTCTCAAATGTCATTACCACTGACTACATTTTTTTTTCTTGGCTGTAGACCTGACTACATTTTGATGTACATCTTCATAGATGTCCCCTTTGTATGATCACACACCCCCACATGCGCACACACACACACTAACACACTTATGTGGAACTGTATCAGTCTAAAAATAAGACAAGTTCCCTCTGGCACCAAAAATAATTTATCCTTCAGAAAGGGAGTCTCCATCTATTTTTGTCTTCACTGTATCATATTGCAAAATGCTCTCTCAATTACCATGTTTTGAACAAGAAAGTACAGTTTGAGGAAGACACATTAACCTGAAACAACCTTAATACAGAATTGGTAATTATTCCTAGTGATTATGCCTTCATAATCACAAACATTAACTCTTTTATCCCCCCTCTCATTTTATTTTGTGTGCATGATTCATGAGTGGGTCAATCAAATGAGTTCATCAGAACATTAATTCTTGTAAATAAGCTTATTAAGTGTTGCTTTAAAAAAAAAAAAAAGCTATACTGTGTTTCTATTGACAAAATCCTGAATACACACCTATGGAAAGAATGAAAAAAACAGGTATCTCGGTGTTACCTACAAGGATTTGGAGAATGCTCTAACTCAAGCAACTTGAGACAGTTCCTATGTTGACATATGTGAAGAGTCTGAATAAAATCCTTTCATAATAATGGAAAAAAATATTTCTAAATTAATATCTTATTTTTATAGTTGTGATTTTAATTAACTGATTATCTAATAAATTAATTAGTATAAGTAGATATTTGACTCTTTCATCTTCATCTCTAAAATTTCATATGCATAATGTGGCCACAAACTTTTTTTTATAATATTCTTCTTATTCATATATGTAAGGCTTACGTTATATCAAGATTTCTCAACCTCAGCACTACTGACATTTTGAGCT
>CM052441.1:4311026-4326650 GCA_028533085.1 Varecia variegata | reverse complement strand
TAGTCAAAATAAAGTGCTCAGGCCCGGCGCGATGGCTCACGCCTGTAATCCTAGCACTCTGGGAGGCCGAGGTGGGCGGATTGTTTGAGCTCAGGAGTTCGAAACCAGCCTGAGCAAGAGCGAGATCCTGTCTCTACTAAAAATAGAAAGAAATTATATGGACAGCTAAAATATATATATAGAAAAATTAGCCAGGCATAGTGGCACATGCCTGTAGTCCCAGCTACTCGGGAGGCTGAGGCAGAAGGATCGCTTGAGCCCAGGAATTTGAGGTTGCTGTGAGCTAGGCTGACGCCACGGCACTCTAGCCCAGGCAACAGAGTGAGACTCTGTCTAAAAAATAAATAAATAAATAAATAAATAAAGTGCTCAGTATTCTTCACCTATGCTTATGTTGCCTGTTACGCTGATTCTAACCATTTTTAGAATTATATCTGTTGTATAAACATAGAAATTCCTTTAAAATTATTTCACACTGTTATATGCTGACATACCCAATGCTATTGGGTATAACTATGCTATTTATTATTAAATAAATTAGCTTTTCCAAACTAACCTTTTTGGCAGGAATATGATGTCTACTTTTGGGTTCTAGCATTATTTATTGATCAAGGAAATACATGAAGCATCCTAATGTTTTTATGACTGAAAACAAACAAGAGTTCAGGAAAAGAACATCATATTTTATGGTCCTCCTCAATATACAGAGAGTCCCTTGGTAAAATTTAGGCCAGATATTCCAGAAAATTCATCTTAAATAACAAAGGTCATGGGCTCAGTAGCCTAAAGGGGTGATCAGGCAAGAGTTTAAGATAGTAGAGAATGGTGGAGCATGTGGCCTGTAACCACATACTCTCTTTAAAAACACTTCAAAAACAAGACAAAACCAAATCCAAAACAAAATATTGCTAGGCCAAACATGCATATGTGGAGTGACCAATTTCAGATCCATGGCATAAATCAGAAGTCTTTTTTCTGAATACATGAGGATTCAGACTAGAATGTATTTCTTCTTCTAAATGGAAGATATTCATGTTGGTTAAATCAGAGTATTTATTTATTTTCTTGAAGATATATTTGAAGAAATATACTTGGTATTATTTAGAATGTACTCCAAATTAAGCTTCAAGCAAACTTTGAACTTTCTAAATATCAGTAAAAAATAACCTTGCTCAAGCTAAAAACAGTAACACCTAAAATTTACTGAGCACTTACTATGTACTCAGTACTATTCTAAGCACTTTGCATGCATGAACACACCTGTAATGCTCACAACCAACTCTATGGAGTAGATATTATTATTACCTCCATTTCACAGATGGGAAACCAAGCAGGCATAAAATGGTTAAGTAACTTGCCTACAGACAAACAGCTAATGAAGCTTCTATTCAACCCAACAACCTGTCTTCAGGGCACAGAACAGATATCACTAGGTGAGAAAGATTTGTATGTCAAATACAGAAAAAGATGGTTCTGTAACAACATACAGTTTTCATGCCTTCCTTGAAATGGACATATTCAGCGTCTCTGGTTCCTTTAAGATTCTAACTATGTTGAATCAGATGTTCGTCTTTTTCTTCTTTCACTAATGGAATGCCCTAAGACAGAATATGATCCTTTAAAAACCCTTTATTGCTTATTTTAAATTTTAAATGCTACCGATTCTATGGCTACAGAAAATAACTTCTAAGAGATCTCAGACCTCACTCTTGGCACTGTTATGCCTTCATGCTACAGTAAATAGCTTTGGTCATGAAGTACATGATGCCCAAAAAAAATGGAATCTTCAGTAGCAATATTATAATCCTTTATCTGGGGTTTTCCTATGGACCTCTTTCAAAATAAACAGAACTTCACCAGAATGAAAGTGAATATATTATTTATTCTCCATATGTGATAAGCATCAGATTATACATAATCTTTTCACAAATATATAAAAGGTTCATTCAACAAATGCCCTTATTATATCTAAACATAGTTAGATATGTAAAGGTAAAGCATTTCCATTAGATAATTATGAAAGTAAATACATTTTCTCAATTTATACACACTTAAAGTATAATGAAATGCTTTAGCACAAAATATTTTAATTACTTTGTTTCAGTGAATTAAAACTATGACACTATATCATAGTAGAGACAGCTACATATCATGCTACATCATGCCTTAGAGCCAGAAAATGTCAACTTTTTGCCTAATTTCAAGAGTGTGTTCTAAAGAAAATAAACTTGGCCTCAAGATTTCAAAATAATGATAGTCAATATGGCTAAATGCACCTCCCATTCTGTGTTCCATCAATTTTCTCACTGGATATCTCAATAAAAATAGTTCTACAGCTAAAGAAGTTTGAATAACACTTGAAGAAGCAAAATGTGCTTTATCTTATGTAAGGCTCTGGTAAGTCTTTTTTGTATTTTTTAAAGTTTACTTTGCTAATCCAGCCTTTCTCAATCTCAGTTGACCCACCTTTTTATCAAGCCATTAACAGTTTTGGAAACTAGTGTTTCATGAACACACTGGTGAAATGTATTTAGTATTTTCCCAGTTAATGAAGAACATCTACATGTATTTTTCTCATTTAATTATCATACTTCCAAAGTATTTAGGAAAAAGTTATATCAAATAACCATGGGAAATGAATTCAGTCTAAATCACTATGGTCAACACCATTGGGAAGAAATGGGAAGGAAGGTATCCTTATCTTACTGAAGCACCAGCAGCAGCCTGCAGTATGTCTGTCATGCAAATGCTCTGGACCATTCCAACTTTACTATCTCTAGATCTTCCCTATATTAGGCTCCTAAGTAAATATGCAGTAAAGTTTTCTTAAAAGGCCATGTGTCTATATGAAAAAATAAAAAAAAAAAAAATCACTGTTGTTTTGTTTCCAAGACCCTCATCCAAAATACAACTGAGATTTCATTTCCCTTTGTGTCAGCACAGACTCGTACAGTAGAGGGTTAACTCAGCAGTCTTGATATGTTCAAACCCTGCACTTTGTAAAGACAACACTGGCCCTTGACTAGCTCATAGGGCACAACCACTAAGCCCTTGGAATATCCTGCCCAATTAGAGTGTCCTTGTATACTTAGAGTCTTGGGCCACACCAGACAGTTTATGCCAATGATGTGATTTATGGCAAACACATGTTTTTGTTCACGTGGGACCCTGGGTCACACTTTTATCAGTTTGACCTCTGGAGGAGCCGGAGATGGAGTAACTAAAGTTACAGACATAGGTCCTCCACACCTACAAGACAGACACTCAACAAAATCCCTGGACACCAAGGCTCAGTGAGCTTCCCTGGTTGACAGTACTCCATGTGTGCTGCCACACATCACTGCTGGGAGAATTAAGCTTTGTCCATACAAATCTGTTGGGAGCTCACACCTGGTCTCTCCCCGGCTCTGCCCTACACTCCTTTTTACCTTGGCTGAATTTAATCTATGATAAACATTTTGCTGTAATAAACTGTAACTGTTGAATGTAACAGCTTTTCTGATTTGTGTGTGTCCTTTCAGCAAATCACTGAATCTGAAGGACAGACACTAGATTCTCTTTTTCCCAGAGGTATCTAGTATTCAATCAGCTTTATTATCTGACTCCTTGGTCATGACCACTCTCTGATCAGACACTTAATACCCAACTGAACCCCTTAATCAGCCTCCGGCTATCAGTAAAAATAAAGGCACAGAAAGAATAAGCTCATATAATTTGTTGCAGAATTAAAAAAGCAACTTCTGATATTTAAGCCAATTATAGGAATCGACATAAAATGAATGAGACTGACCAACTGCAAACTGGATCATTTTCAGCTTTTTGCCAATGACTATTCTCCAGGTAGGAGATTAAAATGCCCCACAAATTCAACCCTGCAAAATTTATGTGCCCCACAAGGTCCTGCCTGAAGTAGCCATCCTGCCTTTCTTTCTAACCCATGTTGTCCTATCTATCCCCTTACAATATCTGCCACTAACACTGCATCTTCAGTAGAGATGAGGTTGTGATCTCTGCCCAAACATTCATTACAAAGGTATAAGAATCAAAGAAACATGTTGTCAGTTCTACTTTTGGCAATAAAGGGTTTTCTCAGGTTTACTTCTTAACATGGTTTTGGGCTGACAGCAAGCAAGCCACACCAAGACCTGTTAGTAATAGATGTGACAACATCTATTGTTAATAGATGGGACAACATTGAACACAATAACCATCTATGATATCCCCTTCCCTACATGCATTAAAAGACTCAAACTGCAATAGGAGAATTATTCATCCATTAAACTTCATTCTTCTATCACCAAAATATGAGATGCCAATAGCTACCTCTTTTGGCTTTCAAGAAACCTTGGTTACTGACACCCTCAAAATATCCAAATTCACCATCCTGAATCTCAGAAAACTCTTGTGAATAATAAAAGTTTAATTGCAACCTCTTTTAAAGAGCCATTTGAAGGGATGCACAGTGACTGAAAGAACCTTTCAAACAGGAGGCAAATACGAATAAGTTAACTAACGCAACTTGCACATGAATTTTTAACATGATACACATGTTACAGAATAGACTATAAATAAATCTTCCTATTGACTTTGTACAGCTCCAGTGATAAATATTGAAGGAACTGGGTATTTTAAATGTAAATCAGGAAATAGGAAGTGCTGACAGGCATTTCTGTCAATAGCTGCAATCAGCAGTTTAATCACTATTGCTTCTGTCATTCTACATTGCCAGAGATAAGGGTGATAATTATGGCCATCCAGCAGAACAAGAGGCCTTCAAAAGCAGAACTAAACATGAGGACAAGCATACCATGGTATATGTGTTTTTATGGCAGTCCTTAGGAAATCTGCCCATTTGTACAGGTGCTCCTAGAGGCAAATAAGCAGATGGGCACCTCCAACCTTAGAGACTCTCTTACGGTTATTCAAAATTAAATTGTGTCAACCCTAAAGAGATGTTATACTCCTGGAAGAATTCTGTCACCTGTGACTAACCTAAGAATAGTTAACATACTTGAAAACTGTATAAAAATCAAATTCTAACCTTTCATACTTTAAAAAATTCAGCACTTAATAACGAGTTACTTGATTTGAATGTAATTTCACTTAGTGATACATTTTTTTGAAATTGTTAATCTGGATTACATATTCAGTAGTTTAATTTTTCCAAAATAGTTCCAAAGCAGGTTTCATGTTGACTTTTTATTAAATGTAAAGTTTTAGTCCAACAGGAATTGCCCTTGTCTGTGTTTTCTATGTTAAATCTACATTCATGTTTATACCTAGCAAAACTTAGTGTCATAATAATTACGTGAATAAAGTTCTAGTTGAATCTGTCAGTATGCTTTTCATTTCTAAAGCTTTGAAGTCAAATCCTAGTAAATGTCAATATGCTCCTATCATGTCCACACCTGTCATCTGCACCACAAGTCAATGTAATCTGCAGATAGAAATGAGAAGAAATTGAACATATTTTATGGCTGTTCTGCTTGAGGGAATAAGAATAAAGTAAATCAATATTTCTTGTCATTTCCTGAAAATACTGTATTCTCCAAGACATTTATCCAGCATTTGTCCATTTAAACAAGGACAAAAACATAAAAAGAAAGTTTTTAACTCAGAAAATTAGCACATCAATATTTCTGGGTCATAGAAATTGAAGTTGTATCAAGCATGACTTCAAAATCTAAGTTAAATATACTCTCAAGGTTGGATGCTCTCAGTAATGGTAACTATCATTAAGAAAACCTAAAATTTCAGGCATAAAGAGTCATATTTAACATCTTATTATTGCCACTAAAATATTACTAAATCTACAGCAAATGCCAAGGCATTACCTTCTTTGTAAAATTAGAACTGCAAAAACATTCTGTATCTTTACTTACACGGTATATATTTTTCATTCATTTTTCCACCAATTCAACAGGACATTTTTCTTAAAACTCTTTATACTTTACTATCCAAAATTATTTCTAACCTTTGGAAATGGATATTTCTTGATTGATTATGTAGCCACACTGTATGTACATTTAAATAGAAGAATGTAAAAGTTAAGTTCAGAAAACCTTCCAAGTGGTCTTTTGTAATTTAGGAAATGATTTCTGAATCTGATCAAAATATAATTGGTCCTGAGCTGGAAAACATGTTACAAGTATTTAACTTGAAATTTGAAATAATATTTAGGAAAATACAAAGTGTTAACAGTAAAATATGGTAGAATTGGAAGCATATGAAATCTGGAGTCTGAGGACTTAACATATTTAGTACTACATATGCTAAGTAAAAGCCAGTGCTAATGTATAAGAGATGCTTTTCCCTCCTGCTTGAAGATCTCAGCGTAAGTGGCAGTGGCTCCTGGAAGAGATCAGCATATATAGGGCCTCCGTATCTATTGGCAGATCCTGCTGGTTGCCTAGTAAATCAGTATGACTTTTCTCTTCCTCTTTGCTAACAAAAACCTGACATTATTGGGGGTGGCAATGTGCCTAGATTTTTTAAAAACTACATTTCTCAACTTCATGCACAGCCAGGGTGGACATGTGACACAGTCCTTGTTAATAAGATATAAGTGGAAGTCACTGGGTGCGTTGTGAGGAAAACCCTTTATAAGGAGACAGACAGGCTGATTTGCTACTTTTTCCTCTTGGCCTTTTCCTCTTCTTTGTCTTCCTGCCTATAACTCTATGTGCTGGCTGGAGTTTAAGAACTATCACATGAGCATGAGGACTAGGGCCAAACTCTAAGGATGGTGGCTTCCAAAGTCAAAGGATTTCACCTCTCTCCTCCTGGCAGGAAAGACTTGTTAGTTTTTCCTCATGTGTCTGAGCTACACTTACTGCACTTGGACCCAGACTTAAAGCTACAGAGATAAGAAGTTACTTCTACAACTCCTAACTTCCCCTCCTCCAAGCCAGTGTGCATACCCCACCAGTCTCTCTGTTTCTCTTTAGGCTTCATCCAGTACCTTCAAATAGTTGTTTTGGCAATATGCCCAAGTTTTACAGCTATTTTCTTTGGATGGGAACACAGATTACAGTAGAATCTAAATCCCTTAGTTCTTAGAAACAAAATCCTTTAAATGTAACTCCTGACCACGCCCCAAGGAACTTCTAGAATCTAGACTATTACTACAAATGGCTTCTTGATCAGAGAGTGGTTCTCATAAAACCAGACCCACCAACTATGGAGGGAGTTCACAAACAACAGGACTTCAACATTTTTTGAAGAGCTTTTCATTGTCCATTTAAAGGACTGTTAGTTAATCAGTTTGCAAATACTGTTAAATTACTGCCATGAATGACTCATATATTAGGTGATGGTTGGTGCTGGCTACTTATACCTATGGAACAGAAATAAGGCTACTGGTGTCTTACAAACCAGTATGCTTTAGATCATTTCAGGTAACACAATTCAGCAGATACATGTTGAATACTAGGTCCCTAAGCTTATGGTGATGAGCAAAGTGTGAGGAAGATGTTGAGAAAGTATATGAAATCATCCTTGCCTTTTTATAATCTTATTGAAGAGAAAAAAAGACTAATAAGAAAAAAATTAATTCAAATCAATATATAATCAAATGCTGAAATATGGAGGAAAAAGGACATGCCAAAAAAAACTACCAAATTATAGCAAAATATAGAAGGTGAAGATTAGATAACTGAATCAACTCCTTTAGATATTATACTGAAACCCTGAATAGATAACACCAAGTCAGTTGTAGAACATGAATAGTATATACAGTTCACTGCAGATCACCAAGAAGTTAGGCTTACTGGTGTTACAGATAATTAAGAACAAGGTTTCATTATATGATCTATTCTTGACCCGTTTCTTCCTACATTTTTCATTTAAATATCATATGAAATCAATGCTAATTTTAAGAGTAAAATAATGACTCCAGTGTTTTAAGTCTGAGTGACTGACAAAATGGTACAACCACTGTTGGGGCTCAGAAAACAAATATGACACTTAGACTTACTGAACTAAGGCAGCAGCCTCAAGGTCTTTCTGACCTTCCTCCCTGTCCTGTCTCTCAATCCTCCTTCTCTCCCAAAGCATAGGATGAGGCTTGCTCTGAAGTTCCCTTATCTACCTAGACACCGTACCCACCAAAGAGGAACAAAATTGCCTTTGATCCCTTCCCTGAAATGTCATTAACCAGAGAAGATTAAAACTCATATCACAGAGGAAGAGACTGAAAATTAAACACCACACCTAGAGCCCAGATGAACTTTCTCCCAAATTATTGTTTGTTCTCAGGTCTCATTCAGTTTACAAACCAATCATTTACGAGCTAATTTCTATCTCCTGTGTCCACTGAACTCCCCTAAAAAGTCATTTACTACCCCTCAAAATTGCCATATTTGTTCCATTTCCCCTTCCCCTATGAAGAATAGTATATAAGCAACTGGACCTCATTGAGTAGTTATTGAGTAATCATTCTCCTGTGATTCCCCCATGCTTATGCACATTAAATGAATTTCATTGCCTTTTTCTCCTATTAATCTGCTACTGTCAGTTGAGAGGTGCATGAAACTTCAGAGGGTAGAGGAGAAGCCTTCCTCCTTAGAGGAGGAAACTGATCTGGGAAGAAGCAAAGAGATGATGAGTAATGTTTTGAGCATGTTCAATTTGCATGATAGCAAGAAAAATTGGATTACAATATCAAATGACAGGAATGTATCCTGAGAATTAAGTGACATAATTCAAACATCCAATAAATAGCAGGTATTAAATGTTGACATCTTTTCTCTTTGTCTTCTTCTTGGTCTGTCTTTTTGAATCCCAAATTTGATACCTTGTGAATCTCTACTTCAAATTGACACATTTCCTAATAATCCTTCAACATCATATGCCTATATCAACACATACCCTTTACTCCTATTCTTACCATTTCTCTTAACTTAAAAAATGATATACCTCCTTCAAGGTCCAATTCAAGGCTCATCCTTTTGGTAAGTAAGCAATCCTTCCAATCTGTACTGGGTTTTCATTTACTAAATGCCCCATAAGGTACTTTGCTATTAATTATTTTATGTGCACGTCTTGTCTCCCCAAATATTAATAAAACACAAGCTCCAGACTCTGCGTGTTTGTAAAGACTAGGTTCTGGCCTCCCTCAGAGATCAAGGAAACCTTGCTGAATAAAAGAATCAGTGATTCTGACCATTAATATCTGAGGACTAATATCAATTCAGAAACACGAAACAAAGTTAAACTTATAAAATGTGATTTTTTTTCTTTACTGCCAATTAGTGAGAAAGCCAAAATCCAATATGATTATAATTGTAATGAACAACAAAAAATAGCTATTTGTGTAGACTAAAAAGCAATGCTCAAATGAGATACCATATAACAAAGGAATTCTATAAAAGATCTTAAATATTTAACTACTGCACAATAAGACATGATGGACTTTTATCAGAATCCTGGTAGAATCACAAGAGGTCTCCATAATTTAAAAGTAATTTTTTAATTTGAGATGCATTCTAAAAAAATTGGCTCAATGTATCAGCACTAGAATTAACCCTATTACAACTTATATAAACTATTAATCATTTTAAATATTATAAAAAACAATCCACATACAAAAGTCCAGCACACCTGTTGTGCCAATCAAAATACCCAGGGCTTGGAATAGTGTAATAAGACAGCTTGTAAAGTCAAGGATCAAGCAAGATTCTCTTTTTCAAGTCAGTGCACAACCAGACTCTACATTACACATGTCAGTTATGTCATCATCACTGATCTTTTGGGGTTAGCAAAAGTATAACCTTAAAAACTTTTCATTTTCAGACAGAAACACACACACACCACACAAAATAAAATCAATCGAAGCTCATTAAAGCAAGCAGAGAAAAGTTTCATTTATAAATAAACTGTTTCCACATATCTTCTATTAAACAAAGTGCTTAAAATTCAAATTAAATCAAATCAAAGTACTTAGGATCTATAGCATGTTTTGTAGAAGTAAATATCTCCTTTAAATTGATATGTCTTTAAACTATGAGCTGAAAATTATCTTGGCAATTGTTCTGCAAGGTTAAGAAATTAGGAAAAATAGCTTTAAAAAACCCAAAATTTCATAAATTAACATTTATATAAAATCTGCATATTAATAAACTTCAAGTATTATAAACTTTGCAGAATGTGGAAATCAATGTTTCCAGATATCTGCCATGATATATTGAGTCTCTTATTTAAACTTGTTCCTTTGAAAGCAATTTTAAGTAGTTAAGTGACAGAATTCCTCCACTTTGAAAACATTCATATTCTAGGTTCCTTCATAGATGGTCATTGCAAGGAAGTTTAAACAACTCTAATTCTCAGCTAATAAGATGCAGAAAGCAGACACAAAACTTCAATTAAATAAAATGGACAAAAAACCTACCGTTTCCTGATTTTCCCCCTTAGCCCTCCCCACCTACCACCTTGATTCTACAAATGTCAGAATAAATTAAAGCTCCTTTCTTCTACATCAACTCCTTTGTCCTCTCAAGGTTGCCTAATCATATTCATCTCTTAAAATGAAGTAAGAAACATTTCAAAAGCTGTATTCACATTAAATCAACTTTCTGATTCCTGCATTGCAGGAATAAAGCAATGTAATCACATCTTAAATTGGTTTACAGCAGGCTGTCTACCTTATCCTACTTCTCAGGATTGATGAATAGTTTTAAAATAGCACTTTTTGCAATGACATGAGAATTAATAGTGCATAATTACCTCAGTGTTGACAAGTGAGAGATGTTTAACTCCTTAAATGAGCTTTCCTAATGAATCAGTGCCAGAGAAAGGCTCTACTGCATGTACATTGTTGATTGATATCTAAGGGGATTGATTTAACCATAAAGGCATACCTAAAGCCAGTTTTTAAAATCATTTAGGTAAAAATAAAAGAACTTTCACTTAATATTTGGAATATTTACTTAAGATTTTACCTACTGTGGGCTTCTATAGTATTCTAGGTGTTGATTACTAGCAAAGTCTTATTTTACATTTTATTTGTCTACTAAGAAACATTCAACCTTTACGTACAGTTGCAGCAAAATAAACTTTTTAGTATTAGGCTTCCCATTACTTAAAAGTAAGTTATGCTAATGGATTTAAAAAACAGTACAGAGTATATTTTTGAATTTTATATTTGAGCACTCTAATGAAGACAACTACAATACAATGAAATGTCTCCATTTTTTAACAGAACTTTTAATGCATGTAAAAAATTTGTAAAAAATGTTATTTTTACCATGTTGAACTTTAACATTTTATATTCATTCCTTCTCTTTAATTCATGTTAATTAACTTGTAACTATATTATTCAATTGTTTTAAGTCCTGTGAATAAAACCAAAACAGATTTGTATTTCTAAATACATGGAATAGAGAAAACTGAATGTATTCTATGCAGATAAAATGTAACATAGGCCGGCTACAATTTACTCTTCATTTTTCCATGTCTTTCACATATACTAGCCGCCTAGCTTAAGTATGTGTCAGACACTAGGCTAAATACTCTATATTTAATCCCAATGACCTCCTGAGAGGTAGATAACATTATCCCCATTTTGCAGATGAGGAAGGCTGTGCTTAGGAAGGTTCCTATCCCACAGTCATATAGATGCCAATGGGTGGATCCTGATTATGTAAGACAACTGGAATGAAAAGTCTACACACACCATGATTAGCAAATATTTTCCATTTAGATTATCTTTACAGGAATGCCATTGTTTTTCTTGTCAGTAAAATATGAAGGTGTTAGATTGTGTTCAGTTATTCTTTTATTAATTCGGTATGTTTGAGAGTCAACTAAATGCTGGTATTCTCTCAGATGCTGGGATTACAATGGCATGACACAGATGAGGCACTGCCTGTAGGCCACAGGCAGTTTGGAGGAAGGGGGATTTGCTTTGTAATTAAGCCTCTTATCTAAGAGACCAGCAGGGACAGGAGATGGATAAATTTGGCACTTAGATGTACATACTTGACCTGGTACCCTGACAGCCTCTGACAGTGAAATAGTGAGAGCAAAGGGTGAGGACAATGGCAGCCTAAGCTCTCAAAAGTAACAACAGCCAGAGCTGACCATGTTCTCCATCTGGGCAAAAGCGGCCTATGATACCAGGCCCAGGCAGACTGCAGGTTGTTGCCACAATACCCACCCTGGAAGTGTGGTGCTCTGGGGGAACCTTCCTTTAGAAAGTCTAGGCCTCTGTATCTGCCTTCCCTCCCCATGTACAAACCCTGCCACTTCTCCCCTCAAACTCCTTAGAACTGCAGTCCTCAACCCCTGGGCTGCAGACTGGTACCGGTCCATGGCCTGTTAGGAACTGGGCCTCACAGCAGGATGTAAGCTACGGTCCAGGGAGCAAAGTTTCATCTGTATTTACAGCCGCTCACCGCATAAGCTCGGCCTCCTGTCAGATCAGTGGCAGCATTAGATTCTTATAGGAGCACAAACCCTACTGTAAACTGCATGTGCAAGGGATCCTGGTTGTGCGCTCCTTGTGAGAATCTAATGCCTGATGATCTGAGGTGGAGCTGAGGCGGTGATGACGAGCGGCTGCAAACACAGATCAGCATTAGCAGAGAGGTCTGGCTGCACAATAAATGTAATGCACTTGAATCATCCCGAAACCATCCCCTCTGCAAACACAGATTAGCATTAGCAGAGAGGTCTGGCTGCACAATAAATGTAATGCACTTGAATCATCCCGAAACCATCCCCTGACCCCGGTGCGTGGAAAAACTGTCCCCCATGAAACCAGTCCCTGGTGTCGAAAAGGTCGGGGACTGCTGCCTTAGAAGACTGAGCATCAGAAATGAAACCAGATCACTGTCAAGCAAATTCTTGGATTCAGTCTTCTGTCTTGGGCTTCTTATAAAATAATTAGATACATAAATGCCTCAGTTCATTCTAGAGCTATTAGTTATAAACTAAATGTCAAAGTTCATTGGAATATTTTGCCAAACTGACACCATAAAATATTTTAAGCAGAAATGCGTCCTGACTTCCAAACATCAGCTTAAATGTGATTTCTTAAAGCATAATCAGCTAAGAAATGTTAATGTTTTAATATTTTATAAATATTTGTGGATAAATAAAAATGTGTTCTAGATTAAAAAAAAAAAAAAGCCTTGGCTGGGTGTGGTGGCTCACACCTGTAATCCTAGCACTTTGGAAGGCTGAGGTGGGAGGATCACTTGAGCCCAGGAGTTTGAGGTTGCAGTGAGCTATGATGACGCCACTGTACTCCTACCTGGGAAAACCAGTGAGACTCAGTCTCAAAAAAAAGTCTTGATTTACTCATCTGTAAATTAGGGATGATGAAAACCATTTCTTGAGAAATATTAGTTATCATATATGAATGGGCCTAGTGGGATCTAGCACACAGCAGGTGCTCAAAGATGATCACATCTGAATTTTGAAACAAAAAGACTTCCTGTTTTATTTATATGGTAAAAATCTACAAAACCACCCCCAGTATTCTTGTTAATCATTTTCAAACTAAATCAAATAATTTTACTGCATTCACCAAATGTATAGAGACATATCTTGAAAAAACATATGAAGAAATGTAGAGTTTCAAAGGTAAAAATGTACTTTATACTTTGTAGGTAATATTCCTTTGCTTTTCTTTAAAATATTCTATCTTTAGCCCCAAAATCAAAAGTGTTAAAATAGGAAGAGATTTTAGTAATAAGTACTCAAAATTGGCTATCCTGCCTTCTTAATATCTACAATGAAGACCCTTCACACCAGCCTGATATGTCAGACAGACACTAACAGGTTGCTCGAGGTGGAACAGAGGAGGCAGCTGGAGAACTGAGGGGTCAGGCCCTCTCCTAGACTGGGCCCCCCACCCCTTCAAGCAAGGCCCACAAAAATCTCCTTTTGCTCTCCCAGAAGAACAGTTTCAGGAACAACTATATCACAACATCATTCGTACTCATAATATTACAGATGTAAATTTAAGACTACAGGGCCACAAATATTCTGGCCCTGAAATCCTATTTGATCAGAAGGGCCCTTTATCAAATGAAACCTGGTAGAACTTCTTTCAGAAGATAGGTTCTCAAGTATAAAATCTAGATATCCCTATCTCTGAATTGACATTTAGCAAGTAATATCAGGCAAGAAACTGGCTTCCTTAATCTTTTCCCTTAAAATAATGAGATCTGCAGAACAAGCTGTCCGTCATAGAAAGACATCATCAAACACTGCATGAAGACCTCTTGAAACCTGCTTCCACAAAGAAAATTAGAAATTAAAATAACGCATTTAACAGCTTAAAAGTTTACAAGACTCTTACCTGCTCTCCAACACAGAAAGAATCAAATAATTTTCTTGGCCAGGGAGAATTCAGGTTCAATTTTTAAGTCCCTGTTCTGTAACCCTCAGTCAGCCCTGTAGGAAGGTAATTATCAGGGCTAGAGGGATAGTCCCTGCTGTTTCTTAGAAGTAAACTCAGGAGCTAAATTAAGGTACTTAGAGGTAAACTCTCAGGGTGTGCAGAGCTTGGCTGTTTGACTCCCGTGGATTCTGGAGCAGAACACTAAACACTTCTATTTATTCAGAGAGCAGGTAGAGAATGGGGTGGCAGAAACAGCTTTCTCAGCCATCCCTGCCAGCCCCTGCTAATCAATGGGAGTCACACGGCTCACAACCTCTTGCTCTGGTTTTAAAATGCAAGTTTTAATGTTATTTCATTGTGGTGTCCTTGTACTGAAAGCATTTATTATGTAGTTTCGAATTTACCTGAATGTTAAAAAAAAAAAAAAAAAAAAAAAGACCACAGCCACAGCAGGAAAGCTGCCATTGTGAGAGAGAAGGACATGAAATTCAAACAATGAATTAAAGAGGCAAATGAAGGAACTCTTTTCCTTTATTAGAAATAGAAGAAACAGATTGTGCTCATCTTGCTTAGGGCCAACAGGCGCACTGCATGGAATTCAGCCAGCTTCAGTCACAAAGCTCACTTAGGAGTTTTGCTCTGTGAAAAGAGGAAGCCAGATGGGCTATTTACTTTCAACAAGATAATTCGGGAGGAAATTGTTATAAGTCAAAGAAAACTTTTTAGCTTCATCTGCTATTTTAGCCTCTAAACTGATTCAGGAGGCAAGGGGGAGGGTTTTGTTAGTAAAGAAATAAGAGACCTGGCAAGAAAACTGGGGAAATAAAAGAAAGTGCAGGGCAAAGCTTGGGCAGCATTGTAGTCCAAGTGCATAAGCTTCAATTTCACACAACCTGGGCTCATATCGTCTTTAGTGTTACTCACTATAACCTTGGACAAGCTATCTGACCTCTTGGAGCTTCACTTTCCTCCTGGGTAACATGAAGACCCTAACAGTGTCACAAGAGGTTGTGAAGATTAAGTGGCATAAATAATAGCTCTTAAAACACAACATACATGAGCACTCAATGAACACTGGGCATTATTTTTAGCCATTTCATTTTCTCTTCTATTTGCAAAATGTAAAAGGAATCCATCATAGATACACATATATAGAGAGATATAGATCAGTGACTGAACAATTCTTAAGAACTTAATGTTGTATTTATTTACTGATCATATTAATCATAGACCACTAATGGAATTTTTGTTTGAAAACAACTTCTCTTGGCCGGGCG
>CM052441.1:4286354-4310526 GCA_028533085.1 Varecia variegata | reverse complement strand
CAGCCATCCAGTCCGAAGGACAACTCCAGAAGACCAACTGTGGTAAGGACCAGTCAACGCAATTGTCTGAATTAAAGCTGTGACCCTTGTCAGACAATACTCCCAAGGACCAGGCATTTTAGCTTCTACAGACTTGTAGACTACTGATAGTGGCCTGTCTGGTCTCCCCTTTGGAAGACCATAGATTGGCAGATTAAAGAAGCCCAGCTATAGGACTACAAACTTTGAAAACAAATCATGGCTGCTGAACAGTTTGGGTTACTGATATAGATGCCCAGGCTAAGGGCCCATTTTCTGATGAGACAGACTGATATCAAGCTGTTGATCAAAACTGCTATATAAAAAAAAAAAAAAACAGAACAAGTCATGCAGACATGGCTGGTCCTAAACAATTCCACCATGCTTGATGTCCCATCACAGCCTCTCCCAAACATGGTCCTCCCCCCTCATAACTGAGCAAACTCACAGACCGGTGCGACATTGTTCCAATCCAACTGATACAAATTCATGTTTCTCCTGACTCCCAAGTGGCCTTAGGTTATGCCATGTGTGGCAACCTAGACTGAAACTACTCAATGACTGTCTATGCAGCTTAATCAAACCAGTATAATGGTGATTCTAATCAAGTGTAGCAACAAATTCCAAAACGGAGTAACGTGTGCTCTCTAGGTGGGGTAGAGTAGGCCATGGAATGTCTCTCCATTGAGCACAAGCCTTGCTTTCTGGAATATTTACTGCCCCGTTATTATTGGCAATGACACCAAAGACCAGCAAGTCATTCCAAACTTCCATGTACAGACCATATTAGATAAGACTTGACTTAGATTGTCTAAATTAAGACCTACTTGTCTTCCCCTGGGATTTATTCATAGCTGTCTCAATCAGAGACTTTGGTCAGGGAAGGAGGAGAGACTGGATGAAATCAATACTGCAAATTGGCCTCATGCTGCTGTTTAGGATTTTATTGATTATAGCCCTATCTAAATGCTATATGAGACAAGTTGAATAGATTTGGTTCTAAACCCTGTTGGTCAGATTAATTAGAGTGACCATGGGTAGCATATTCATTTGAAAATTCACCAGAAGCCAAGATGGTGTAAGATAAAGTGGTCAGTTTTGAAAGAGAGTTTCTTGGAGGCCTCCTACACTCCCTGTACATCTTGCTGGGTATGCCTAGATTACATAGTCCTGACTACTCTTTTACCTGGGCCATTTATCAGGGTTGTTTATGCATCTGATAACCTTAAGAAATGAAATAATGTCTATCCCCACACAAAGAGCAGGTTTGCTTACTGCTTGCTATAAAATAGAGGATTCCCTAAGCTCAGCAGTCCTCATCTGCAATGCAAACCTACTGCAGGTATAGCAACTATCTGGGCCATATCACATCACCCCTACAGAATTTTGGGGCAAAGAACACTGGTATAAATATTATGATGCTTATACATCTTACTGTACCATGAATAATGAAGTCCTATGTCTCTGACCCATAAGTCTCATGTCTTCTGCCAGCATCCATGATATATATAAACAGGCTAACTTATTAGGTTATAAGTAGGATACAAATCAAATCTCAGACCCACCATGTAGCATGCTTATCTCTGGCCTGAAGAGCCCATGGCACATGATATACTGCCCAGTTCAGGCAACCATCCCTACACTTAAACTATGAAGTTACATAGATGTCCTAAAGTTAAACCTACTTTTCCTAGATTATTTAATGTAAGCAAGAGCAAACTATTAACACATGAATCTAAAAACCAGGATCACTTCCCTATCTTCTTAAACCTAAACCTTATGGGACCTCCACATAAAACTGGGGTTACTTACTTTAATTCCAGTTCCTCCAGAGTAAAGCCCTATGAAGGGGCACTATCACCATGATTTCACTACACTGTGGAGGGCAAATATTAAATATATGAGATACTGTGGTATTATCATTTGAAAGGAGGGGTGATTTGGGATATGGCCTGGATGGGAAAGGAAGTGAATAAGAAGTGCTGCTAGCCATGGGCAATATACTTTTGATTTCAAAGAGTAGAATCAATCAATCAAACAAACAATAAACCTACCCTCGTGGAGGCAAAAGAATGGCAAGAAGACCATTATGTATAAAATTAGGTCTCTGCCAAAATAGAGAGAAGGCAGAAAAAGTATGCCAGATCCAGGGAATAAAAGGAGTTGAAAAATACCATAATTTTATTTTCCATCATCAAAAATCTTACAAAAGCAAAGTATTTAGGGCTCAAAATTTACCTTCAGAAATTTAACAAAAAGCCTTAAAAATCACCAAGTGCCTTGTGTATGATTATTTGTACAAGATTTGTCTATTAGCTATTACTTATACTCACTGTTTTAAAACAGCAAATAAAGAACTTAAGAAGAGAGAGATGATGAAATGGTCAGTTAGAAGAATCATGTAAGATAATTATTAAAATATCTCTGTGTTACGTCCAGATTTCTGAGTAGATATCAAATGTGATCAGTAAATACTCTAAATTTACTGCTTTGTAATGTATATAATTAAAACAAACTGTGTAAAAATTAGGAAAATTCACATTGCTTCAGAAAGTAATTTTATATTCCCTTGTCTCCATAATTCATTAAAAATAAAAATAAATGGTTTTTCAGAGTAACCACAGACATGAATTTGATGGATGATCATTTCTTCGCCCCCCCGCCATGAGCAATGAGGAAAAGGTAGATATGTTTATTCATAACACTATGTAACCTCATGGATAAGTGTTGGCATGTTCCATTATTTAATTATGTAGAGGCATTGCTGGAGGTGTGCTTGCTTACTGAAAACAGATACAAATATCTCAAAAACTACCCACAATTTCCAAGAAAAACTTTAAAGTTTAAGCCCATCATTTAAATAACATGGAAGAACATCTTTAGAACAATTATGAAAAAATCAGACTTCAATTCTTTGTTGTGTGTCACAGGAGTCTTTGTCTAAGCAGGGTCTGAGGGTCTGCATGATGGGATTAAATGATGCCATTAGAGCTGGGCAAACACAAAAAGCATGAAAACAAATCTATTTTTCCAATTTAAAAAGCCCTCAGAATAATTAAAATGAATTCTTACCCAAATTAAATTGCCTGGAGGTTTTCTCCACAAGGCTTTAGGCATTATAAACACCCTTTGACTTTGGCCTGTCATGTTTCCTCAATCAATCATGCAGTAGCCTACAATTAAATTGAAATGATTCGATCAAGGAAAATCAAATTTTTTAACATTTAGTTTCAGTAATGTGATTATAAACCTTTTAGTGATATTGTAATTACTTTGAAGCTTTGAGCATATGCTTCTACTGAGTGTATTCCATAGAGAAAAACTGCATTAGAGAAACAAGTAAATATAGACCTCAATGAAACAAAAATACATTTGTTGCAAAGTTAAAAGTTAAAGGTGCAAAAGAGACAAAGCATCCATGTAATTTATACTGTAAACATCCAGCACAGAGTATCCATTTTAACATCCCAACTTATTCCAAAATTAAAGTAATTTAATAGCTTCCCTCTAAGAAAGGGCAATCATTAGAGAAACAATATGGAGAAACAACAGGAAAGGACAGGGGGAAAAAAGAAAACAAAGAAAAAAAAAATCACCATCCTTGTGCTAGCTCCAATTATAGCACGGAAAAATGTGACAGATCAAAATCTCTCCCCTAAAATTATTAATAATAAATTATCTTTTTAGAATATGAAACATTTTACATAAACTTAATATTTACCAAAATCAAGCCATAGAGTTACTTCCCCTATTTAACTTTTTTCATCCATCTCAACACTTAGTGGGATTCTGCTGAGTTAGGAGACACAAAGATAAATAAAATAAGGCCCCATGCCCAAGGATAATATCAATAGAGACTGGATTCTGCTAGGGACATTAGAGAAGACAAACAAGGACAAAGGTCTCCTTTCCTTTGATTCACACTTTCATTCGTTCAACAATTGTTTACTAAGCACACTTCGTCCCTCAAGAATAAGGCAGGTAAGCAAACATACAATATAAAACCTGGAACGAGATTGGTGTAAGGCTGGTGGCAGGCACCTCTCCCCTCCCTAATGGAAAAAGAAGAAGCCCACGAGACCTGCTGAGAACAATGCCTGCAAGGCCCAGCTAAGTTAAAGGATGACCACATCTGGATGGTTACCCTGATAGGAGTCAGGGTTCCTGAAGTCCACACATACCACCAGCCCCTCCTATTTCTCAATACCCGCCCTAAAACTGCAACAGAAAATTCCTTGCTCTCCCCACCATAAATCTTCCCGCCAAAGAAACCCACCCCCAGTCCTAAAAACATACATAAGCCCACTCAAAACTTCTGGGCCATATGACTTCCCGGGCCTCTCTCTCTCGGGGCCCGTGAACCTCGCCCAGAGCGCCCCAATAAAGCCTCGTTGCTTACCCCTTTCAACTCTGCTCGTCTTTCTTTCTCTGGTGCCGGCCAATCCAAAAAACCTTACAATTGGGTCTCTAAAGTTTAGCAGGAAACTGATTCCATCAAAATAATCTAAAGTATACAAAACTTTTGAAAGGTTTGTTTATTCTGATCATATCAAAGTATAGCTAATTGTCCTAATAGCTTAAAGATACTAAGTGAGAAGCAATATAACAGACTCACAGTGTTTACTCTGGCTACCGACAATTTAAGTTTTAAATTTAAGTGAATTTAATATTTTAAATTTGAATTTGCTTCTTACTTTCAGTGATAGGCACAGCCACTCCCTGCTGCCTTGGAAGAGGCCTGATTCATAAATGTTAACCTGCTCACTGACCACCACAGGCATTTAGCTGCAGGCATTAAAGTTTGCTTCCTTTGCCTGAGTGGTCCTTAGAATGCAACCAACACAATGTATTTTTGTTGCAGATATGCTGCTTTTTACTACATGTGGACAGACCAGATTAGAATTCCCATAACTTCTGTATTAACCAAAAGTAAATGACTGAGATTTAACATGGCTCTGCTGCCGAAGTTATTTTTCTAAAAATAATCTGACCATGCCCATTCCTAGCATTGAGACCAAGTGGCTCCTCGTTACTCAGAGCAAAACCTGAACTCTCCAGATGGCTGGCCTGGAAAACTGCACTGAGCTGGTCCTGGAAACTCCTCACCCTAATCCTCAAATCACTTCCTCCTCCATGCTCCTTATGCTCCACCCTGTCCGCTCCTCATCCTTCCCCAACACAGCCTCTGCCAACAAGCCGCCTGTCTTGCTAGGGCCATGCACTCTGTTTGGAATGCACTTTCTTTATTTGCCTGTCAGGAAACCTCTCAACTCTGAATGTCCAGCTCAAATAAGCATCACCTCTGCTAATGGATGCCCTGTTTTATCTCACACATGCACTTTCATTACTTCTAGTATTGCTGATAATTATTTTACATGTGTACACAGCATTTTCACTAAATTATGACTTCCGCATTTGAGCTATGCAGGCACTGTGCCTGTAAGAGGTCCTATAATTTAGGCCCTTAATAAATGTTTGTGGAACTTAACATTTGTTATTTTCTTACTTCTTTTTTCCAATAAAAAATGAACGTTTTATTTTGAAAAATAAAATTCTGCATCTATTTTTACAATTTATTCCATATATTCTTTCAAGTTTCTAACTGTCCTAACAATATGTAATGGGATATTTTCCAAATGTTTCAGTTAAAACCACCTCATAAAACCAAATTCTATGTTGATATCTTTAAGAAACTGAAGCAAATTAAGCTACAAGATTTCATTCTTTTGTCCTTCTTAACTTTACTAGAATTTATTTAAAAATTCTAACTGTGTAATTTCCAAGCCAGATTAGTTATTATTTACAAAGGGCAGGACAATGTTAAACTATCCCAAAGGAGCATTGAGTGTCTAACGTTCACAGTGAACTCTCAAATCAGAAAGCAAAATATACATAAAATGGTTATTTGCTCCTGCTTTGCCTGATCATTTGCTGTTATGTGAAGTCATATTTCCTGTCAAAAGAATAACAAAACTTCCCGTTCTCTACAGGATACAAATTAGCAACCTGGTACATCAAATTACCCAGCTGCAGTTCATTATTTCAGTCCAGGAGAGTATCCACCGGTTCTTTTGCCACCTGGGAAAACTACCTTGAAAAGTGAGTTATGTTCTTGGCCAGCTTCATCATGAACTTGTTAGTGTTCTCTCTCTCTCTCCCCCTACCTCTCTCTCTCAACCCACTCAACTCATGTATAACATTACTACTTTACCTGTAAACGACCTCAGAAAAGGCAAAAATCAAGTAGTGTCACTGTCAATTCAATGTACTACACCTGCCATTATTCTTTCTCAAAACAAGGTACTTAACAACCAGGCATTCAAGTGGTGAAGCATTACTGCTAACTGTGGTGAACGCTGGTGGGCTAAATAATGCCTCCTCCACATCTTAAGTCCCTGAAACCTATAAATGCTACCTGGTACGGCAAAAGAGACTTTGCGGATGTGGTTAAGTATCTGGAGATGAAGAGGTTATCCAAAATGTAACCATAAGTGTTCTTATAAGAGGAAGGCTGAGGGAAGTTTGACTGCAGTAAAGGAGAAAGCAATATAACCTTGGAAGTAGAGATTGGACTCATGTGGCCAGGAGCCAAGGAATGCCAGCAGCCTCTAAAGGTGAGAGAGGATTCTTTTGTCACAAAAGTATGAGCAGCTCTACATGTATGACAACAATGGTGCATTTGTCCTATTCTTAAGGTTGTGTTTATAACATTGCTTTTTGGTATTTCTAAAATATTATATGGTTAATGCTGAATATCTGAAAAACACAGAAATCACAATGAAAAAATAATCCCACAACCCAAATAATTTTGGAGTATACTTCCTGATATTTTTACATATACAAATGGCATCTATTGCTATCTAGTTTTTAGTCACAGCAACTAAACTTACATTAATACTTAAAATACCTTTCTCAATTGCTAAGAATTCACACATATTTATCAGTCTAAGATTATTTAATGTTAATCACCCTGTAATAATCATTGTTTGAAGACAAACAAAAATCACATCACCTCTAGAAACCTGATCTCAAATGGCATCCCCACCCCTCCTGACTGACTGACTTTACCTGCATAACTTACATTCTATCAGGCATAAAATGACTAAATTAGCTGCACAAAACAGAAGAAATTTTTAATACATTTATACATGAAAAACTGTGATAACTACAACTTAATCCAATATGGAAGCTCCTTCGATGTCACACCCACAATAAAAATTATTCCAGAACTTCCCATCCCCTCACCAAAACAAAGTTCTAAAATGTGCTGCAATGTCCAGAAATTGCCAGGATATAAAGGCAAGCACACAGACCTAGCGTAAAACTTTAGCATCATACACTGAGAATAACATTATTTGGAGACTTCTTTGAAATCAAGACGATGACCAAAATCAATACCAATGACAGAAACTGTATGGAGAAATGGCAGATGCCACACAGGCACACAAAAAAGGACAATGAAGAAAGAAGAAAATTCTATGACAAAGGAAGACATTCCCTTACTACCACTGATTGGGCATTTCACTGATTTCTAAATGAGTAAGAGTGACAAGCCAATATCAAATTTCTACTATACATTACTTTCCATTTGTATCACAGGATTATGTCTAAATTGACTGCACAATGACACACACAATTCCCATCTTACACTATGAATTCAGGCATCTTCATGTAAAGACATCTTTAGATATTGTCTAAACTTGGTGAAAGCCAAATGGCTTGTGTACTCTACATTTGTCTGTGGTCAGCAGCCTAGATAAACAGCATCTCAGAATGTTGTTTCACTTGTGGTTAAATCTGTAACTCTCCCTCCCTGGGTACTCACCAGAGAGCTAGAAAGGATTCCCAGGAGAAAGGAGGCCAGGTTCAATGGTAGAGGGAAGACCCAGAGCATGGAATATTATTCTTAAATCTTTAATTCACTAGGCAGTAGACATGTTGCCCCATCCTCTAGCTGCCCAGAGTTCATCATTCTCCAATAATGGGAAACTGTGGCTCAATGTGAAAAATGTAATCAGGACTAGATTCCCCTGGAAGTAAAATGCAGAGGCTGGGGCTACAAATATTTTCATTGCAGACAACTAAGGAGGAGTTGTGGTATGGCCTGGTCTGTTTAAGCATGCCATTTTGTCATAGCCCTCAGACATACATTATAACAAACAGTCAAACTCTGTGGCAACCCCATCAGCAAGTAAGAAAAGGGTTCACCCAGTGATTGTTCAGACACAGCTATCTGTGTGATTTGAAGAATGAAATGTTAAAATTCCACCTTCTGAGAAAATTGAAAAATGTGGTAAAGAAAAAAAAATAACAGAAAGAAAAAGAATGCAGGTGGATGTTAAAACCAAAGATTCACCCAATGTCTAGTCCTATTTATCTATTTTATGAACACAGAGTAAGTTTCAGGTATGTTTCCTACCTTTCCATGATCTGGAAAATGGATCTACACTGCAGGTACAATAAGCTTTAAAAATTACTAAGCAGTTACAAAGTGCTTCATCTCAAGTCATCTTATTCATGCACTGAAACTTTACATGGCCAGACACGTAAGTTACACAGGTATCTAAGAGAAAGAAACTCTACTCTGCAATAGTCTGGCTAACACAGTAGCCCTAGCTATAGCAACACTGTTCTCTCCATTCAGAGAAGAAACTATAAATAGGAGCCTAAGCATCATTTGCCACATATCAAAGGAGATTATTTTTGGAACACAAATACATTTAAAGCTTCAGTAACATGAAAAAAATACCTGTTAATGAGACATTAATACATCCTATAAAAATTAGAAGTTCTTAGAAATACGACCCTTGACCAGAGATGATTTAATGATGTATCAAATCAATGTTACCACCCTGAAAGCCATGTCCTACTCCACAACCACTCTATCATTCTCAGTGGAAGATTGTCCTCTACTAATAGAGGCTATTAACACTTTATCTGGACTTCTTGGCACTAGTGGAACTACAACTTTCCATTACTGTCACAGACATCTTTCTAAAATACAACCTGTTCATAATGCTCTTCTGTAGATAATGGTTTAGTGACTCCTCCCTACCACCAAATTCAAACCCACCCTCCTTGACATTGCTTATAAACACAAATATACAAGGCACCTTTCCAGCCTTGTGCCGCCTACCCCTCCAGCCTCACCAGAGGCCTTTCATCCCATTTTTTTCCTCTCCTTTTCATGTTTCTGCACACTTCTCTCCCTCAGTGTAGAAGGCTGCCTCTACCTAGTTAATTCCTACTTAACTCAAATGGCTCCACTGGGAAATAGCTGGATCTGCCAGGCTCTATAGGCTGCACTCTCCAGTTCTTCCTCGTATAAAACTTTATCATGATACCTACCACTCAGGTTTGCAAATATTTTTCTGTATTCCTTCTAGACTATGAGCAAGGACCTGAAAAATATTAGTTGCTAAAATCCTGGTTGACTCTAAAGGAGGTGCTGATAGCTTCAAAATGAGAAGTAAGTGAGAAGTGACAAGGAAAACTTCATATATAGTTGGCATCATGGATCTGAATTTGAAATGGATCTTGAAGGATGAACCGTAGTTTCCAGACATATATTGGAGAGAAATGGCATTCAAATCTGAGAGAATTAAATGAGCAAAAGAAGACATGAAAAGTCAGATTGTGTTGTAGGTGTATACTGACATGTACATACATCTAATTATTCTCTTTGTATAGGGGAGAGGGTAGAATCAGTACATCAAATATACGCATTATCAGTCCCACTAGATCACAAACTCATTGGGAAGAAATGGTCATTTCTATGTCCCATCCTCACAGGTAATATATACACATGCATTACCAATCTGGATCGATCCCTACCCAGCACCACCTAATACAGTACCTTCTAAAGAAATGACATTGAAATTTTTATTGTGAGTTGAAATATCTTTTAATCCAAGGAAGAAAATTTTCTATTTAATGAAAAATAGATACTTAAATTAACCTGGTGGAAGTCCTAGCTAATTAGGAAACATAGTATTGGGGGAAACAATCCTATTACTGCAATTCCTTTTAACCAAGATTCTCTCCTATAGGATGAAATAAACAAGCCAGGGAGGTGAGCTGCAACATAAAGCAGCCAACAACCACATAAGTCCCTTGCTTTAATATTACAAAATTTGAGAGAGAGACCATTCAGATTACTACAAAGAAACATTTAAAATGAGCTCATTAAATGCAAATTAAAACAGAAACATTGAATAAAGCACTGGACTACAATTAAAGGCTGAAGAAACAGCAGGTAAGAAACAATTTTCATTGATCAAAGAACTAGAAGCCAACAGAATAAAATATTTTGCATTGAAAATGCTTTCATGAATATGAAGCATTTCAGAATAAGGAGAAAATTTTTCCTTTTTTTTTTTTCATTTTTCAAAGAAGCTTTGGAGGTAGGAGTGGATTTGCATATCTTAAATCAAAGTACTTTCATTGTATCATTTTCAAGAAATGAAGCTATGAAGTTTCAAAAAAATAAATACTTCAAAAAAACCCTCAGATACAGGGCCAAAATTATAAATGGCATAAGGTCATCATTTTAGAAACTTTGGACTATATATAATTACATAAAATCTTCTATGCAAAAGTTTAGTAGAACCTATTTTTGACGCAATTATACCTCATCATAAACAGAAGCTTTGGGATACTTAGAGTAGCTTCTCATCTAGTTATTAAAATGGCAGGGCAAGTGGCAGTACACAGCATTTTCAACTAGAAATATAAATTCTGAGACTGTAAAATTTACTGCATGACAAGCTTTAAAACAAATATGTAGATTTATGGGCAAACAGTAAAGTTAGACTGTACATTTATGATGGCAAGGCAGTTTTAACCGCTCTTGTATCCCTGGCACCTAGAGCAGTACTGAGCACACAGTAGGTAATCTATCACTGGATCTGCTTTTGTGCAACTAAAGCATTATAGAATGAGAAGGGAGAGGCTTTTTTTTTCTTCATAAGCTTATTTTAAAAATTAAAACATGCTGCTTCCATCTACCAAGAAGGCAAAAATAAAAGTCTTTGATGGTACACAGTGGGGAAGTGGGCACTCTTATAAACACAGTCCGGGAGGGCAAGGCCACCCAGGACAGTTGTGCAGCTTGCGCACTGAAAGGCACTAAACCTATGGTGAGAGAGAGGTGGGAGAGGGAGAAATCCAGTAGGTGTTTTGCTGGCGAAACTGAGTAAAGCCTGGGAAGGATGTCTTTTAGTAACGTTCAGTACAGAGGGGCAGGGCAGCTCTTTGCTACCATATTGTAATAGGAAAGGCTTTAGATAGGAGTATAACATAGGACAATTTACTTCAGAACAATTTAGACTATCTAGCAAAATTCAAAATCTATGAACTTTTTTATTAGAAAATCCACGGAGAAATAGTAATAAGAATTTTGCTTTACATATATGCTTACACATGCAAGTAAAAAAATATGAACACATTCTTGATGACAGCAACTGTCTGTAAACCTACTGAATGCTTATTTTTTGAGAAGTATTTGAGTAATTCGTATGTTCTATAAAAGACAAGGCAAGAATTACTGTGGGGTAGATCTGCACATACAGATATGTAAATTCTCTAAGAGATGTTAAGGTATAGAAGAGACTATGTTCTATTAATAATTACTGTTGTTTAATCAAAAATATTTTTAAAGTATAAGCCATTGAATTTGAATTTCAATACTGACAGTGTTGTTGTATGTATATTCATCTATTTAATATCTGATAATACTAAAATACCTAAATCCAGTTCTACAGAACATACCATAAATATTACCACTAAAATTCAATTTGAACACAAGAAATTGCTTATTTTTTTTAAAAGGTGAAATATATTTTTAATAGAGGTGCCAAAAATTACATTTTTTAACTTAAATTTCCTTAAGCTTTTCCATTCTGCTTTATATTGTCTCAAAGTCCTTCTCCACATTGCTCATGAAGGCACAAGTTTTCACTGACTCCAATTAAATTATTTTTCAGTAGCTGCCAGGGTCAGGGCATTCAACATATCAATCATAATCTGAGTGGGAAATGTAAGTACTTTTGAAATAGCCTCCATGCCATGAAGGGAATCCTTGGTTTTGAAAAAGTAAAAAGGAGATAATTTTATTGATAGTAAGCTAACAGTCCCCTTTACTCCCATTCTACCAGGAAGCTCATCTTTTCATTTCTCCTCAAAGTATACCAGGATTTAAATAAAGTGGAAGGGTATTATCTGCATTAAGGAGGGTGTAGCAACTAGAGAGAGCATAGGCATGAAAGGAGCGAGCTCTGAATAACACTCTTATCTATAACAGAAAAATACGCATACAAATATAGATTTATGTATTTTTTTTTTTTTTTTTTGAGACAGAGTCTGACTCTGTTGCCCGGGCTAGAATGAGTGCCGTGGCACCAGCCTAGCTCACAGCAACCTCAAACTCCTGGGCTCAAGCGATCCTCCTGCCTCAGCCTCCCGAGTAGCTGGGACTACAGGCATGCGCCACCATGCCCGGCTAATTTTTCTATATATATATTTTTAGCTGTCCATATAATTTCTTTCTATTTTTTTTAGTAGAGATGGGGTCTCGCTCTTGCTCAGGCTGGTCTCGAACTCCTGAGCTCAAAGGATCCGCCCGCCTCAGCCTCCCAGAGTGCTAGGATTACAGGCGTGAGCCACTGCGCCCGGCCAACATTTACGTATATTTGATCTCCAACTGATCACTGGGTAAACACTATACTGTCTTTTCTTGCCCTTAAGTTTAGTCACAAAAACAGAAAATCCAGCATTCCAGGGCTTCCCTTCAGTTGCTTTCACTTTTATCTACCTTTAGCACAGTCCACACTCAAGTTCAAAAGTGGCCATTCAGATTTTTATTGAAATGCGTCCACCAATAGAATCCAACCAGTAGTTGAATAAAATAATTTATTGTGTATTATCCAAATGGTTTTTATATGTAAGTTACTTTTCTTGGGGAAGGAGGGCATGGATTTAATCATTTATGTTGTAATGCACACTTACTTGCACTACATTGAACAAGAGCTAGAGTAAGAGAGAGAACACTTTTTATAACCCTTCTTATATTCTCCATGTCATTACCAGTAACTCATAACTGTTTAATCATCAAATCCAAAAATCACACTTCTTCCTTCTTAGAAGAATCCCACATGAAACTTAAAAGAACTGCCTAAACATATTTCATCCTAATAAAGGTATTTATATAATCATTTACTAGATCATAATTTATAACTAAGTCATGATTTTTAGATGTTAAGTTCTTATCTTTACATAGCTTTACAATAAATGTTTCTCTTAAAACTATCCATGCGCTAGACTAAGTTGAATTAAAATAAAATGTGTTTGTCTTTAAAATAGACTTTATTCCTGTAAAATACTGACAGCATGGATTTTGAAAAATCTCCTCTACTTGGTTCTCTGATTCAGTTCATATTTGTGTTTACAAGTGACTCTTATGTGACTGTCACCTAAAGAAAAGCTCAGTCAGATTCATAAAAATTTATAATTTTTTCTTAATTGGGTAACTTTCAAATCATCCACCATAAGTCAGACTATTCTAGAAAAATAAGAAAAACTGGACAACATTCTTAAGTTTTACCATTGCTGCAAAGACAATGGCAGGTAACTGGCATGATTCTCCCAGGGATAGTTACAATGTTTTACATTTTAACATTAATTCAGAAATAAAAACAGATTTAAGAAGAGTCATCAGTGTATAAAATTTACATATTTTATAAATCCACCTCTCATCTTTCTTCTGGACACCATCTGACTTCAAAAGTACTCATTGCAATCAAAAGTCTTTTGTCAGGAATAATCCCCAAATAAACTCACTAAACCTTCAATACATAATCTGGAGCACATCTCTGCAATAATGAAATCTCCAAATAGTAATGTTTTCTAAACATACTGTGTATTTCCACTAATTTTCGGGGATAACCCCTAAAGTAATTTTTGGCTTAACAACCCTAGAAGAGAGGACCTTTGCTAATCCTGTATTTAATAGTGTTTACAAACAACTCCGATGGCCACTTCCAAAACTTCGTTAAATTTTGTTTAGAAAAATCGTGAATTCATTTCGCAAAAGGTTCATCTCAGACATTCAATGAGAGATTCAAAAGGAAAAAATCGAGGAAGCAAGAAATTTAAATTCCACCCGGAGGAATTTCTTTTGAGGCCAACTATCATCACCAGGTGCCTTCCATTAAAGTTTAATGCTTTGCCATGGTTTCCTTACAGAGTCCTACAGATATGGGCCCCAAAATGCCCTAAACTAAAAGACAGGCGACCAGGCCCCCCTAAGGAAGGGGAGGGGAGGAAGTCTGGGCGAGACCTTAGACGGACCCCACACAGGTCCGGCAGGACTTGGTGCGAGGCTTCGGGAGTCGCGGGACCCAGCCTGGCCCTCGGGGGGCGCAGCGGCGCACACCAGCGTCCCGGGCGAAGTTGTTTTCAGGTGGAACACTGTTAAACTGCGGGCAGGGGCTTAAAACACACACACACTTCTCCTCCTGGACCCACATCGAGCAGGCGGCGCTGGGCCTGTGCCCGCCGAGTAGGGGAGCCCGGCGGCGCGGGCTGAGGACGGCGCCGACACTTTCGCCCTGTCACTGACGGTTGACACCGGCCAGCACCCGGGGGTCCCGGTCGGCCGAGGAACGGCGTTGCGCCACACCCAGGCGCGGGGCGGCGCAGAGAGGCTGTACCTGGCAGGAACCCACGTACCTATCATGATCACTGGGCAGGTAGAGGCTGTAGGGCAGGAAAGGACCTAAGCGCACCGGCGGCGCTCGGGGGTTAAATCCACCAGTCCTCCCCTCCCCCGCGCCTCGTCCGGGGAATGCGCACGCGCAGGCTGTGCGTGGCCCAGGGCTTGCTGGGAGTCGTAGTTTTAACGCGTAGCTTCTCCTCCCATCGCCCTTTCCGGCTTAGGGCCCAGGAAACGTACGTCACTGGGGAGGCCGGGCTGCTCGCCCGCAAAGTTGACGAGTCGCTTAGCAACCGGGAGGCTTACCTTTGGAAGCTTGTTGCAGCTCTAGCCACGGTCCTGCCCTTTTCCCGCCCTTCCCCTCCCCTTAACTCCGTTCGCCTAGGAGCTGCCAAACATCTGGATCAACCTGGGCACTACGAGGGGTTGAATTTCTACCATTAACGCGCCCTTTTACATTTTTTTCCGACTTCCTGTTCACATCCGTAAAACCCACTGATTCTTTTACTACACTTTTTATGAGAACAAGACATTTTCTAGGAAGATGGTGGCAGAAAAAGAGACCCTGAGCTTAAACAAATGCCCAGACAAGATGCCGAAGAGGACCAAGCTGCTGGCACAACAGCCGCTCGCGGTGCACCAGCCTCACTCCCTGGTTTCTGAGGGCTTCACAGTCAAAGCCATGATGAAAAACTCAGTCGTAAGTGATCTTCCTGAATTGAATGCACTGGCTCCGAATCAGGGAACACGATGCTATAGAGCTTGGCCAGCCTTAGGATGGATTCTGAGCCCATGTCCTGGGTGGTCTTTGCCATAAATGAAAATTACTCGGCCAGTAGCAAATGGGGCCCAACAGTGTGTGGAGGTCAGGCTAAGTTGTTAGAATCTTGGGCAAGTGATGTACTGTGCCCATGTATAAGCACCTTCCTAATAACTCATGGTCTCTGGACCACCCAAAATTACTCTTAAGCTATTTTACACAAAGAAAAAGAGCCCCTTTACTTATTGATTCCTAAACTAGCCACACTCAGCAAAGGACGACATAGAAGGCGAATTCTTGGAAATCATAAACTCTTGCAAAATTTAACGTGAGGTGATATACAGCTGGGAATATCAACTCATTAAATAATCAGTAAGAAATTTCACCTCTTCCACCCAGAAAATTTTAGAATATCCTATCATGTACTCTAACAACACTAAGTCTCTTACAAAATGACACCAACTTGTTAGAGTACTGAAAGACGACTTAATATGGAGACTATTTCCAGTTAGGCCTTCTAAATATGTTTTTAACAATCCAAGCTTTAGTTCACATATCTCTGACTATTAATACACGTCATGTTTCCTTTGTACTATTTGTGGTAGTAAATACTATTAGGAAAAAAAGGATTTAAAATGCACATAAATGTTTTAGCTACATAGCATGATTTTTTTAAAACCTTCCTATTTGTTAAATAGCTTTAAATTTGGTATGCTAAACCAGATTCTTCTACTGAGTAAGCACCTGTCTGGGAATGAGACATTAAATAATAAATGCAGCTTTCAAATCTGTATAATTTACACCATAGGAGTATTTGACTTATTGTATGATAATTCATTATGTTAAATGCATAGTGATGGTTTCCAATGTCACATTATTTCTTTTAATTACATGTTGCTAGCCTAGTACCTTATTCCTAAATCACATCCTTAAAATATATAAATGAAACAGATTACCTATAGACCTCTAGGTCAAATTCCCAATTCTACACAAAATTATATCCTCCCTATTATAATGTGTGTCAGATGATTTATGGTAGTTAAGATTCTTGGAAATAGACTAAAATCTCTGCTTGTTGTAACTGCAGTTCTTTTTTCATGGAATTTCACATAAGTAGGTTCTCATGGGAGTCAAGATGACTCATTTGTCAGCAATACAGAATGCCATAACCATTCAAGTTAATCATTTAGCTTTTCTTCTATACAATATTTATAATTTTGGTGATTTTTTCAGTGTTATACTTTAACATAACAAATATGTTTTTATAAGATCAAATTTTTCCCTTTTTTTCTAAACCAATTTTCATACATTCTTATATCATGTTAATTTTTTAACATGGCTTTATACCTATAGTCATAGTTCTGCAAAATCAGGTCTTTCAGTATTGTCAAATATAATAAATACACCTACAAGACTCAAAAACAAACCATTGATTATGAAGTGGGCTCTATGCAAACAACTTATGTGAGATAAATAATCTTCTCTTTTCATATTTTAAAGGAAAATCTCTTAGTGGAAATACCTCTCTCTCCATTGGGATCCTCAATACAGGATGGGTCATTATTTTTACTTCGTTTAGTAGAAATTATAATTCTTAAATGTAAACACTAAGCACAGTTTTAGGGATTTGGCATTTTGAGATCAGCAAAACAAAGTCCCTATCCTTAGTACTCTAAGGAAAAACAGCAACAACAATGATAAAATCTTCATAAAAGAAAGGTAACACTGTTTATACAAAATAACATCAGTGGTACCGAAAATAAAAAATTTTCTTTTTATATACAATGTTTACATTTCATCATTTTTGTCTTCAACAGTATAGACTTTTCAGTATTGTAAAGTAAAATATCCCCTTCCCTTTCTGAAGATATATTCTATTCTGGAGATATGTATGTCAATTTTTAGTTTTCTTAATTGTAACTCTATGTTCCAAAAGCCACCCCCTCCAACCGTTTTCCCAGTGTTAGGGAACTTCACTTCCTCTTTCAAATACTAGCTAATTAGACAAGTCACCATTCTAATTCTCTTCTACACAAGAAATAAAGAACTATATCCTAAAGAGTTATATAGAAACTCTTGATGTTTCTTCAAGTGCTATAATGATGTAAATACACAGACTCTATCATCAGCAGATTTGATCAGATTGGCTGTGCAAGCAGAAATACCTATTTAAACAGTCATAATCTGTATATGAGAATGCAAAATTATTTATAAAATAATGATAAATGTAAATGGCAAATTTTTAAAACCTTAATGTCAAATGTTGTTCTTCAATAGTAAGGAGTTTATTTCCATGAAATTTTTGTTGCATTCTATATGAAAACAAGCAATCACAAAAGCCCTACAATAAAAGAATAATATTCAAATTCATATTTTTATAATGTTTGCCTATAAAGAGTAATAGGAGATACAGAATTTGAAAACTTCATTTTTCATTTAGGCCTTGTTTGGAGTATGATAGAGCTCCTGAACAGAAACTAGTAACCCAGTGTTGTATTATCTTCATTTTGGCATAGAGTAGATGCTTTCTGTGCTAATTTACTTTATCATAAAGCAAATTAGAATATGGACCCAAGGTTATGATGACAGAGAAGTTGAGTTATGATACTTCCACAGGGCCAGTAAGGTCTTCTGTGATCTAACTCTGTTCTATGTTTTTAATTTCATCTCCCACTATTCTCATTTGCTTCAGCCAACATGAACCCCAGGAAAATAAACTGTAATTCTTTATTTTTGTGATTTTACTTATTTTGTTCCCTTTACTTGAATGCTCTTCTTGCTGCATATCTACAAATTCATTCTATCATTAGGTAACAACTACTTACTCATCACTGACTATGTGCCAAGCCCAGTTTAAATGCTGGGAACTTAGCAGTCAACAGGAGACAGAACATTTGCTGTCTAGAAGCTTATATTTTTGTGACCACCAAAATGCCAACTGCTTTAAAGAAACCTTCCCTAATTCTTCCTCCCTGTCACCCAAGACAGAAAGTTATACTTTATTCATTGTTTTCTACTTTGTATTATGGTTATTTCTGCTCATGTTTATCTCCTTATATAAATTCCCAGTGAAGGCAGAATCTGCATCTAAGTCATTTTTTAATCCTAACCAGAACCTAATAGTGTACCCAATAAATATTTGATGAACTTGGAAAGCAATTCTACCCTTCCTTCTTATGTTCTCCCTCTTTCTTGTTGCTATAATTGTTGTTGGTCTCTAGTTTGAATTGTTTTAACTATCCTCCCCAATTTAGGAGCCCATGTCACCTCAAACCCTCAGGAGGTCCCCCATCTCACTCACAGTGAAAGCTAATGTTCTTTTAAGTTCTTGCAAGCTGTTAAGGCCCAATGTGATCTGGCTATTGTTGCTTCTCTGAGCATAAATATTAGTACTGTCTCCCTTGCTCATTCAGTGCCATCCACACTGGCTTCCTTGCTGTTCTTTGAATACACCAGCTGCACGGCTGCCTCAGTGTCTTCACCATTCCCATTTCCTCTGCCTGAAATGCATTTTCCTCTACGTATCACCATCTCTTGATACTTCAGATTTTTGTTAAAAAATTAACTATTTAGTGAGGACTTTCCTGACTGCTGTATTTCAAATTTCAACCTCTTAATAATCCCCTCCATCCCTGTTCCAACACTCACATCTCCCTTCCCTGTTTTGTATTTTTCCATCTAATATTAATTTAGCTGATCCTGTGTTGATTCCACTAGACAGTAAACTGTTGAAGGGCAAGCAACTTTATTATTTCACTCTCTGCTGCATCCCCACCTCAGGAAAAATTTCTGGCACATAGTATCTGCTATTTTTCTTTTATTGGTCCCATGAATTAATGAATGACTATATTTTATACTATAATTAAACAATCATCTTTGAATTATCAGCTTCAAAGAAAATGCTAATCATGTTATATAAATATTAAATCTAGGAATGAGAATAATTTACAAATGTTTTATGCAATATTTTTATTAGCTTATTATAAAAATTATACATATTCATAACAAAAAATTAAAGTAGTTTGGCTTAGAAAAGCTTTCTCCTGTGTAAGATTATGGTAAAAAATTTAGTCTTTTTTTTTTCTCTAGTTCTCTTCTAATTTCAACGTTCTGTTTTAAAAGTTTACTTCATCTTAAATCTTTTGGTTTAGGAAGTAAGGTAGAAATTCTGATTTTTATTCGCAAATGGGCAGAAAGTTGTTACGTGACCCTTTGTATGGTTAAACTAAATCATACCAAGTATCTTTCTATTAAACTTAGGACTTCCTATTTGATTTAAATATGTCATTGCTATATGTATATTAGTTAAACTAGCTTTGTTAATAATTAATTAATATCATATGTAAATGCTTTAATATATAATAGGGCTAGTCATCTCTATTCCATTTTGCTTTTCCAACCAATCCTATGAAAAGGCAGGGCAGACTATTTTCTTCCACTTAACATATAAATCTCAAACAATTTAATTTTTATTGTAGTTTAGAGACACATTAAATGACAGAGCAAGGAATGGAACCTGTAATTCTAGATTTTTCTTACAATAGTTCTCTTGATAATTTTTTAACACTTTGGTTGATGCATAATATGCATACAGAAAATACACATATTGTAAGTGAATCATTTGGTGGATATTAAACCAAACACATTGGTGCGACCAGCACCCAAATCAAGAATTATCGACAGTGCAAAACCCCTATCAGTTCCTTTCTAGTCACTACCCAAACACACCCTCAAGCTAAGCTTATTCTGACTTTATTCAACAGATTATTTTTGCCTCTTTTTGTACTTAGATACATGAAATCATAAAGTATGTAATTGTTTTGTATCTGGTTTCTTTCCTCAAAGTTGTTTGTGAGAATCACCCACATTGTTGCATACAATTATAGTTGTAAACAAATTTTTCATGTTTATTCCTGTATGGTATTTTCATGTATAAATATACCATAATTTATTTATCCATTCATTTCTTGATGGATATTGTGACTTCCAATTTAGGAGTGTGACAAATAGTGGTACTAGGAAAATTCTATTCAAATTTTTTTTTAAAGAATATAGCTATGAATGTTCAAGTATATATACCTGGAAGTAGAATTGCTGGACCCTAAGTTATGCATATGTTTAGCTTTAGTAACTACATTGAAGCTATTTTTCCACCTGATTTTTCAAATTTAAATTCTTGCCAGCTCGATATGAGAGTGCTATTTGCTCTATAGTCTCACCAATAATTAATAGTTTCTTTATTTTACATTTTAAGTATTCTAGTGGGTATATAATGTTATCTCCTTGTGGATTTAATATTGATTTTTATTGTGACTAATGAAGTTAAAAACTTTTTTATGTATTTGCTGACCCTTTGGATATGCTCTTTAGAGAAGTATTTCTGTAAGATTTTGCCTGTTTTTCTCTTGGCTTAATTTGGCTTATTAATTTGTAGTACTTTTCTTTCATTTCTATTCTAAATGATATGAGGCATTTGTCAAATACTTGTATTGCAAGTATAGTTTCCCACTCTGTGAGTTTCCTTTCCATTGTCAATAGTGACTTTCATCCCTCTCTTTTAAAAGTATATACTTTGTGAACAAAAATGTTTATGTCAAACATAATTTATGTATTTCTTTATAATGTCTTTCTCAACAAATTTCAATTCACAATGAAATACATATATATTAAGACATGACTTTGAAAATAAATGGGAGCGATAAGAAACAAAATAGAAAAACAATAGTGAAATAATGAAATAAAATATAATTAAAGTAGAAAGCCTGCGCTAAAGAAAAGGAGAATCAATTTTGCCATTCATAAGGGTCAGTATATTTATCGATTGATGTTCAAATTTAATTCTGAGCTTCTTGGCATCTGTTACTGAAAGGAGAACATTATACACTTCTCATTATCACAAAAGAAGAAGCCTATCAATCCCTCTAGGGAATTCAAGCTTTCTCTACACTGAATTCTCAGAGAAATTGATCATGTGGCATTTTAAATACATGCAACATACCATATCTACATTTTTATTTCTTAAAAGAAACACAGTAGCAAATATCCATAAAAGATTCCAGTGACAAACAAGTACATAATATTAAAATGTATCTTGGTGAACTGGATTTTGCATGAAATTAAATTAATGAAGTGCATGTATCTAGGCTTTTGGTGGTCCAATTTGATCTAGAAATAAAACTCACAGCACCCACAGGAGTGTGTAGATTGTATATTTTTTTAGCTCTGGTTCTCAGTGCATTTTATAATGGAGCAAGATAGATGCTGTTTTTATAAGTTGGCAGAGGAAACGTGATGTGATGAGAGCACAGAGCTGGATGACTGGAAGGGGTCTTGGTCTGGGAAGGCTTCCTGATGGGAATTGTGTTTGGTGAAATATCACAGATGAGGAGGATCTAGGGGAGTGTGCAAAGCCTGAGATGAGAGAGACCAGGCTTCCTAGTAATTTGGTTTTCAATCCTTATTTTCTGTTTTCTTTGCCAAAAATAATTATGTTGTAAATTCTGTTCATTATATACATGTTTAAAATTATTTAAATTGCATGTTTTATAGAATATAGAGAGTGTATATACCTACTTTATGAAGAATGTATGTGTGTGTATAGTTTGCATTGTGTGTAATACTTTATATGAAATTTTGTGGATTCCTTCTAATATACTAATATTTTACATGTTATTGCGAGTACATAAGCATTTAAAAGGTTTCATAAAATTCTGTCTTCTAAATATACCATAATTTACTTAGTCTTTCACCCAGGTTGTTATCAGTTTGGGGCTATTATGTTATTTCAGTAATATTGAAATTCATATCTTTATATAAAAAAGTGTTTTCTGTATTTTAAAGTATTTCCTTGAAATATAATTTCTGAAGTAGAATTACGGGGTCAGAGCTATCAGGAATCTGAAGACTCCAGTGAAAGTTTGATTTATGCTGCCACCTGCAGAACTTGAATGTGCCTAGTGTGCCCCCTCCTGTGGCCTGAGGCCCTAGACTTGGGGGTTCTGACAACCCAGGCCCTGCCTGATGTTCCCCTTCCCACTTGCCCAGTGTTGAGGGTCAGAATCGCAGCAACTCTGAAACCTATCCGTGATACATATTAGGAATGGGTTGGAAACATTTAAGGCTGTGGTTCTCAGGTTGCAAATTGGAATCACTTAGGAAGCTTAAAAATACTGATTCCTGAGCTCCCCCTGAATGATTCCCATTTAATTGTTCTAATTTTTCTCAGGTTGATGTAATTAATCTTTAATTAGGGGTTGAGAACATTTGGGTATATAATTTCCAGATAAGTATTCAATTTTTCCAGGACATTTGTTAAACAATGTTCTATTTCCCACTTTGTGTATTATTTTTGTATCATAATTCTACATAATAATCAGAGCTATTCAAGAGGAAGTTTTAACCGGTGTCACACAGTTTTAATTATTATACCTTGCTAAATATGTTTTAGAAATGAATGAGGCTAATTTTTCTTGATAATTCATACCCAGAATGTTCACTTTATTTTTTTTTTATTTATTTATTTTTTTTTTTGAGACAGAGTCTCGCTCTGTTGCCCGGGCTAGAGTGAGTGCCATGGCGTCAGCCTAGCTCACAGCAACCTCACACTCCTGGGCTTAAGCGATCCTACTGCCTCAGCCTCCTGAGTAGCTGGGACTACAGGCATGCGCCACCATGCCCGGCTAATTTTTTTTTTCTATATATATTTTTAGTTGGCCAGATAATTTCTTTCTATTTTTTAGTAGAGACGGGGTCTCGCTCTTGCTCAGGCTGGTCTCGAACTCCTGACGTTGAGCAATCCACCCGCCTCGGCCTCCCGGGGTGCTAGGATTACAGGCGTGAGTCACCGCGCCCGGCCCAGAATGTTCACTTTAAATTTTGACATTTTACCGGTTTAATCTTCAGAAACATCTTCCAGTAAGATGTCAAGCTGCACATCCCTTTGAGATCGAAATGATCATATAAATCACTTGCAAATAATGATTATCTTATAACAGTGTCTTCACTTACAGTAACGTAGTTTATTACTCTATGTTTATAGGTGTAAGTGGAATTGCTGAATCATATGGTAGTTTTATTTTTAATTTTTTGAGGAACCCCCATACTGTTTGCATAGCAGCTGTGCCATTATACATTCCTAGCAACAGTATAGAAGGGCTCTCTTCTTTCCACATCCTCACCAACACTTGTTATCTTTTGTCTTTTTGATAATAGCCATTTTAACAGGACTAGGTTCTATCTTTTTGTGGTTTTAATTGGCAGTTCCCTGATGATTCGAGATAGTGAGCATTTATTCATATACCTATTTGGCATTTGTATGTCTTCTTTTGAGAAATGTCTGTTCACATCTTTTTCCCATTCTTAAATTTGTTTCCTTGCTATTGAGTTGTTGGAGGTCATGTTTTCCTTTTAATATTGTGGGGTTTTTTAAACAATTATTTTCATTGTAAAAGAGAATGATCCTTACGGAGAGTCTTAAGAAAATACATAAAAGGGGAAAAAGAAATGTCAAATCCCATTCACTAGAGTTAATCACTGTTGAATTATTCCTTGTCAATATATAGGTATCATTAATATACTTTACAATTTAGTATTGACCAATGTATTCTCATTGCAAATTTATTAATTTGTGTTTTTTCTTTTTTTTATTTATTATAGCTTATTATGGGGATACAACAGTTCTGGTT
>CM052441.1:4268180-4285854 GCA_028533085.1 Varecia variegata | reverse complement strand
ATTTATAGATTTGCGTATGTTAAACCATCCCTGCATCTCTGGGATGAAGCCCACTTGGTCGTGATGGATTATTTTTTTGATGAGCACTTGGATTCAATTTGCTAGGATTTTACTGAGAATTTTTGCATCTATATTCATAAGGGATATTGTGTTTTTTCTTGATTAGATTTACTGAATTTTGTTTCATTCACTTTGTTTCTCTTTATATAATATCTCCTGAATTGATATACCAATTCTTCTGGTCTTGATAACAGATTTTTTTATTTCTACTGTCCCATTATTTTCTTTCTCTTTTCATTACTAAAAATTTTTACTGCTTTTAATTGGATTATTTATTTAGTATCTCTTTTTAATAACTTTTATTTTTAGTAAAAATTATGATTCTTGTTATTATTTAAAGGTATGTAATTGTACTTTTGCTTCCCACTTTTATATGATTGCTATTTATGAGGAATTATTTTTCCCATTGGTTAGTGACTAATGATTGTGTTTGATTATGATTTTTAAAATTAGTTGCTTGATAATTATGTAATTTGGTTTCTACAGTTTAAGCTCCTTGGAATTGATTAAAATTTTGGTCTAGAATAGGATCTTTTCCCAGAAGTGTTCTATGGAAACTTGAAAAAGACATTTTCTTTTTTGTCTAGAGTTATTTTGGATTGTTAAATGCAGATAGTTTGTTTTAGTGCAAAAGATATCAGAGAACATCTATATAAAAATAGTGTTACTATTTACTATTGTAAGTCATATATATAGTAAGGATTTGGTCAGTCTTAGGCATATTTGAAATAGGCATATAAGTTTTGGTATTCCCTCCTATTTTTTTCTGTATTCCTATTTAATAATCTATAAGAAAGCAATTTTTCTAAAGTTATCTAAATTGAGAATTTTTAAAACAACTTATTGCTAGAAATCAGTTTATATCTTTTAATGTTTATGGCTCTTGCGATTTTGATCAGTAAGTAGAAAATGTGAAAGAAAACCAGTTATAAGCAAGAATCAGAAAACAATGAAGAAAACTGAATCAAATGTATTCTTTGGTTTCTCTTTAACCACACCACAGAACTTATCAAATTTCTGTTTGGGGAGTTCTACAATTAACCTGACAATAGTTAACAATCTTTACTTATACTTACTTAAAGGGACTAGAATTCTAGAATTTGTCTATATTATTTCTGTTATTTTATTTTCTGGAAAAGATATATTTGTATATTGAATGTGTATCTTTCATATTTAATGCACTTCAAGTGAAACTTTTTAAATAGAGGATTCAGGGAGATCTATCCATTTTGCTTCTGCTTCCTTAATAAGAATTGACTTAAAAATCCATTTGCTACATTTTGGGAGTTGTGATGACACATACTTGACCAGACAGTGATCATATATTGGTGAAAAGCATATCAAGGCTTAACAACTAGGGTGACTATTGATTTTTTAGGACCTAGAAAATGAGACAAGAGACACTTAGATTTTGGGGGTATGAGAATTGAAATTTTCAAGCCTTTGTGAGGTAATTCAGTTAGTCTGTGGTAGTACAGAAGTATTGTGTTCAGGGAGAGATATTTTTTTAAGTTTTTTTAATATATGGAAGATTGATAGCCTAAACAAAATTTAAGATACCATTATTCATGAATTTTCTTCTTACCAAAGTTACTATCATTTTGGAAAAAATACATGGATTGATTATATTATAAGGAATAATTGTGTTATATAAAAAATAATTTATATTTTAGAATTATCCTCCTAAATCAATTCAAGTTAGTCATTGATGTAACAGATTAGAGAAAGTAATACTAGAAAAAATATAATTATGTAATAAATGCCAAATAAAATAATAAATATGAGATAGATTGTGGCTAACTACCTTCCTTTTGTGGTTTTTGCTTAGCAGAAAATCTACAGAGAAATATATTTCACAGATTATCTATTCTAAATTAAAGTAACTATGAATAAATAGTCTCTGAGACAAACAGTAAATCCTTTACCAAATCGTCTGTATCTGCAATTTGTACTAAAAAGAAAAAGTTATTTTGCATGGTAAATCTGTAACTTTATTTCAAAATTGAGTAAAATGACACATTGTCAAATGTTTTCACATGAACACAAAAATTCTTTGATTTTAACACTATATTATATTTAAATACAGTTTAGAATTTTATATGTCTTCGTGATTATAGACAAAACAGTAACGGTTGTATAAGATAAATGTTAGAAATTTTAAACAATAATGATGGATGCCTCTGTTTATGCTTTATTTCCCATTGAAGTTTCTTGAGTAAATAATGTATTTGCTGATGATTTCACTAGATTATACATACATTCACAGTGGTTTAATACAAAAAATTACCTTCTGTTATTATTAGAAGTAAATATGAAAACATTTTAGGAGTTCTTCAAATGTAGCTTTTACATACAAAGAGTGAACTGTAAATGGCCAGTGTTTTTGTCCCCCCTCCTCTCAATTCTTTGTACAGTATCATAGACATAGGAGATGCTCGGTAATGAGCATTTTGATTTTTTTAATCCTAACTTATTTTGTGAAAGTAATTGAACTGTTAATGTCCATCTTGTTACATATTTCTTCCACATTCATCACTTATAGGAAAAAGATAGGTAATTAATTGACTAAGAACTTGTTTATAAGTAAAAATACCCTTCTCTATATCACATTAAGCCTTCTGTTTTTAAGAGTAGAAGTTAATTTGATTGATTTGAAATTTATTGACACTTGATAAAATCACCGAAATGATACTTTAGTAAAAGCAAAGAAGCCAGAAACCTTGGAAGGTTATCAAAAGCATGAATCAGCACCAATACATTGGGTATATTGGACATATTAATAATTGAAATGCCTCTAATGACTTCTGTAGTGAAAGCACCAGGTTTATCTAGAGCTAATACTGGCAAATGCAGGATCAACCAAATGGAGTGAGCTAGGGTAGGACTTAGGGTGAGAGAGACATGGGAAACAGTTTAAAGTGATTTAGCATAGGCAACAGTTTGAGTTGAATCCAAACCTAGGTTCCCAAAATAAGCCAAGATCCAGCTAATGATTAATAACAGGAGACAGGAGGCTCAAAGAATGTAAAAATCGATGGTAATCCAAAAATAGCCTTAAAACTCTTAGGCTCTTATTAGGAGATGCCCAGGCTATTATCACAGCCTCTGGAAAGGCAGAACATTAAGTGGGCTAAAAAATTATGTCTGACTGTCAAGCTGATGTTGACGGTTTCCATTACATTTTAAGTTTTACTATTTTATAAAATAATTAGCTCAGTCTGTTAATTTTATTCTATGGTCTTGTAATTTAAATCTTACCTCTAACTCTGGTCAATCACCCTCAAATAAATTACATTTGTCATTAAGGAAAGTGGGTGGGAGTGAATCTCCTGAAATTTATTAAAATATTGGAAAACCAACTCAGAAGATATAGTCTATAGTAGAAGATGTATATAATCTCTTTTCCATTGTCAAATTTGAAATCTCTATTTTCAAATTGCCGATCATATCAATCATATTTTAAAGTATCAGTGAGTTTCGTGCACAGAGTTGACAGGTGAAGCTGTAGAGAATGCCTTATCCAAGCCTATCGGTCCCTGTCCTCTGCCTACTCCCCTCCCCCAGGCCCACATTCCTTCAGTTCTCCCACTTTTAACTATTTCTTATTTTCAATATTTTAATTACCTTATTTCAAGTCTGTAAATAATATGCTTATACTCCTATTTTTAAAAATATCTTTATTGAAGTTCAGCAATAAACTACATATATTAAAGTATAGAATGCAGTAAGTTTAGACATACATATACAGCTACAAAGCCAAGCATGACAACAATACAAATAGTGAACATATCCATTACCCCCAAGTGTCCTCCTACCTTTTTGTAATCCATCACACTCCTTCCCCCAAACTCGAGTTAACCAATGATATGCTTTCTGTCACTAGAGACGAGTTTGCTTTCTGTAAATCGAATTACACAGAATGTACTCCATTTTTTTCCTGGATTTTTTTTTTCAGTCAGTATAATTATTTTGGGATGTGTCCATGTTGCTGCGTGTAACATAATACTTTATTCCTTTTTTTTTTTTTTTTGAGATAGCGTCTCACTCTGTCACCTGGGACTAGAGCATAGTGGCATCATCATAGCTCACTGCAGCCTCAAACTCCTGGCCTAAGTGATCCTCCTGGCTCAGCCTCCGGAGCAGCTGAGACTACAGGTGCACACCACCACACCAGGCTAATTTTTCTACATTTTGTAGAGACTGGGTCTTGCTCTTGCTCAGACTGGTCTCAAACTCCTGGCCTCAAGTGATCCTCCCTCCCCAGCCATCCAAAGTGCTAGGATTACAGGCATGAGCCACCACACCTGGCCCTTTATTCGTTTTTATTGCTGAAATAAGGATATAACACATTTTGTTTAACCACTTACTGTTGATGGACTTTTGGATTGTGTCCATTGTATGGTTGTTAAAAACAGATACTCTGAACGTCGGTGTACAAGTCTTTGTATGGATGTGTGTTTCTCTCTCTTAGTTAAATATCTAAAAGTGCACTAACTGCACCAACTGTCAAGAAGTTGAGAGGGTCAAAACCCCACAGTGTCAGCTTTTCCCCAGCTGGCACATGAAGTTATTAATGGCAATGACAAGTTCATCTTTATCATCTCTGAGGCATTCAAAAGATCTCACAGAGTATGTATAAGCCTGCTTAATACATAAAGATAATTCTCTTAGGCCACAGAATAAAGAAAACATATTTCTTATTTTAATAAGTGTAAACTGTATCACTGTTTATAGCAGCACTCTCACAATATGGAAACACCATTGAGTTATATATGGTATTAAATATATGGCTTCTATAGGAGCTTTACTGAAATATTGTTAGATTATGAAAACCAAATCTTTATAATTTTTTCCACTAAAATATATTTGCATTTGCATTCACTTGCTCCATTGTAGGTTAGCCAACGTACACTGATGTTTAGAGCTTCTCCTGAAAAACTATGATAGTTAGTACTTTAATATTTTGCTTCATTTGTTGAGATTTATTTGTTCCTCGCACATCAAACTTAAATTTATGTCTGCCTTCATTTATTTTCTTTTAAAGATATCTACGAATCCTTCACATTTTATAAGGAACCATAAATTTATTTCAGCCTTGGGCCTACAGCTAGCTTTCATGTGACCTAGATGCATATATGCAATTTAGTCTGTGAATTTTGAAAATTTGAATGATAGCACATTAAACTGGAATAATGAACCAATAAAAGTTTTTATAGCATTTGGAAAAATTATTTCTCAAACATTCACACTGTCATTTTACTCATTAAAATTATTCTAGGATCATAAATTAGACCATGTATTCCTAAGGCTTGAAAAATCAACAGATTATTCCTGGTGATCAATTGATTTGACCTGGTTACAAGATAATAAAATCTTGTTTTGGAAAGCTAGACTAGGCATTTGTCACTAGATTATCCATCTTCAGCTAATAGAATAAAATTCTTGGGAAATCTTTAAGATGGTGTCTATAATGCTCTTCACATGTTAAGTGCTATGATTTGCCACAAAATTATTATCTTCATATAGTTCCTGCAAATGTGTGACAATGGTTTTGAAGTGGCAAAGCCTCAGCTGTTTGATCAGTAAATGGGAATACTACTACAACTTCACAGGGTTTTCAGGGAGATTAAATGATATATTACTGTGAAACACAAAGCACATGCTCAGGGACGTGGAAGTCAAATGTATTAAGGACTCAGGAGATAGTGGTTTTGTATTTTTCACTAATCTGTTAACATGTAACTGGCCTAAATATCTATAAACCAGACCTTTAGGAATTTTATAGGATACTAATGTCCTCCTCCATGCTTCTGCGAAGAGTGGTAGTGTGTTATGTGCTCAGGAAGGCATATTAATGCCTACAAGTCACTAAGGTACTATTTCATGTTTGTCTAATGACTTCATTGGCCTTTACCTTGGTTTACAAATTCATTTAATTCAATAAGGAAGAGCCCTTTTCCTACAGTTTTTGAGCTAGTAAACGATGTTTCCAAGCTATAAATATTCTTTTTATTTGGGTTGATATATGTAATTCAAGCGATTTTAGAGGTGATTTTTTTTTTTTTTTTACTTTTTAGGAATTGCTTTAAAATTAGCATAACATCTATCTATATTGGTATTTCTGTTTTCTGTTAATGAGGATGATCCTTATTTTTCAAATAAATAATAAAAATCTAAGAAGAAACATTTCATATCTAAGCATTTTAGGTTGTTATCTGGCAACTAAATGCATTAATCCAAACAAATAGAGTTTATTGAGATTATTCATATCCCCATTAGTCATCCACACATTGGTGTCTAACAGTTCAACTGCTATGATTAAATACCATTCATCTAGCAGCAGTTCTGAAATCTTTTATAGCTTTGCAAGACATGATAAAAAAGAATAAGAATTTTCTGTAAGATCTGGTTTACCTTCAGTTAGAAATTTTCCTTTTAAGTTTTTAGTCTTAATCTTAATTCTGAATATCAAATAGGGTCTCTCAGATGAGAGATAAAGGCTAATTTCAAATTTTCACTAAATCTACAAATATACTCTTCATTTTCCCTAGTCTGGGCCTAAATTGCTCTGCTTGCATTTGTAATCAGAAATTGATTGGGTTACTGTGGAAACTGGAAGAATGTATTGCTGGTTGAAGAAAAATATGGTATAAAAAATACTGCTATCATAATTGTCTGTCATCCTAAATGCCTATCATTTTGAACAGGACATTGATAAAATTTTCACACTCTACCCCAAAATGCTTCTCTCTAGAATACTGCTTTGTGGTCAATATTAATCCTCTAGATTGATTTGACATCAAATGCCTTTGTTATATTCATAATTTATTTCTATGTTGAATTATATATTTTACACAAAGTGAAATTAGTTTCCATTTTATTCATACTTACAAGGCACATCTTAGGAAAAAACATGAAGTGTAATAAAATATTAGTTATTTAGAAACCAGTCATCTGAAACATTTCAACCGCTGACAAAGAAGACACAAAATAAGTGCCAAAAATTCAGATGAAGACAGAATTTTTTACATGTTATGAAAGATAGCCTAGAAGAAGTGAATGTCTATATTACACACACAGAAAAAGCAATATTATGCATTTTACAATGTGAAAGCAAAGATGAATGCTAATTGTCTTTAAAAAGTTTGTCCTTCATATACGAGAGCTGAAAATATAGATTGACCCCCAAAATGAGGAAATCAAAACAAGGAAGAAGAAAATGACCCTTGGCAGAGGCAGGAATGAGTACGATTAGGAGAGGTGACTAACAGCACATATTCTGGTATACAAATATCCATTAACATCAACTTTCTGGAGGCTTCCATTGGTTTCCTGATTGCAACCAGAACAAATGCAGAAAATTATCTGTGACTTCATAGTTTAATAAAATATTACCAAGCCCCCACAAGTCTTTGGAAATCAAAGATTCACAAAAGAGACCAACCTGCTGAAAAAGATTAACAGAACATTGCATATATGTGCTTTAAACCCTGGTTGAAAACCAACTGAATGTGGTAGCACACTTTAGCTCTAGAGTGTCAGGGATAAGGAAAATGTTATACTTTCTTTAGTTCTGTTTTTATAGATAGTACCAGACACTGAGCAAAGAAGTCTGCGTTAGCAGAAAAATACTAAAATATGTAATAATGTGTATGATGTAGTCTAAATAATGTATTACTTGTTTAAAGTATTGTTGAGATGTGTATGCTGGATATTTGGATCCTACTCTCCTAAGCTTGGGTTCTACATTCTACCACATACTTATTTTTCTTTTTAGGCTATTTATTTGTTTTTATTTTTAAAAAATTTATCATTGATGATAATTTTGATTCACTGACCATAATTGTATACATTTAGGGGGTACCATGTGATGTTTTGATATATGTACACAATATGGCATGATTGAATCAAGCTAATTAACTTATCTGTCACATTGCTTACCTATCATTTCTTATGTTGATACATTTGAAATTTACTATCTTAATTATTTTGAAATATGTAATATGTTATTATTGACTGTAGTCACCCTGCTGTGCAATATCTCAAAACCTATTCCTTCTGTTCACCTGAAACTTTTTGGCTTTTGATTAACTACTCTCCACCCTCACCCTCTTCACCCCCAGCCTCTAGTAGCCATCATTATATTCTCTACATCTATGAATTTAACTTTATTAGATTCCACATACAAGTGAGATCATATGGTATTTTTTTGTGTGTGCCAGGCTTATTTCACTTGACATAATGTCCTCAAAATTCATCCATGTTATTGCAAATGACAGAATTTCTCCTTTTTCAAGACTGAATAGTCCATTGTGTTTCTGTATCACACTTTTTTTATCCATTCATCCACTGATAGACACTTAGGTTTATTCCACATCTTGGCTATTGTACAATGCTGCAATGAACATGTGAGTGCAGATATCTCTTGGACATACGGTTTTAGTTCCTGTGAATATATACCTAGAAGTAAGATTCCTGGGTCATATGGTAGTTCTACTTTCAGTTTTTTGAGGAACTTCCATAGCATTTTCCATTATGGCTGTACTAATTTACATTCCCACCAACAATGTATCTTCTCAACTTTTCCAGCACTTGTTATCTTTCATCTTTTTGATAAAAGCCATTCGAAGAAGTGTGAAATTACATCTCACTATGGTTTTAATTTGCATTTCCCTAATAATTAATGATGGTGAGCATTTTTTTGTGTACCTATTGGCCATTTGTATGTCTTCTTTTGAGAAATGTCTGTTCAGGCCCTTTGCCCATTTTTAAATCAGGTTGTTTTCTTGCTATTGAGTTGTTTTTATTCCCATATACCTTATCAGACGTGTGGTTTGAAAACACTTTATCCCATTATCTGGGTTGTCTGTTCACTTTTTAATGTCTCCTTTGCTGTGCAGAACCTTTTTAGTTTGATGCCATCTCATTAGTCTATTTTTGCTTTTGTTGCCTATACTTTTAGGGTCATATCCAAAAACAACAATTGCCCAAACCAATGTTATGGAGCTTTTTCTGTATGTTTTCTCCTAGTAGTTTTACACTTTTGGGTCTTATATTTAAGTTTTTAATCCATTTTGAATTGAAAATATTAAATAATCTGAAGGGAGAGATAGACTGTAATACTATAATAATTTCTTTATGTATTTAGGTGCTCTGATATTGGGTGTATATATATTTGCAATTTATCATGTACTGACCTTCTTTGTCTCTTTTTATAGTTTTTGACTTAAAGTCTGTTTTGTCTAAGTATAGCTACCCCTGCTCTCTTTCAGTTTTCGTTTGCATGGGGTACCTTTTTTCATTCCTTTACTTTTAGTCTATGTGTGTTCTTACTACTAAAGTGACTTGCTTGTAGGCAGCATATAGTTGTATCTTGGGTTTTTTTTTTTCATCCATTCAGCCACTCTATGTCTTTTTATTGGATAATTTAATCCATTTACCTTCAAAGTAATTATTGATAGATAAGAACTTGCTATTGCCATTTTGTAATTTGTTTTCTAGGTCCCTTGTTTCTTTCTCTTTTACTCTGTTCCTGTGTGGTTTGATGGTTTTCTGCAGTGGTATGCTTTGAATCCTTTTTAAAAATATGTTGTACAACTATTGCAGGTTTTGCTTTGTGGTCATCATAAGGCTTACATAAAATATCTTATAACAGGCTACTTTAAGCTGATAATTACTTGCCTTTAATTGCATACAAAAACTCTACAATATTCATTACAATAGGAACTCTTCATAATACAACCTTTATCATAGATGAAGTACTCATATTGTTTGGATTTGTCTCTAGACTCAGTATTCTGTCCTACTGTCTATTTTTCTGTTCCTACAACAATACTGTTATGTCTTACTTATTGTGACCTTACATTGTATGTTGCTATCTGGAAGAGTATGTCCTTCAACATGTTTCTTTTTCAAGAGTTATTTGGATATTCTTGGCCCTTTACATTTTGATGTAAACTTTAAATTTCCATATGAAGTTTGTCAAGTTACAGAAAAAACTGTTTTAGTTTCATTGGGAATGCACTAATATGTGTACATCAATGGTGAGAATTGACTTCTTTATGATATTGAACCTTCTTATCCATGAACATGGCATATTGCTCTAATTATTTAGGTCTCCTTTAGTTTCTCTCCATAAAGTTTTATAATAGTCTCTATACAACTGTTATATATATTTATTGATCTTTGTTGCTTGGTACATTTTTATGCCAATGTAAATGGCATAGTTTTTGAGATTTAAAAACTTTTTTTGGCATATACAATTTTATTTTAATCTAGGAAACTTGTGAGACTTGCCTATTAATTTCAATAAAGTATGTGTTGAGTTTTTAGACTTTTTGTGTACATAATCGTATCTGAATAAAAATTGTATTCCTTCCTTTCTCATCCATATAATGTTTTTCTTGTCTTACTGAATTGCCTTGGCCTCCAGTTCATTGTTGAATAGATGTAGTGATAGTGAGCATCCTTGCCTTCTTCCTGATCCCAGGAAAAGAACCCTCAGTATTTCACTATAAAGTATAGTATTTGTTATAGCTCTATTTTAGAATCTCTTAATAAGATTAATGCAATGTTCTTCTGTTTCCAATTTGCTTAAAGCTTATACCTTAAATAGGTGTTGACTATTGAAGTAATTATATACTTGGAATCACTGTGCTATCATTTTGTTTATGAATTTTATATTTGTGTTTATAATTGATACTGATATATAATTTTCCTTTTTATATTATCCTTTTTGAATATCCCTGTGTATTGTGGAAACAGAACTGTCATTAGAAGATTAAAGAACATAATTCAATATATAAATGTAACATGGTTGCCATGTATAAATGAGAGAGTAAAATATAAGGGCTTGCCTAATACATAAAATACATGATATATCAGTAATAAAAAGACCAACATTCTATAGAAAAGTATGAACAAAGGGTGTGAATAGGCAATTAATAGAAATGGAAAAAAGAAGTGTCCCCAAGCATATAAAGTATGAAAAGTACCATGCCGAATGAAATTAAAGCTATTATTAAGTAATTTTCATCTATGAGTTTATCAATAACGCAAAAGCCTGAAAACTCACTTTAATGATGAGAATATGGAAAACTAGGCACTCTCATACATTGCTGATGAGAGTGTAAATTGGTGTTAGTTTTATGGAAGGAAATTTGTAAACACCTGTTAAATTTAACTGCCCTGCCTTCCAAAAAAAGATATAGTGGCTTGAGTGTCAAAGTACTACAGTTTTATTATTAGCTTTCTTATCAGACAGCTGTGTAATATTTTGCAAGTCATTATTTTTCTTCTTCTGTTACCTTCTTTAAAATGAGGTATTTGAAATGTGTTATTTTTTAAGTCTCTGCAAGCTCCAGATTCCTGTGATGTGCATGTATACCACAGTTAATACTTGCATATGACTGTAAATATGCATAACCTTATGTTAGCCATCAATGACAGGACACCTTTTCTTCTAATTTCTTTTCTTTTCTCTTGACTATAGCGTATTTTCAGCTTATGTGTAGAATTTAAAATTAAGTTTTTATCTGATCTTGAATTGTTCAGTTTTCAACTAGTTGTCATATGACTACTTAGTTTATTATTTATGGTATTTTGTATAGATCTATAGATAATTGTAGATAAGCATATGGGTTTCTTGTGCATATTCAGAATCACTGTACTATAATCATTAAGAACATGGATAAGACAGCTAGAGTGCCTGGCTTGGAAATTCCAGATATACAGTCTATATGCTCAGTGAGTTATTTAATTTCTCCCTTTCACAGTTTCCTCACATAAAAGAGACCAATAAGTACATACCTCGTAGGGATATGAAAAATAAATAAGCTAAGATAGTCAAAACACTGAGACCATTGCCTGATAAATATACATTTTCTATTTTTGTTAGTATAACGATGTAGATATCTATACCATGGATTTAAAATAAGCCATTTCTTAGCATTAAACAAATAAAAGTAATTATGTAGCTGCAAAATTTAAAGCCTACTTTTAAGACTTTTTTTCAAAAGGAAAATAGTATACTTTTTGAAGTATTGAACTTCATTAATATCTGTCTTTCACTCAAAATATGACATAATTTTGATCCAACATATCAAAAAATTATAAGCCCTTGAGAAGTTCTTTACTTTTTAGTGTTAAAAGCCTTTGTGTTCATCATCGTTGAGCAACGCTTAGACTACTTCTACATAGATTGACATGGAATTGCCCTTATTATTGATATGAATAAAGTGGGTAAAGGAACATTCATTTGATAAGGAGAAATAGATGTTTTCCATTGATTACAACTGATCTTATTTATAAACTTCTAAGACCAGATTTCACTGAAGAAAATAAATTGGTGCTACTAGGAGTAAGAATGCTTATGTCTGTGAAGAACTAACAATGCCTTTCTAATTCATATTTTGTCTTCTCATGAGTGTAGATGTTAGGTTAGGATTTGGGCATGTGAGAGTAAATCTAGCTATGGCAGTAGATTCTGTGAGCCATGAGAATTTTCACAGTACTTCAGATGTCTGAAAATATTTTTGGTCATTGAGAAAATACACAGTCGTAAAAGCGCCAGATCCACATCCAACATCCCACCAGCATTGAAGGAATGGTGGATATCATTCATTTTAATGAATTTTATAATACACTTACTCCATTACTTTGTTTTATTAAGAATTATCCATCCAGCTTTACTAATAGTTACAGTAACTAATGTTTTTTTCACTACTTTGACCAGGTCTGAATATACTTTGGGAGACAAAAGACATGTATTTGTTGGATATATAGAGGGAGTAAAATCTACTACTCAAGAATCTTAGATGACTACAATTACGAAGAAATTCACTCAGTAGAATGTGTGATTACGTATGAGCTATTTATTATTTGGGGGTATAATACATGTAGCTTCAGGTATATTATTTGTATTTTACACATTGTTCTAAAACTCCAATATTAGGATTGTTTTTCTTGAAAATAAACCTTCAAATATTTATGTGTGTGTCTTAGCTACGGTTGCCAGAAATAGAGCCTGAAGCAGGGCTTTTTATGTAATTTGTGTAAGGAGAGGCTTCCGTCATTGGCGAAGGCAGTGAGTGAAGTAGGAGAGGGCAGAGGGGGAGCTAAGCAAGGATGTGGCTTTAAGTGATGCCCGAGCCTCAACTTGATCTCATGAAGAGATTGTACCGAAGTTTCAGTCCTGTTCTGAGGCAGAGTAGAGAGGCTTTTGTGCATGACATGAAAGCTCCTCCTATACCCAGAAGCACTCATCGGCTACCAACCTAGCTACTCAGGTGAGAGGTATAACTCCCATGTGCCTCTGGGAAAGACTGCTCCAGTCTCCCAAGCACAATCCTGAGAAGGTTGCAGGTGTGAGCTGTCAGCCATGGCGCACACAGCTGTCCGTGGGGATCAGTATGGAGCACCAACAGCCTCCCACAAACAAAAGCAGTATCTTCAGAGTCAGCACTGTGGTCATCAGCAGAGGGGAATTTCAGCCAGACCAGAGCTCAAGCCCACACTTCCAGAGGCAGGAATGAGTGTGGAATGTTTGAGGATCGTTGTGAGGGCATCATAGCGAGAGAAGGTGGTCAGTGGCAGAAGAGGAGCTCACGGTGATAGGAAAGGACCAGGGCACCAAGAGCCCTGTGGGCCAAATGAGGAGATGAAGCTTGATTTTATATGCCATGCAAAGCTGATGGAGGTGAGTGATGGTTTGATGTGATTGAGAAACCTCAGTGTGGCTGGAGGAAAGTGAACCAGGTAGAGAGATGAGAAGGTAGGAACTAAGATGAGAGCGTGGGAAGTGTAGGAAGTGTAGGGCCCTATAGGCCTTTGGAAGGCCTTTGGCTTTTACCCTGGGTAATCTCTTAAAAAGATTTTTAAGAGAATAGCGACATGGTGAAAGGATACTCTGGATACTGTGTGCAGAATAGGCCATCAGGCTCTGTGGAGAAACAGGGAGACCAGTTAGGAGGATTTTTCAGTGGTCCAGGCGAAAAAGAGAGAGTGACTCGGATGAAGGTGGTCGCAGTGGAGAGTTGGAAATCTGAATGCAGTCGGGGTAGATGGGCTAGCTGGCAGCATTAGCTTATGGCTTAGCTGGGCAGGGGCTAGGGATGTGTGTGAGGAAATAGAAGAATGAAATCTCCTGTCTTTCTTTGTGGCCAGGGGACCCTTTCTCCAAAGGGTCCAGTATCCCTACTGTGGCTGGTGCCACAGCCCTCCCTGCTTCTCTGTGGGTCACATTTCTTTCCCCAGTGTTCCTCTAGAGACTCAAATTCCTCTGTTTAACTCAAGAAAAGCCATTTAGCTTCTCACTTTGACTTGTTCCTGGGTCAATTTCTGCTTATCCAAAAACTAATTCTTTGTTGGCAGTGCTAAACAAAGTGCCATCTGTGGCTGGGTCTTACCCTTTAGCAACATAGATGAGCTGGTAGAAGTTTTAAAAATTGTCTTTCCTTTTTCTCTTCACTATAATTCTGTTTAAATAGAAAGGGGCAGGATCAAGATTTATTTTCCTGCGGATGTGAAGTATTCTGTTCCCTTTAGAAACCATAGGAAGCTTTGGTTTTGAATGTTTCTCCCTGCTTTGCTATCTCTGCTAAGCACTGTGCTTGTAATATATCTCTCTTAATACAATAATCTCATGTATTAGATGGTAAAATCCCAATTTTATATGTGGGGAAATTGAGTCACAAGGATTAAGTTAATTGCCTAACATAAAACACTCGGGAATTTCAAAAGCCTATCTGAGTGACACTAAATTTATATACATTATAATGTCTCCAAAAATACAAAGACACAAATAGAATCTAGTACAAAGCTCTATGTGGGCAGGGAACGCCACTGTCATATTCATTGTGTGTCACTGTTCCTAAAGACATTAACTGGCCTTTAGAAAGTTCTCAGTAAATAAGTGTTGAATCAATTGATCAATTTACTGAGGCATTATCGGTGTGGCTTTGGAAACATGGAGGGAGAACTTACTTCTGACTGGAAGCCTCTTAGTGGATGTGGTATTTCAAGGGCCCTTTAAGAACAAGGATTTCGGCCGGGCGCGTTGGCTCACCCCTGTAATCCTAGCACTCTGGGAGGCCAAGGCGGGAGGATCACTCGAGGTCAGGAGTTCGAGACCAGCCTGAGTAAGAGCGAGACCCTGTCTCTACTAAAAATAGAAAGAAATTATCTGGCCAACTAAAATATATATATATATACAAAAAATTAGCCGGGCATGGTGGCACATGCCTGTAGTCCCAGCTACTTGGGAGGCTGAGGCAGGAGGATCACTTAAGCCCAGGAGTTTGAGGTTGCTGTGAGCTAGGCTGACGCCATGGCACTCACTCTAGCCCGTGCAACAGAGTGAGACTCTGTCCCAAAAAAAAAAAAAAAAAAAAAAAACGAACAAGGATTTCAACAGGTTGAAAATGGGAGTCTTCTGACTCCAAGCCAAGAAAACGCAGTAAGGAAAACCAAGGAGTTCTGTAAGCCATGGTTCCTCTTCTGTGGAAATGCTGGCAACTGAGGCTAGACAGCTTATTTATGATTTGTCACTTAGGACCTTGAATTCCTCGTTAAGGAGTTTGTACTTCATCTCTTTCCATCTTTCCATCGGCGGGCCTTTGGGGTGTTAAGGAGTAGGAACCTGGGATTCCTTTTCTTTGTAGTGTTTTCCTTAAAAGGTCATAAGTGCATGGATGTTCTTTAAAAGACTTGAAAAAACTATTTATTTTTTTGGTAATAACAGCACTTAGTACAGCCCCAGGATATCCATGGACATTGACACTGTGTCCTTTTCATTATAATACTGTTTTACATTATGTCACTAGGTGGTTATCTGTATCTTGTTGCATACTAAAAATATCAGATTTTAAAATCAATTTTACATATAGACCAGTGAGTAACCAATTTAGGAAGCAGATTAGCTTTGCATTTTTTAAATGCCATCTTTGCTTTTCATACTGATAGCAACTCTATTGATTTGATTATGATATTGTTTTTACAGCAAAGTATAACTTTGATTTATGTTTTGATGTTAAGTATTTATACTAGTTTGCCATATATTGCACTATTTTATCTCTGTAATTACACTGAATGGGCCAGGTTTTCTTTTTAATGATGTTTAAGCATACATTTAACTAAAAATATCCACTAAAGTGCACATGGGTTCTGTTTGCATGAAACCAATTAGTGATTCTAGCAGGTTTTGTATTTTTCTAGATTTTAGCGCTTGCCTCTCACAAATCAGAAGTATCCAGACTTTCAAATTTACAATATCCATTCAAACTTTAAATGCCCTTGATTAATAAAAATACATGTGACAGCAGAGTATAGCTCTGCTTTTAAGCTGTTAGAGAGAACATAAAATGATTATGGCCTGCAGTAAATGTTATTATGGTCCTCAGATGTTTCCTGAGGGATTCAGCAATCTCCTGCACTTTCCTTAAGGCTGACCCTCTCTCCTTGAGAAGCAGCAGGGATGAGGGCTGTGGAGGCAAGACCACTGTCAGGTCACCTGTCACAGCGCTGACAAGGCTCTGATATAAAACCTAATTTACAATTGAAGAAGCACATCCATTATCCTTCCGATTTTAAAATAGAACATACATCAGCAAAATGATAAAAGAAAGTGCTTAAGAATTATGAATGTCAAGGACTATTTCATATCATAAAGTCACAACCTTTTTTGAATATTACTTTAAATTATAGCAGAGTTTAATGATACTCATGTGCTCTGCTCTCTGAAAGAGTATCACAGTATTCCAACTATTGATAAGCTAATAATCATGAATTAATTATTGACTTCCTTTTATACCTAGACAGATAGTGTTGTCAGTATTTAGACATTTCTTTATGAAGTAGATGTGCACCAGAACATTGGTACAATAACTTAAATAATAAATTTTCTTCTGTTGACTTACTTTAAAAGTATAGTGTTTTATCTTCATTTCTAATCAAACTTCAGTTGGCAATGTTCTTATTACTTTCTTTCTCACTCCTGATCCCTGTTGCTCTGGTCATTCTTAACTAAGGATAGATATGTGAACAAATCCTGGAATATATCTTTAATAATACTACTGTCTTCCTGAAATGCAAATAAACTCTTCAAGTATGTGTTCAAAAACCTTGTATTTTCTTTTAAAAAGGGGTGCTCCATAGTACTATCATCGTAAATTTCATTGCAAAAATTGTATGTTTTAATAATTGGTGTTATGTATTCGATAATTTGAATCTTTCTAGCATTATTTTAATTTTTTCTTAAACTGAATCAACAAACATAAATTATTTACACTAGGCTAATTCATTGGAATAAGATTTGAGATTTGACCATCTACAAGCAGAGGTGTCAATATATTTACTTGGTAGTCTACTTGGGCAAACATTTAGGGTTATCCTAAAGTTACCCGTATCTAGATTTAGAGGTAGAAGACAGAAACAAGCAGCAATTTACACTGCTTCACAGCAAATTTCTTATATGTTAAGTATTTACTTTTTTTTAAATTTCAATAGATTTAGGGGGTACAAATATTTTTGTTACATGGATGAATTGTATAACACTGAAGTCAGAGCTTTCAGTGTACCTGTCACCAGAACAGTGTACATTGTACCTGATAGACAGATT
>CM052441.1:4215987-4267680 GCA_028533085.1 Varecia variegata | reverse complement strand
CTCTCCATCCTTTTTTGCATCTCATTCTTCTGAGCTCATGCTCCTTCTTAAAAAGCATGCTTTACTACTGCCTGTAATGAAGGTCACTTGGTGATTAACTTTATGTTTTTGTTGAGGTAAATGTTTTCATTTTACTGTCATTCCTGAAAGATAAGTATTCTGGCATGTAATTTAGGATAATAGTGATTGTCTCTCAGTACTTCAGAGACACTTAATGACCTTCTGGTCTCTCTTGTTGAAAGTCTCTGTCTAACTATTGTTGAGTTTTCGATGATCTGCCTTTTTTCTCTGGATATTTTTATAATTTTCTGAGTCTTTTTTTGCTTTGATTTCTAGGCATAGATTTCTTGTCACTTACTGTGTTTGGGATGCAAGCACTTACTGTACTTCCTTGAAAGTGCCCATTTTTCTGTTTTTATCCAACTCTAAACTGCAAGCTCAGGGCTCCCTTTCCCTGCCTTTCCCTGTAAATGCGGGGCAGGTTCCTGGAAGAGGCCTCTATGTCACATGCACAAACGTCAAAGGAGTACCTGGGGGACCTCTCCCTGGAGATAGTACAGACTAAGAGTTGTTCTGCACACCTTTCATTAAAACCCTCGCAGTACATTAACGTCCTCCAGGGAACACAATCGTCTTGGAGAGCAGCCTGGCCGTAGCTGACTTTTTCGTCTGTGAAAGGATAGCCTTTATTTTCTTCAGACACTGGAAGTTTCGGGGTGATTTCTTACTGCTCCAAGACCTAACTTACCCTGACTAATGCTGTTAGGCTAGGGACAAACATTATTATTGTCATTTTACAAGTGAGGATAAACTGTTAGAGAGGTTCAAGTTCTTGCTCAGGGTTCATACGTGTTGTAGCAAAGACGAGATATTCTTATGCATAGGGTTCTGCTCCTTAAACCTAACTTTATAGTTTTTGTGCCTCCTCTCCAGGGATAGTACTTTCTCCTCCAAAGGAGAGACCATGAGGATATTGATAAAGCACTGGTAAACAGAAAGTGTTTGTGTAAATAAATGTTGGTATAACATAGGTAAACATGGAGAAATTGTGAATAGTGATCATTACCTTAGCTCTGAATGTCTGAATTTTATTTGGAATTATTCAGTAAATTAGAGATATATGAATCCAAACATTATCCTGCTTAAAAACAATTTAAAAATGACTTATCAAAAGACTGTTTTTAAATCCAAACTGATACAAGTGTCAGTTGATATGTTAAGGAAGCTATAGATAGTGGTATCATTGTGTCGGATTCTTATTGATTACCTTAGAATGGTATTGGGCCTTTTGGATTTTTCAGATGATGTCTTTCTTAAGGACTCCCAGATTTTCAACATGATAAACTTATAGTAGTTTTAGTGACCCCCATATAATTTCTATCAGCTACTCCAGGGCTATCCCAAATAAATGAAATATCTATGCAATTTCACAGCTAATCAATTAATGCCCCTTCCACCTAGGTTACCTTCAAGGCAAATCAATTAATGCCCCTTCCACCTAGATTACCTCTATATTTCCTATAGACAGATTCTGCAGTGTTGCTGCTAAGGTTTCTAAATTTGAATTCCACAGATACAGTCCTTTCAAATTTTAAAAATCTTTTATACTCCTCATTGTTTTATATTCCACTAGGTATCCTTTTCCAAATAATTTTATTTCAGCTGGATATCTGTTAATTCTTTTCACAATTACAGTTGAGTATTCCTGGGTACAACTACCTGTCCAGACTTGCAAGTTCATAGCTCTCACTTGCCGGTCTGACTAAGCCTCAAACCATCCACGGTGGCTGGTGATGAAACTTTTACCACTACATTTTTCACGATTCTTAACTCTTAAATTCTTGAATAGTCCTTAAATTTATTTAAGAGCTAAGGATAATAGACATACAAACTTGATTCAGTTTTTCAAGCCACATAGCATATATTTTTCTTTTTTTTATTTCAACAGTCACGTTTCCTCATCTTTTGTACTTGGTGGCCAATTGCAGGGGGTGCGCTTTTCAAAGCGTTTCTTATTATCATCGTAGGAATTAGCATATAAATGTAAAGACAAGTCCTTGCTTCTTGCTGGAAAATCCTAAAAAAGCATAATTTTGATGACATCTCCTGGCCTTAAGGTAGAGCTCTTCATTAAAAAAAATAAACAAAAAAGTATAAGCTATACCAGAATTTTATTTGGTTAATCACTTTTCTGTTCCCATGATTAGTTAAGAGCTCAGTTTTCATTAATAAAAATAACTGAAATAATTTAATTTCAAACCATTTGAGTTTTGTCACATTTACTTGCATATTATCTGCATGCAGTAGATATGCAAAGCTTTCTGATGAATGAGTATTTTTTTCCAATGGGCTCATTAAAGAATAGACTTGAAACAAGATCTCCTAGTGCCCCAGTGACAGGCCCACTCCTCTCTCTCTGACCTGATTGGTCAAACACTTCATTCAAAAAATCTGTATGACACTGTCAATTAAAGCTGCAAACTTAGCTGTAACAAAAAAGCAGCTAACCTCTACTGGGGAAAATCAGGTTAAATGTTTAGCCAAAAAGCATTTAATTTTGTTCCTTTAACGATGAAGTCCTCTTTTAGGTGTATCCATAAATCAGGATAGTTAAAAGGAAAAATGATAGATATATGTGTAATGGTTTGTAGTTATAGCATTGTTTTCCCATAGAATCGTTTTTGGTATATTTTGATCACTATGATAACACTATGTACAAGAATTTTTTTTAAATTAAATTTTTATTTTATTTTTTTAATGATAGTCAGATAATGGCATGTGAGAAAAATTAGGACGTTCCATTTACAGGATGATCATTTTATCCTGTTGTCATGTTTGGGTCTTCTCTGTTGCCTGACTCTGTATCCCATTTAATCATCCATTTCAAGGCTATTCCATCTCTAGTGCATTCGATTAGCCTTTTTAAACTTTCTTTTAAGCTTTGTTGTAGTGTATGATTAGAAACACATAAAATTTATCTGATTAACTATTAATAGTAGGAATTAATTGCTCTTATACTACTCAAGCACTTTACTTCAATTTTTATTTTATTATATTAGACATCAGAATGTAATATTTTCATTTCATATGACTCTTTCCCCTACTAGACTAGAAGTTCTTGAAGACAAGAGTGCTCCTTCACTGTCTTTGTTTGGGTGGTAGTCAGTCAGCATGGTACTGTCTGTGCACATGTCAGGGCTCAGGGTTTATCCAACTGCTAAGGTCTGAATGTTTGTGTCCCCCAGAAAGTTCATATATTAAAATTACAGTGCCCAAGGTTATCGTATTAGGAGGTGGGGCCTTTGAGAAGTGATTGGGTCATGAGGGTGGATTCCTCATGAATAGTATTAGTGCCCTTATAAAAGAGGGCCCAGAGAATTTGTTTGTCCCTTCCACCGTGTGGGGACATGTGGATAAGGCACCATCTATGAACCAGAAAGCAGGCCCTAACCAGACACGGAATCTGCTGTTGTCTTAATCTTAGACTTCCCAGCCTATGGAACCATGAGAAATAAATTTTTGTTGTTTAAGCTACCCAATTTATGGTATTTTATTATGGCAACCTGAACAGATTAAAACACCAACCCTCATCAAGAGTCCAAATTTGACCTCTGTGATCACCTGTTACCAATGATCAAAACATTTTAGACTCTGACAAAGATAATTTTACAAGTGTTAGAGGTATATACTTATCCAGTGTTAATTTTAATCAATTTTATATAATACATACACACAAATTACATATGCTTTTCAAAAGACATAATGCCCTTCAATAGCTATGTACTCGAGGATTATAAGTCATTACATAATTTATCTGGGATGCTTATAATAAAGAATTTAAAATAGGTTTAGCCATAAAATGTACCATTCATTTATATGACATATACTTTTCAAATCATGTGCACATCCAATTTTGATATGTTAAATGTTTTTCAATGTCTATTGGTGATGTTGTATCTTCATTTATGAATCATTTTAAACCAGATTCTATATATCAGCTTTGCTTTCTTTGCCTATCAAACTTTCTGCCATGTAGTTAATTAGTCTAAGCTAATAGTGTAAGCTAATTATATATTTTAACATTAAAATTAAAATATTTATTTATTTAATATTAAATATTTTATTTATTTATTAAAATAAAATACATTTATTAGCTGCATATTCCTTGATCTTCACTTCGTGACAACAGCATAATGTCATTTTCTATGGAAAACAAAGAAAGATAATCAGATTATTCAAGCATGGTTGATGAAAACTTGGTTTTTACTACTGACAGTTCAGAACGATTTCAGCTTGACAGTTCATTGATATTGTTACATCTCTAACTTCATCTCCATCTGCGTGTTCTCTCTCAGGTCCTACAAGCCCTTGGGGAACCTCCTCACTTGGTGTTTCCCAATAAACAAGCCTCCCCAAACCTCCATAATCAACAATGAGCTAGCTGTGAACCTGGGTAGTTGTGGACCTCAAAGCAGGGAGCAGAGCAGTGACCCTCTCAGATCGTTCTCTTTGAGATTAAAGACAGCATCCAGATTCTGGGGCACAAGCCAACAGGGGATATGCTGGCTGCCCAGTATCCTGCCCTTGGCCCCAGGATCAGAGGGTCCCAAGCTCTAACCGACCTCGTGGCAGGTGGCTGACATTGAGAAGAGCATGGTGAGATTTGGAAGGAGCCCATGCAAGTGAAAGGCCTGGAGCTTAAGCTTCGTTAATTTCACAGCCAGTCTGCTTCAGCCTACAGCAGGTCTTTGCAAAAAGCCGCACATTGTTTTCCTTTATACTAAGAATATAAAACATTTTAATTGACCTGCTAAATACTCAGGTAAAATCAATTACAGTAAATACTAAATAAAAGTAGAGTTTTGTGATTCACCTGTGTCTCCCCAAGTCCCATTTCCTTTTAGTTATAATGAACTAGCATTAAGTCAACCAACAATGTTCTGTTGTACATTTGTGCAAACCCTGATCTCTCTTTAAGTGTCTCCTGAATAGTTCAGCATCTGACTCACTTGGTTCCCTTGTATCACCTACATCATGGTGCCTTTGTCCACTTGTGGACATCCGGTTGGCCATGCGGCTCACAGGCCTCTGCTACATTCCCTGTGGCACCCTGCACAGAGTGTGTGGCTGGCCTTTCCAGCCACCTCAGGCTTGGCCCACCTCTGATGTAGCCCCTGTGAGTGGACATTCAGCTTATTGATAGGGTCATGTCAGCCACCACTGCCATTTCCAACAACACTTTGATTTTGTACTTCAGACTTCTCATCACAGCCTCCCAGCTTCTGCTAAGCATTAGACCAGGCTGTGCCACCTTGTGCTTTCAGGGCTTACAGAGACTTAAGTGAGATACTGTTTTTGGTCGTGGTGGTATTGATTAGCAGTAGTAGTGGTAGTTGTTTTAATCACAGCCTTCTATCCTCTAGCTATAAGTAAAATTGGCAAAGTAGACCTCTTTCAGTCCTGGGATTTCTTGTTTGGTGCATGTGATTTCATAAGGAAATGTTATTAATATATTTTGTACTTTTACTATAAAGATTGATCTAAAGTTTAATATTAGCATATTGTGGCACATCATGAGGAAGACTGCCTTATAACTGAATCCTGCCATATGGTTCAAGTTTAGCTTATTTGAACGTACATTCACTGCACTTGCCTTGAACTAATGAAAAAATAAGGGGCCTGCCTTCCTCCCTCCTTTCCTTCTTTCCTTTCCTCCTTCCTTCTTTCTTCTTCCTTCCACCATGCATTCATAGTGAGCACATCCTTTGAGCCAAACACTATTTTGGTCCATAAGTATATAGTCATGAGCCGATGGATCCTGTTCCAGACCTCACAGAGCACACAGTCTGAATATGTAAAATATGCATTTGCAGCAACTGCAGGCAAATAGTGTCATAGTTTGCTATATGAATGAAAGTTCTTCAGTAGTTTTGAGAGAAGAAATGGCTGTGGAAATTGAGTTGTTGCATCATACATGGTAGCAAAGCTGTGCTGAATCTAAAGCAAAAGTGAGTTAGCACAATAATCATGGTGTGAGTTCTGAGTTTCAGTGGAACAGCTTCTGTCCCATCGAAAGAATGCTATGGGATGGAAGAGGGGATTTGTACTTTTCCTTGTTTTAAAGCATGCATGATCTGTGAATTTGTTTTGTCTCTGTAGTTGGATAACTATGATAAGCCGAAAGAGTGTCTACCTAGTTTTCATATGGTTTATTTATTTTTATTTCTTTAACATATGCTTTTAAAGCACTTATAACCTATCAGGCACTATGCTAGGTGTTTTACAAATATCAACTCATTTTATTTGCACATATTAATATTTTAGTAATATTGTGGGTAAAAATAACTCAATGCAAACTAGGAGGTTGAGGAAAATACTTTTTTTGCCCTTGTGGAGTCAATCAAGGTTAAAATACTTTGTTTAGATGAGGTCCCTGGTAAAAATGTAGAGACTCAAGGAAATCTAAGTAGCAAATATTCAAATGTGTGAACTTTACCCAATAAAAAACATTTCCGTGCATCTGTCTCTGAACCAAGACTGTGGATTTCCTGCTGCAGAAGCTCCTTGGTTCCAAATGCAAACAGACACACAGAGCAGGAGGCCTCTGAGCCTTCCAGTATGCCTGGGCCTGTGCAGATGCCAGGGGGAGCCTAGCTGAGCTTGACCCCTAAGCTTCCACTGTGTTTTTAAAAAAGAAAAGATTTCTACTTCTTGAAGGGCACAGGCTTTGTCAACAGTGCTGGGTTGATCTGGTTAGAAGGAATCCATAGAAAATATAATCTAATAGTTATTCTCATTATAATATTGTGTGCCTGGCATACTTCAGCAAGCAAACTGTAGAGGGAGAGGAAATTCACTGTTCCTTTTGTTTGGACTACCTTTTACTCCGCTGATTCTTCCTTAGTTTGCTATCAACCCCTTTCAAACATTGTAACAGCTTTATCCAGAATTCAAAATTTTAAGTCACCTGAAGGAATATTATAATAGACAGGGACAGGGCCTGGAACTTGGAGGCCAAGGAAAAGATAGTCATGAGCAAAACCAGTCCTTCTGCCCGTAGAGTAAGTATTGAAAGTGCTAATGCTAATTCAATGATGAATAAGAATGTGACTTCAAAACAATGTGTAGTCCATTTCTAGTCAAGATGGAGTAGTAGGAACTGAATTTCTCCTGCTGCCTAAAATAACTTGAGACAAAATGTTTGAAACGATAGCACTCAATCCATTATACATCAGGCAACAAAGGGCAGTGATCCCCAAGAGATGGCAAACAGAAGAGGCAAGACCTACAATTGCCTCAACTTATTCCCTGGAGAGGGTTTTCAGGGGGTGGCAGCCTGGGCAGAGCCCAGCTGTTTCCTCCAGTTCAGGAGATGGAACTTGGAATTCAGGGAAGTTAAGTCAGCTAGAGTTCACAGGACAGTGTAGGACAGAGGAATGAGGTACAGACAGGAAACTCCCAAGGTCAGCAGAGAGTCCCCCTTCAGTGTTGAGGAATGATCCGTGCATGCATTTGAGGGAACCAGCCGAGCCAGGGGAAAGGAGCACCTAAAATAGTAAGGTGGCACAGTGGGCAAGGCACAACAAGGTGAGAAACAGTTCCTGTTCCCAGTAGCCATAGTGGAAACCTAATAATTCAAGGGGCATTTATTGGAGTACTAAGATGGGTACTCCCACACAAATGGGGAAAATGAATGCTATTCAAAATATTGATTTAGGACCACCTAACAAAGCTTAAAACAAGACCTGAAAGGATCAAATTAATTCCAAATATCCCAAATAAATTAATCATATTCCAGAATATTTATAGGCATACCAAAATTTTTGGCATACAAAAAGTAATGGCCAAAATGTCTGGCAACCAATAAAAAACAACTCAGACATACAAAGAAGCAAAAAAATACAACCCAAAATAAGAAGAAAAATCAGAAATTACACAAATAATAGAAATAGGACATTAAGACAGTTCTTATGACTGAACTTCATATATTCAAGGAGGTAGAGGAAATATCTTACATGTTAGTAAAGACATAAAAAACATAAAAAGATCCAAATCAGTTTCTAGAGGTGGAAACCACAATGTCTGAAATTAAAAAAACACTGCATGGGATCAAAGGCAGATTAGATATTGCAGAAGAAAATATTAGTGAATTTGAAGACAGCAGTAGAAACTATCTAAAATTGAAGCACAGAGAGAAAAAATTAAGAAAAAATGAAAAGAGCATTATGAACTGTGAGACTAGAAGTGACCTAATGTATGTGTAATTCATGTCTGGGAGAGGAGTGGTAGATAAAATAATTGAAGAGAATATGGCTAAAAGATGTCCAAAGTTGTTAAAAACCATAAACTCACAGATTTAAGAAGCTCAGTAAAACCCACGCACAAGAAATATGAAGAAAACGACTCCAAGGTCCATTATAATCCAATTGCTTAAAACAAGTCATAAGGAGAACATCTTAAGAACAGATTTAGAAAAAACTGACACATTATAAACAGAAGAAAGAAGATAAGTATGGTATAAGATTTCTCGTGGGAAAGAAATTCAGGCTAAAAGACAGTGGAGGAATATCAAAAAAATTATGAACTTATAATTTTTTTACCCTGAAAAAATATTTTCAAAAATAAAGGTGAAATAACAGTTTTTTTTTCAGACATACATAAGTCAAAAAAATTTCTCATAAGCAGACATTCACTAAAGAAATGTTAAAAGAAGTCCTTCAAGCAGAAGGAAAATGAAACCAGAGGAATACCACGATCTACACAGAGGAATGAAGAGACCAGAAATGGAAGATATGAGAGTAAATATACTTTATTTTTCTCATTATTTTAGATAATGTCTAATGTTTTCTAATTACTTAAATCTTTAAAATTAATCTGCTTTTTATATTAAAAAAACAATGTAGTAAGATTTATAACATGTAGAAGTAAAATCCATGACTACACTAGGATAAAGGCCTAAAGGGGAGAAAAGGAAGTATATTGTTGTAAGGTTTTTATATGCTATACTTGATGTGTAGTATACCATCACTTGAAAGTAGACAGTGATAAATTAAAAATGTTTACTGTAACCCCTGAAGCAACCACTAAAATAGCAATAAATAATTATAGCTAATAAGCCAAAAATGGATATATTGGGTTGGTGCAAAAGTAATTGTGGTTTCAGATTGTGAATTTTAAATCATCATAACCAAGCTCAAACACATCTTTATTAATCAAAACAGGAACCATTACAATCAACACATTTTTGACAACAAGAAATAGTTTTGTTTATTCCTGTAGTGTAAAAATCCATGCTTCGGGATTCCACAAACTCTTGGAGAGCATTTTCTGCATCCTGCTGCTTTTGGAAGCATTTTTCTGTGCAAAAAGTTGTTGAGATGCTTGAAGAAGTGGTAGTCGGTTGGCAAGAGGTCAGGTGAATATGACGAATGAGCCAAAACTCCGTAGCCCAATTCGTTGAACTTATGAAGGGTTGGTTGTGCGACGTGTGGTCGGGAGTTATTGTGGAGAAGAATTGGGCCCTTTCTGTTGATCAGTGCCAGCAGCAGGCATTGCAGTTTTCGGTGCATCACATCAATTTGCTGAGCATATTTCTCAGATGTCATGGTTTTGCCAGGATTCAGAAAGCTGTAGTGGATCAGACAGGCAGCAGACCACCGAATAGTGACCATGACCTGTTTTTGGTAGAAATTTTGCTTTGGGAAGTGCTTTGGAGCTTCTTCTCAGTCTAGCCACTGAGCTGGTCATCACCAGTTGTTGTATAAACTCCTGTTTTCGTGGCATATCACAAACCATTTGAGAAATGGTTTGTTGTTGTTGTGTACAAGAAGAGAAGGCAACACTTCAAAACAATGATATTTTAAATTTTCAGTCAACTCATGAGGCACCCACTTATCGAGCTTTTTCACCTTTCCAATTTGCTTCAAATGCCGAATGACTGTGGAATGGTAAATGTTGAGTTCTTTGGCAACTTCTTGTGCAGTTGTGAGAGGATCAGCTTCGGTGATTGCTCTCGACTGGTCATGGTCAACTTCCGATGACCAGCCACTGCGCTTCTCATCTTCAAAGTTCTCATCTCCTTTGCAAAACTTCTTGAACTACCACTGCACCATACGTTCATTAGCAGTTCCTGCGCCATTTGCATTGCTGATGTTGTAAGGTGTCTCTGCTGCTTTACGACCCATTTTGAACTCGAATAAGAAAAGTGCTGGAATTTGCTTTTTGTCTAACATCATTTCCATAGTCTAAAATAAATATAAAGTAAACAGCAAGTAATAAGTTATTAGCAAAAAAACATAAAGTGAGAAATGTGCATAAAAATGATGTATAACATAACCACATGTATTTAAGAATGTATTCCAATATCAAACAGCGAATTTCAACAATGCTAAAACCACAATTACTTTTGCACCAACCTAAATAAAGTGCAGTAATAAAAAATTCTTAAGTAATCCAAAGAAAATAAGAAAAAGAGAGAAAAGGAACAAAGAATGAGTGGACCAAGAACAAAGAAAGCAGTATGTATATTTAAACCCAACAAAATCAGTAGTCATACTAAATGTAAATGGTTTAAAAACATCAGTTATAAAAAGCAACAATTGTCAGATTGGATTTAAAAGCAAGACCTAACTATATCCTGCCTACCAGAAACCCACTTCAAATATGAAGGCACAAATAGGTTAAAATTGGAATGATGGAAAAAATGTGACGTGAACATCAGTCAAAAGAAAGCTGCAATAGGTAATAAATATCAAACAAAGTAGATTTTAAACACAGAATATTACTAGGAATAAAGAGGATCATTTCATTGTAATAAAAGTATCAGTTGATCAAGAGGACATTGTAATTCTAAACACTAAGCAAAAACTGACAAACTTGCCTGGGGAAATAGGCAAATCCACAGGATAGAGATTTTAACACCTATTCCTCAATAGTGTTAATAAATAGAACAAATAGAGAGAAAATCAGTAAGGACATAAGCAACCTGAACAATGCTTTTAACCAGTTTGATCTAATGACATTTATAGAGCATTTCACAAAACAGCAGCAAAATACATATTGCTTTTGAATGTACATGGGACATTTACCAAAATAGGCCATATTCTGGGACAACACAATTGTTCAATAGTAGGCAAATGGGTAAATTAAGTATGTAAAAACAATAAAAATATTATGAGTGCTAAGAATGATGAACTACAGATAAAGCATAAATAGATTAAAAAGAACCAAGAAAACCCCTCAATTATTATAACAAACATTCACTATTGCAAAAGATTTGGAATATTTACTGATTCAAACAATTTTATCTTAATTGCATTTCCTTAAATGGGACATAAATAATGCCACAGTTTAGAGAACAAAATTTAAGCAGCATGAATGAATCAGCTATTACTTTTAGGAAATTCAAATTTGAGATGATTTTCTCTTTACAAAACATAGCACTTTCTGTAGAAGTCAGGTTTTCAATGTCATGTACTTTAGTACAAAGTTAAAGTAATTATAATAATACTTAATTTAACTGGCACTGTTTATGCACTTTTATGGTTTAATTAGTAATTTGTGCGACTTTGCTGAGTTACCTACGTAAGGGAGATTTCAGGAGGAAAAGTATTCTGGAAAAATGGACCATATCAACTTAATTCAGAGTTTTCTGTCCCAAAATTTTATTCCAAAGTTTGTGCACATCAAGAAATTGTTTTGTCTAATGCTTTTATGGAAGGAAAGTTTTAGGAAAAGTGTTTTAAATATTAATTTTAATGATAATTCGAAGAGCTTTTAAATATTTTATCTAATTTAATTCTTACAACTTGTGAGATAGGGATTAATATCTCAGTTTTACAGTTGAGCAAACTCAAGCTCATATGTTTTAATAACCTGTCAGAAGTCACACAATTACAAAATAGCAGAAAAGAATCTTCTAAATCTATGGCCACTTTTTTCTCCAGTAACTTCATGATGAAAATAACACAAAACAAAAATCACCTAAATTCATACCCAGAACATGTTTTTGGTGATTGATGAAATATTACCTTAATTGAAAAACAAGCTAACTAAAGTTTGATAACATGAAATGAACAGTTGAACATGTAGGGAGGTTGAAAGGAAGGAATACATATTTTATTTTAAAAGTTTAGGTAAATCAAAATTTGCACATTTTTTGCCAGAAAATATATTTTCTTAAAATAAGGTGAGGGCATTTGAGCTAATCTAATTCACAATTTCAAAATAGCACCATCCCACTCAGATAGAATAAATTCAAGGTTTAGCCAACCATTGACTGGGAAAATTAGTGATCTTTTTCAACTATATAAAATTTACTCTTAATATACTATAAGCATTTTTCTATAAGTTCTCAATTCCCCCCACCCCTCCTTTTCCCCTCCCTCCTTTCTCTCGCCTCTTCATATACACACACATATACTACTGGTTAAATGAAATCATAACTGCTGTTTTTCATTTATCACTATGCATTGACACCTCTTTTTCTGTCAATAATTAGATTGCATTATGGGTTTTTTTTAGTGGTGTTTTGAATTCTACTTTTAAGGATATAATTTATTTAACTAATCTCTATTTGGTATGTATTTAGTAGTTCTTCTCTATTTTAAAATATGCTATGATAATTATTCTTGTACTTACATCTCTGTGAACTTTCTAATTATCTCATTAGTATAAATTCCTGAAGTATAATTATTAGATCAAAGGATATTAACATTATAAATTTTGAGATCTATTATCAAACTTCCCTCTAGAAAAATTGTATTTGATTTGGAGTCCCTCTAACAGAATGTGAGTGTAAGTATTTCCTTTATACCCTTGTCAACAATTGATACCATCAATGCATTTTTAACTAGTGAAGAGAAAATGGCATCCCCTTGTTTTTATACGAATTGAACATAGGGTGCTATTTTTTCATATGCCTTTTTGCCATTTTTAATAGATTTTACTCTATTATAAAAACCAACTGGTCAAGTTTCTTAAACATTTCATTAGTTTGATTATAATCATATTGGTTTTCCAGATTAATTAGGTGAAAATAACAAATTTACACTATTGAGTCTTCCCACAGTAGAACTAGATGAAATCTTGTGGAACAAGAAATCTTTTTTTTTTTTTTCTCCAAGTCTTCCTTTATGTCCTTCAGTAGAGCTTTGTTTTCTTTCTTTAACAACATGGCAGGAACTCACCAAACCTCTTTTCTCTTCTTTCCCAATAAAGCATGGCCATGTAACTAAATCCTAGTTCCAGCCCTTATTTTAATACCCACCACCCCTGGTCATCCTATCTCGATTTTTGATTTCCTTTTCCAGATGGAAAGGGCTATGAGGACCTAGAGGAAGGCAGAGCCACAAGATGAAAGGATTACATTAAAGGCTACCCACCAAGAAAGAGTGTTTTTCAAAAAATAAGCTTTTATTGTTTTAACCACTGAGGTGTTTTTGTTGTTGTTGTTAGCTTGTTTTGTTTTGTATGTCATGGCAGATTATGTTTTCCTAACACAGAAATTCAGAAATTGGTTCTAAAGTGGGGTGATACCAAAACAAAAAACCAAAGCAACTGGGAATCAGGGCTGTGAGAAAACATATAAAAGACTGAAAGACTGAACAATACTGATTTTTTTTTTAAATAAAATTTTTTTAATGTCAACTGTGACAATTTGGAAGGCAGACTTAGCGCCTACCGAGAGTATGGCTCTAGAGAGATGTTTGGAAAGGCTCCAGATAATAGTGTATGTTTGCATTTGTTGATGCCTACAGCCAGGTATTATAAGAAAAGGTGAGATCAGATAAGGAGTGGTTATTTTCAAGCAGAGAAAAATGAGAATGGAGACATTTCAATGGTCAAAATCATTGCAGGTTTGGAAAATCCAACTGCTTCTGGACCCCAAATAGCAACAAACATGCTTGCAAAAGTTTTTAGCTACAAAGGCCCAATAAAACTTCTCATTTGAAAAAACTGACTCATCCCTACAGCCTAAATCTGATTGCATATAGCTTCCCAGCTACTTTTTCAATTAGCTTTAGGGTAGCCACAACTATGTTGAGAGAGAGAAAGAGAGAGAGAGAGAGAGGTATGTGCATGGGGGCAAGGAAGCAATGAAATAAATCAGTGTAAGAATTAGCACTAGGGCACTAGGACAGATGTTTAGGTATGGTTATTGGCACATAAAACTGCCCAGAAACAAACAGATAAGTCTACGATATGTTTGGGATATTATATTGCCAAAGAAACCTTCAGTTAAGACTAAAAAAGCCTTTCCTTATTAATTTCTTACACAAACTCTTAGATCTTTACACTTGCAATGCAAGAAGCGAAGTGTGAATGCTGTATAGCTCCCAAGGATCTGCACACCTAGTTCTGATGGTATATATCCAATACCCTAAGTAGTATAACAAATTTTTTGAGGGCAGAGCTAGGACCCGTGGAGGACAGTGCACAAGGCTGCTTCCTCCAGAGAGCTGGATTAGGTCCTAATCAAGGCATTTCTGTCACTACCATGACAGAGGGATCTCATAATGCCTTCCTGGCAGGTCCTGCTTTATCTCTAATTCTCCCTTTCCTAAACAGAAGTGTTTATTGTAGTTATTTTGTCCTGTTCCACCACTGTATATTGGCATACAGAGGGGCAGGTAGGTTGCCCTTTGAGTTCGAACATCACCAGAGCATATCTGAACTAATACACATGGCTCAGGGACCCTCAACTTGGAGCTTTATATAATGCCTGGGTGGGATTTTGTGTTGTCTGTGGAGACTGACTATAATCTAAGTGTAAAAAGAAGAGTAAAATGGAGATTTGGTGATGAGATTGGTGGATTGTGGCAAAGACTACTTAAAGTCTTACAAAATCTGTTTCCTCCTAAACATACAGCTAGGCTACGTTTCCCAGCCTCCCTCGCAGTTGTATGTATCTATTCTACTAAGTTTTAGCCAATGGAATGTGTGTGGAATTAATGTATGCCACTTGGGTCTGGTCTGTAAAGGCCTCATTTGGACAATCATCCATTCTTTCTCTTTCTCATCAGCTGACTTAATGAAGAGAAAATTCCTAGGACCTGGAGAAGGATAGAGCCATACTGTAGAATAAGCTGGTTCGCAGGATAATCAAGTAGAAGTCAGGAATATCAGCTTTGAACTTTCAGAAGAAACACAATTTTACTGAGTTTAACACAATAAAAATTGATTGGAGGTTTTGATTGTTAGAGTAGCAAGTATTTTTTACACAGTTTTTATTTTGTTGTTAAATTTCTTCCTCTCACTTTTTAATGTTTTGGAGGTTGTTACTGTGAATTGTTCAGAAGTCCATTAGGAACAGAGTCATATGTTTTTTCAATTGCATTGTATCACTTAGGTTTAACGTAGACTTCATTAAAAATTCAAATGCATTGTCACTGCTGAATAAATCTAATATAGAATACAACAGCTATATATTAATCATAATAATTTCTAAATAACATTTAAACTGATACAAAAGAGTAGCAGTTTTGCAAGTAAAAATACTGAAATTTCTGCTATGAGTAATAGTTTATACTAGGAAGAGAAATAAATATGTGATCTGCCCTTAGCTTTTGCATGATAGCAGAGAAGTGATTGATATTAGGTTATTCATTTATAGGTAGCTCATCTGTGTTTTATTTCTTACCCTGTCAGACTGAGAAGACCTACCAATTTTATTAGGGCTGCTGATGTAGTCTGTACTTACAGTTTTATTACCTGTTGGAGAAGCTACAAAATATTGGCAGTCTTTAATAATGAGCCTTTTATGTTTCCTTGTGTCAGCAAATTTTTTAGATTAATACCCTATGTTTGATTGATGGAATTGTACTGAGTTTTTTTAAGGTTTTAATTTCTCTAAATTCATGTGAAAAAACTAGCAGGAGGTCTAACATATATATGTAGTCTAATACATGCACACATGCACACACACACATATATAGTTATCCTCTCTCTTTTCCTTAGGCAGACATTTTTCTGAGGCTAATATTAAATATTTGTCTATGAGTATAAATAACAATAAATAATCATGTTATTAGGTTTGTAAAATATCTTTTTAAATAAAGAACATAAGATTTGGAAAGAGTACAAATCTTATGTTCTGGAGTTCAAATTGGGAGGCAGACGGATGCTTATCTTTTAATTTTTTGAAAATTATTAAAGCTAGTTCAATGTCAGTGTTGGACTAGTAATCTGGATTAAAAAAATTATTAAATTTTTTAGAGCAGTTTTAGGTTCGTAGCAAAATAGGGCAGTAAAAAATACAGAGTTCCCACATGCTCCCTGCCACTCACATGTACAGTCTCTCCTGTGGTCAACAACCCCCACCAGACCAGTACATTTCTCACAGTTAAGAAACCTGCATTGACACACCATCACCCAAAGTTCATAGTTTACATTAGTGTTTACTCTTGTACATTCTGGGTTTTGACAAATATATAATGGCATTATACACCATTATAATAGTATACAGAGTTTTTTCACTGTCCTAAAATACCTCTGTGCTCCACCTGTTCATCCCTCCCTGCCCTTAACCCTTGGCAACCACTGATCTTTTTACTGTCTCCTTTTAGTTTTCCAGGATGTTATATCGTTGGAATTTTACAGAATGTAGCCTTTTAAGATTGGCATCTTTCACTTAATAAAATGTATTCAAGATTCCTCCATGTCTTTTCATGGCTTGATAGCTAATTTCTTGTAGTGCTGAATAATATTCCATTGTCTAGATGTAGCACAGTTTATCCATTCACCTACTGAAGGACATTTCAGTTCCTTCCAAGTTTGGGGAATTATGAATAAAGCTGCTATGAACATCTGCAAGCAGATTTTTGTTTGGACCTAAGTTTTGAATTCAATTGAGTAAATACCAAGCAGTGTGATTGCTTGATCATAGGGTAATAGTATGTTTAGTTTCTCAAGAAACTGCCAAACTGTCTTTCAAAATGGTGGTACCATTTTTTATTCCTACCAGCAAAGAATAAGAGTTTCTGTTGCTCGACATCCTCACCAACATATGGTGTTGCTAGTGTTCTGGATTTTGGGCATCTTAATAGGTGTGTAGAAGTATCTCATTGTTATTTTAATTTGCATTTCCCTGATGGCATATGATGTGGAGCATCTTTTAATATGTTTACTTGTCATCTATATATCTTTAATGAGGTGTCTGTTCAGATCTTCTGACCATTTTTAAAATAAGGTTTAAATAAGGTTTTGAAATAAGGTTTCTTATTCGCAGATTTAAGAGTTCTTTTTACATTTGGGTAACAGTTCTTTATCAGTTATATCTTTTGCAAATATTTTCTTCCAGTCTGTGGCTTGTCTTCTTCTCTTGAGGAAGAAAAGCTTCTCTGATTAGAAATTGAACCCAGGCTGCAGCTGTGAAAGCAATGAATCCTAACCACTAGACCAGGGACTTTTTAAAATCTTGCAATGTGAATTTTTAAAGATTAATTGAAGTAAATATTTGGTCTTTATTTTGTTGTAAAAATTAATATATGTCAATTGTTTCCAAGGAATCTAAAAAAATGGAAAAGATATTTCTTCCCTCATTTGATCATTGGTTGAGGAGGCAACTATGTGATTCTTAAAAACTAGGAACAATTTTCAGAATAACTGAACCTTAGCTGAGCTTTGCTATAATTATTTTATAATATTTCTATCACAGTTATTAATTCCTTTAACATCATGTAACAAAGTCTTATTGAAATATGTAAATTTATTTTATTTAGTTCTTATGCCATAACTGTATTGATACATCAAATATTTGAACATGCCTATTGTTTATAGGGAATTTTTTTTTTAATGCACCAAACACATTTGCATTTATTTTCTTTTTTTTTTAAAGCAAATGACAAAGACCCAGTTTACCAGCTTTACTTTTTAAACCTAAGCTTAACATTACATATTTAAACAATTGTCAAAACTTACTAAGTTGCCAGCATTCATGCACAACTAGAAAGCATCCTTAATTTATAGTAAACCAGAAATGTATTACCATTAATGCATTAATATCTTTCACTACTAAATTGTTTATAGGGAATTAACAACTCATCTTTTGAAGGGAAAAAATCAAAGAAAATTACTACAAAAATCCATAATCTTGTCAATTTTCCAGGTGTAAGTTTCACTAAGGGGCATACTTTTCTTTGCAGAAATGAAAAGGAATGCCTCCTAATATCAAGTAATTCTTGCTTTAGCTATACAATGAGTTTTCTTACATCCTGTTATATTTATCTATTTGAAAAACAAATAGATTCATTTAAAATCATACAACTATTATAAATTAATTTACATATACTACTTTAATTATCTTTTAATACATTATCAGATATTAATTTAGACCATTCTTGTAAATCTCTTGGGCTTCCTCAATAGAAAATAATTTCCTGTGGATTTACATTAATTATTTCCCTCCAAATAACCAGGGTGAGATAACTGTGACAAAATGGTCATCCAGAGAGAGTGTAAATTCATTTAGACCACTTTCAAATTATCAAAGTATTATAGGAGAATGCTATTATCATTTAGCATGATTTGAATCATGTGTTCAAACCTGTATATCTATCTGCTTATAGAGTAAAAGCTAAGCATAAAATATGCCTTTAGCATTGATGGTTTATTATTTCTCAGTACTGATATTAGAACTAGATATCAAATAGTAAGCAGTTCTGTTGCATCTGTGCAGAGAGAAATTCTGCTTTCATATGATTTTGTAAAAGTAGTAAAGTGTATAAAAGTGATGTTTAAGTGTTTTTAGGTCTAACATGTATTGGAAAAAATCTTTATTTTTTTCCTTTGTGTAATGTTGTCATGAATGAAACGTGGTTGGACTGGCAAATCTGTGTTACCACAGGAAGTGGAGTTTAAAAATTGTATCTTCAAAGCCAAATCATTCATACAGGAATGCTCATAGTCTTTATATTTCTTGAATAATTTTCCCTTCTCTAGTCCAGTTTTAAATATCTTAATGGAGTGTTCTAATGTTTTGTAGCAAGTCAAATGGTTTTCTCCCTCATAATTTTTTTTTTTTTTTTTTGCTTAACCATTCCATACGGAGTTAATTCTTTTAATCTTTCCTCATAAATCAATCTTTCTGGGTCATTAATCATTTGTACTGCCCTTTTAAAATCTTACTGTATATATCCCTTTCCCCAATACCTTGTAAACCTGATTTTCCCTCTGCACAAAATTTATTATACATTCTTAAGTAGGCTGAAGATATAAATTGCTTTTTGGAGGAATGGTGCTTTAACATTAAAATGTCTCTAAGAGTGGTCTTATCTAGATCTGTGTTGATCCTGCTATGGATCAAGGGACAATTTAAAGCCAGAAAAGATCTGAATAAGTCTTTTAAATTATTTTGTACTTCTAAAATATTGAGTTACATTTACTAGATGGCTCAAATAAAATTACAAGATTTATTGCCTATAAAACCTCAGCCGTATATTATTGCATATTGTCCAGAAAAATTTCCTAAAGGAGAAAAATTCATATTTAAAGAAGTAGAATTTTTTACTAGTGTAAATGAACATAAAATATTTCTAAGGAGTGTGTTCCCCAAGAATATACCACAGTTAAGTAGAATTAACATGTTGCTTCCAATTTATGTATGTGATGTTTTTAATTTCACACAATTCAAGATATGTTTTATAGTGAATGTGAAATTCATTGAGAATCGGCCTCTCTATATATAGATACTCAGATTGCATATGTGTGTGCTGACAAGCATTGGAAGCCAAACTGAAAACTGTATGTCAGTGGATACATTGGCTCTTTTTCCCCCACTCTGACTCCTCCTTTGTTTTGTGCTTTGTCTTAACTTTCCTGCTTCTATAGATCAGGTCCCAGGTTCAAAATCTTAGCATCAACTTTGACTCCTCTATCCTTCTCTACCCCACATATAAATTTTCAAATATGTCAGAACAATGTCTTCTTATACCTGCTATTTTCTTGTTTTTTTAAACAATGTGTTTATAAATTGCTTGATCCTTCTAAAGTGTAAACTTCAGGGAAGTAGGGATCTTATTTGTCTTGTTCACTCCTAAATGCCTGGAACGCAGAACAGCAAATGCTCAATAAATATGTGTGTAATGAATTAATGAATGTCACTTGTCTTTGTCTTTCCTTTCCATTTGTACTAGTGCCACCCTGATGCTCTTTACCTCTCCCTAGATTATTTAAAATAAATGGCATGTCTTTAGCTTAAATTCCCCTCCTCAGCACTCTGTTCTAAAAGGAAGTTGGGGAGTGCAGGACGTAATGTGCAGTTTTAAACAGGGGTGGTCATGGAAAGCTTTGGAAGAGATGAGTTCTGATGACATCTGGGGGTGATCCCATCTGGAAGCAGGAGCAGGTCATCCATTCTCAGATGCAGGAAGGTACTGTATGATGTTTCACATGCTGTTAGGTGCACAGATATGGTGGTAGGAGCCTGTCAAAGTTCTCTTTATGTTATTTCTATATTTCAGTGACTAGGAGCAAGAACATTAGCTGTGAATGAGGATGGAGAAGAGGGGTTGGAGGTTTGAGGAGAGACTAAAAGCTATGAAATAGTTAACTGTGTGAGTGGTAGATCTGTGTGAAGAGTAGAGAAGTATAGGGAAATTGGTTGCTTTGCTCCAGCTACATTCAGCTGAGCTTGATTTAGGCAGCATTTGCAAAGTTCAGGAAACAGAGAGAGGGATGAGTGCAAGGGAGAGATTATACAGACTGACCATGACTTTAAACTGTGCCAGGTAGGAAGTGCAGAAATAGGGAGTAAGGGGCAGTGAACAAAAGGCAAATCATTGTATATTTAGGATTTTTATAGTGATGGTTTTAGAGTTAGGGTTTCAGAGGGATTAAGCTAGAAAGATAAGAAGTCTGGAAGTGGCAAGGAAGAGCAGGCGTAAAAAATGGGAGGCGACCTAACGGGTACAGTGCACACTATCTGAGGGATGGGCACACTTACAACTTTGACTCAAAACAGTTTATATACAAAAGCAGTTTATATAACCAAAACGTTTTTACCCCCATAATATTCTGAAATTAAAAAAAAAATCTTGATAAGTAAAGAAAAAAACACAAGGAGAGTGAATAAATAATTATAGCATTTCTGGAAGATAGACTGTAGAGGTAAAAAGGATTAAACTACAAATTTACCAATGGACAAAAGGGAACCCTATGTTAGGAAGAAAATCACTTCTCCCTTGATCTTCCTTCCTCTAGTGCAGGACTCAAGGGAGAGCTGAACTAGGCCCACTGCTCCCCCTACACTCAGGGCCAGCCAACACCTCAGCCTCAGCACCAAGACTGATCTCATTCATCAAGTCCTTTAGTCCCAGGTGTAGACACTAGGCCGCCTCCCGTTTTGCATTTTAATTGCTGTATGGTTCTGCACATCCTCTTTTCTGAACACATCTCTGCCTCCTCATCAAATGCCCAAACGCGTGCACTCTGCCTCAGCCACTCACAGTAGTAAGTCATCAGGAAAACTCTTTCCCTACCCTTCCCCTGCCTCAGAATGTTTCTTCACCTTCTGTTCTAACAGAAACCTGACATTTCCCTAAGGATGCTGTCTCCCCTGCAGAGTTAGTTTTTTTCTCTCCAAAACTCATTTTATAACACGGGGACAAGAGATGGAGTGTTTGCCTGCTCTTCCTTGCCACTTCCAAATGCTTGTTCTACAACATTTGAATATCTACATAAATAGGTGGACCAGTTCTTGGGCTTCTCAAGGTCCTTGACCTGTTCCCCTTCAATGATCTTGACCAGTCCTGGCCAGGCAGGTTTATTACAAATAAGAGCAGGCACGCCATCATTTCAACTTCATGTATCCTGCTCTAAGGCAATCACTTCTTAACTTTATTGTTCTTGACTCTAGTAGATGTATGTTATATTTTCCCACCATGGTTCCAAGATTCTGTATGTATCTGTATCTGTATCTTCCTTTGCTCATGTGCATTTGAAAGCGGGTGTGTGTATTTCTTTTGTTTTCATGGTTATCTTTATAATAATAACTGTGTATAGCATCTATAATCCTTTATTTTTTATCTAATAGCTATGAATTCCCTAATGTTACCAATAAAAATAATTAGCATATGTTTCTTCTTTCCTTTCTACATCATCTGATTTTAGTCAATAATATCATTTCTCTTAGTGCTTACTTTGGTTCCCTTAAATGTAGTTACATGCTCTAGTGATGTCCTTTAACTCTCAGTGATAACAGACAAAGCAAAGAGCAAACTTCCTCTACCTCCCACCTTTTTTCTCATGTCTCTCCCAGTGTGTGTTAGTTGTATCACATGCACAGGATGCATATCATTTACATTCTATACTGACAACCTAAAGCCAACACTAAATTATGAGTTCTTTAGTTATTTATATGAATGCTCAACACAATCCTTTAATAAAAATTTCCCCAGTCCTCTCTTGAGAGTTTCAAGTCTGTCTTCAAGGATTTTCCTCAAGAGTGGTTCATAACAACAATTTTCTTTCAATTTTTGAATTTCGAAAACTATTTATCTGTAGACTTTGTACTTAAAGGACAGTTTTCCTAGAAAGATACACTTTGGTTTACCTTTTCATAGGAATCTTAGAGGTGTTTATCACATTGTCTTCTGCCATAAAACGTTGAACTGGAAACATATGAAGTCATCCTGACTCTTATAAATCACTTGATGTTTTTAATTAGCTATACAAGAATTTTTTAATTCTGATAAATTCACTAAACATATGTCAGGGTGATTTTTTTCTTTAATTTATCTTGGACCACAGAGATAAAATTTTCAGGAAAAATTTTTAAAGTTCTATCTATTTCAAGTAAGTAGCTCTTGTATTTCATAAAAGTTTTTTTAGCCATATTTTAAAATATTTGTGTTTTTTCCCCATTGTTTTGAATTTATTCTTTGGGAACTTCAATTATGATAAGATAGATCTCGTTTTCTAGACTTTATTTCTCTTTCACATTACTCATTTTTCTCCCTTTAATCACCTAGATTCTCTTTGCATTTTTGCAATGTTCCTTTCCCTTTTTGCTTCTTCCAGTTCTATCTTTGTATTTTGAGTTTTTCATTCCTACTTGTTTTCGGAGTTCTGCCACTTTATGCTTCATCTCCTGTTACATCACCATCTTTTCTCTGTCATAGTTCATGAATGTTTACTTTTTGGCGTTCTTCCATAAAAGTGGTTGCTTCACCACTTTTAGGTGATAGTGTTTAACCCTGTGTGGTATTTTTCATCAATTGGTAAGTTTTGCTGCCTTTTCTAATAATATCTTTATTTTCAGGCTGTGCCAGCTCCCATTTTACTACTTATCTATCACCAAATGAGTTGGTTTTTCTTAGACCCTAATTTGAAGTAGGTTTCTGGGTCTTGGGTCTAGGTTTCTTAATACAACTTCTTTCTCGCTGTCTGTTCTCAGAAAAACTGACGGTTGCAAATGTTACTTGTTTATTTATTTGGGGGGCCTTCCTCCTCTGCTTTTCTGACCCCTTAGTGAATATGGAAGGAATTTTGCTGTGCTCACCATTTGCACCTGTTTTTTTGCAAACAAGAAACAAATTTTGCCCTTCATGGGATCTTCCTCACCAGAAATAATTTTTTTTTCTGGCATTTTCTAGAATCTGTCAATGATCTCTGTCATTGCTCACCATATTTCTTTATTTTAATCATTTTGAAAAATTTTATTTCAAAGTTTTATAGGGGTACAAATGTTTTTGGTTACAAGAAATTGTTTTTGTAATGCATGAGTCAGGGTTATAAGTGTGCCTGTCACCCAGGTAGTGTTCATTGTACCTGTTAGGTAGGTCTTTGCCCCTCTCCTCCTTCCCCTCCACCACCAGATTGATTTCCATTGAGTTATACTTCCCTCTATGCACATGTGTGCTCATCAGTTAGCTCCAGTTTAATAGTGAGTGCACGTGGTGTTTGTTTTTCCATTCTTTAAATACATCACTTAGGATCATGGGCTGGAGTTGGGAAATGTTTGTTTGGGAATGAGCAAGATGAAAACTGAGGGGCTGAAGCCCCCTGGGGAGGACAAGGGCACACTGTGTTTGGAGAAGCACTATGGCAACTGCTATCTCGGCTCTGCTCAGGTGTGCAGTGCTGGGAACCAGCCCTGAGGGCACTGGCAACCTGGTGCTTTGACCTCAAGAAGCTACCAGTTCACTATAGCAGCAGCTTTTGAGCTTGTGGGGGTAGAAGGTCCCTCCAGCAGCTTGGGAGCCCACTGACTGCCGGACATGTGGGGGAGGGAGAAGGAAACTGCTCCACCTACCCTTCTCTCTGGACTCCCAGCCTCTGGGGTTGATCTCTGCCAATGTCTTGTTCCTTCTTGTTCTGCTCCGCAACTTCTTCTCATAGAATCAGTGGTAGGTCCTGGCACATCTCACTTGGAATTAAATACGATCTATGTTTGTTTTTTCTTTTTCATCCAAAACTTTTCCTTCTTTCTGAGACAGTCTGGCAGCTGGTGTGTCTGGTCCGCCCTCATGGCTCTCCTTGTGGTCAATTCTCCATTAACTTATGAAATTGAATAATTGGTAGGTACCAGAGAACTAAAGGAGATTGGGAGGAGGGCTTTTCTCAACATCACCTCTATTTATTTTTTGAAGTTAACGCTTCTTGTCTGTGGCTGTTCATATGTCATCGTATTTTTAAAAAACAAAGATACATATTTCAAAGGAAAGACATATGAGGAAACCCCTCCTTGACTCATGTAGTGTGTGTGTGTGTGTGTGTGTGTGTATGTGTGTGCATGTGCACACACAAATTACTTATACAAGTGTATGGAATGCTTGCATAAAATTCTAATATCTAACACTTCAATCATCCTTATAAATTCTTTTCAAATCATGTAATCATATGCATACATCCACAATAAACCATGGCCATGCAAGAAGAAAAACTTCTGAATATAAAGAAAACTATTGATAAAGCTTCTGGTTTGGTAAATTGTGTCTGGTTGGAATTGGTTAGACAAATGGACAATTCAGGCTTTTTGTGAATGGCGAATTGGTTCAGTTTAATCTCTCTATGGACTAGTTGACTTGATTTTGGTCACAAGCTAACATAGCTTCAGCCTGCTTTCACAAATGAAGATCTCGCGGCTCAGGAAAAGAATGCATATTTACTAAAAAATACAAATAAAAAGTCAATTAAAATAAAAACACTTTGTATCTGAATAGCAAAGGATGCATTACAATCTTTATCTGGGGTAGATGACATGCCATTTAGGCATGTTTCTTTCTTCTCCTTTCATATTCTTAACATTTCTTTCTGGATTGAATGGACCATAGTGGAAACTATGGTAGAATAAAACCTAGACTGATAGGACTTGAATCTAGTGTTTCTTATTATATTATCTTCCAGTTAAGGTGTAATAAATGTGGCTTATATGTGCGATATATATTTTTGTACTTTTCTTTCTTTCTTTATCTGATCATTAGAGCCTAAATTATAATTAGGGTACTTAACATCTCTGTAAATTGTTGTATCACCTTTCAAAGTACTTTATTTTAGAGGAAGCCAGTAGATTGATGGGAAAGTAGAACTCTTTTTTACCTTTTATTGTAGACAGTTCTAAAAATTGTTTTCTATTAAATAGCTAGTTCTTTCTGGAGAATAGCAGTTTGCATCATTAGACACAAGGATTTTCAAATTTTCTATTAAAATATTCATGATATGTAAGATGGGAATGGTAATAGTTTCTTGACATATACAAAAATAACATTTTTACTCCAATTATTCAGTAAGAAATAACTCTATTGCAAGACACAGAAGGTATATGTTTAGATACAAACTGTTTACCATCTTTCAACATTAAAAGTGTTAGAAGAATAGAATGTATTTTAGACTCTTGCCCATTTATGTTCTCTTTCACATTTAGCTCCCTCATTTCTTTGGCCTTAGTGTTAGGTGTGACAGTGGATTAGCCAAGCTGTCTCAGTCATTCAGACGTTTTATCAGTTCTACAAGACAGATGCTAAATAGCACAGTCTAAACTGAAGTCTCTGGTGACTCTCAGAGATAAGTTGATAGCAAGAACCACACTTGGGCACTTAAATACGTGACCTTTTTCTATATTTAACTACAAGAAGAGGGCAGCTTTTAAGTAAAGTTTTTTAGCCTTTAACTGTCAAGGTTTTTAAAAATTTTTTTTTATTATTGCATCTCATTTTGTTAGGAAAGGCTATCAATCTTTTCTTTTTCTCCTAAAATGGAGAATTTAAAGGACCACTGCTGCCTATTATTTTAAACAAAAATTTTTTAAAAGAAATTTTGTTGTCAATCATTGCTTTCAGGACAATTTTAGACTATAAAGACAATATTTTGAAAGAAAATCTTACTTCCAAGTGTGTCCCCATTAGTTATAAATTTAAAATGAAATATTCCAAATTTACTCAGTAATCTTTGAGACTTCCTTATATGAAAGGTATCACAGAAGCATTTTTTAAATCAAGTGGATGTTTTTGGATCCTAGCCTGAAAGAAGTCTAATATCTATGAAAAACAGGTAGTTATAAGCCGTGAAATGTAAGCTGAGATATATTTCCATAGCTCATTTGGATTTCAGTTTATCAAGAGTAAAACAAGGAGTTTATGTGCTCTCTTTGAAGTTCGCCTTAGCTCTCAAAGTGTGTGAATCCTCAGATAGTATTTTATGTCCTCGATATTTGTTGAATTAGTAAATACACGTTAGGTTACAGAGGTGTGGAAGGAATCTTAGAGGTCAGTTAGTAGAATTATTTAATCTGATGCACAAGGAAACCAAGGCTGTGAGGGTCCCGTCACCTGTGCATGCTGCTCATCCACCCCACACTTTGCTGTCTGCTGGAGTGTGTGGAGCTTCATGAGCTCCCATGAATCCTTCTAGAAACAAGGCAGGGTAGAATGTATTGTCAAGCAGAAAAGCTAAATCTAGTGCCAAAGTGTTCTAAATTTTTTAATTAAAATATTTGTCATTTCCTCACATTACTATCCTAGACTGAACCCTACATCTTTCTCATTCTCCCTGTCTGCAAAACTGCATTGTAAGTTGTTTTTCTGTAATCATCATGTGACAATGGTAATTCAAATGTAACTTGTTATAATATTTACAAAATTAATTTTGCTTTTTATTTATGTTAATCCTATTTAAACTAGTCTCTGTAAGTACTTTAAATAATTTCATTTAAGCATCACAGAAGCCTTATATTTTGAGCCAAATTTTTTCCATTTGTACAGATGAATTTCAAAATAGGAAACATGGATTTTATTGTGTGAGATTTCACATAGAAGAGAAAAATATGTTGATCTCATTATAGTGAACTTTTGATTATAAAATTGCAATAATTGACAATTATGTAAATCTAAGAAATATACAGAAAATTCAGACAAAATTAATTCTGATTTAACTATTACTAACTACAAAGGTTGTAAATGGACAAATACAGGGAATAGCAAACATAATCTTCTGATAATTATTTCTAATTAAAATTGTACACAATTCAGGTTTATAGGCAATTACAATATAGTTTTGTCTAGTTCTGCTGAAAAGTAGAGGCACTTTGTACAGGCTAAGTAACATTTCCTAATGAAAAGGAGCTATGCCTTCAAACCCAACAGGTTTATCTTCTGAGTGTGCAGAATTCTAAATATCTTTTTGTGGCACTTATTACATGTCTATTTCTATGGCGGATTCTGGAAGATATTTTTATCTCTTCTGCATGATATATATCTTGAGGATAATATATTTGACTTGTCTTTTTATCTCCAATAATACCAAGCCTAGTAACTTGTGAATATTAGGTATCCAATACATTTTCAGTGAATCAATGGTATAGGTAAAATCTATTTGAGAGCTAATTTAGTAACTCCATTTCTAATAAATGGTTTAGTTTATGTGACCATAGGTCCCTGAATTCAGATTTATGAGTTCCTAACACTGAAAAACCTATTCTATATGTCACAAGTTCCTCTGACCATTTTAGATAAGTGTATTAGTTATACACATATCTTCTAAAATCCATTCTGATTCTATAAGTGACTATATAATTTATGAATTCCAGTGTTATAGTCCATTAATTTTCTTCTCTTTCCCCATTTCCAATTACCATTAACTTTGCCCTACTTCAAAAATCACACCTTGCTAGCCACTCAGATTTGGACATCCCATAGGGTCGAATGGCTACTATAGAACATATGATTCTACATTCATATTTCTTATTCATTCCTTAATGCACTGCACTCTGGCTTCTATCCCATTGTGCCATATTGCTTTTTCATTTTCAGATGGATACTTTTAGTCCTCTTCTTAATAATCTCCCTATATCATTAAAAAACAAAAATAAAAAACTTGCCTCTCTTATTTACTGATTCCTATGGTATCACCCCTTTCCCATTTTCTTGCTGACATTCTGACTATTTTTCCTATTTTCCTGAGGAATGCACTTATCATTAAATATTCATAATGTCTTGGGTTCTCAGCATTTTTATTGAAATATACTCTCCCTTTGGGAAAAGTTGTCAGTTTCCACAGATTGAACCTACCACTTGATCACAGCCAAACTTTATCTGTATCTTACACCTCACTAATGATCTCTATACAGATTGTCCTATTGGCCAATGGCTACTCTAGTTGTTTACCCCACAGGTATTGCAAGATTATTGTGAAGAAGAATCTAATCCCACTCCAGGGTAGGTATGTGGTTTGTTAGGAAAGATTTGTCCTGAGTCTTGAAGGTGATAAGTAGTAGTTACTCAGGAGAAAAGGAAAGAGGAGAGAAAGGAGTGAGGACACGAGGGAGAATTACAGGCTGATGGAACAGCAAAATCATGGAGACCAAAGAGGCACAGGATATATTTGAGACTCTCAGCATCTTGGTATGACAAATGCTTAGGATGCCTTTGTAGGAATGACTAGAGAGATTGACAGTCAGCTTGCAAATGTCTTTGTGTAGCATGTCAATGGAAATCATTTATGGGTTTTAAGCAGATGAGAGATATGATTTAATTAGTCTATTAGAATATTCACTGTGCAGCACACAGAGAAATGATCTAGGAATGGCAAAGCTGGAGGCAAAAAGAGCAAATAAGGAAAAGACAGAGACTTTCCTACAAAAAATGTAAAACCTTTAAATGCTAAATAAATAAAATGGAAAACAAAGATTATAAGGAGATACTTTCAGTAAATACAACCAATACTGAATATCTTTCAATACAAAGAGCTCATACAAATTGACATTAGTGTGGAAAAGACATGAACATACATTCACAAGTGTGGATATATAACATTTATACTAAAATGAGGAAATGTTTATCCTCATTTGTTAAGCATAGTAATCTAAAAGGGACAATAGGAAGACCTGATTTGCTTTTTAATTAGCAAATAATTTTATCAAAAATCATAAAATACATATAAATTTTACCTATATTATCTTATATTGGGGACTCTGAAGGAAATAATATAAAATATGTCATATGCCTGAAATGTTCATGTAACATAATTAAAATAGGCAAAAAAATAGATATAATATAAATTCCACATATAATTATAAATAATTGGTAAAATATTGCATAGCCACTAAAATTGAAATTTTGGTATCAGTAGCAACATCAAGACATATTACCCTAAGTAAAAAAGTACACTGAATGGAAATGACATAAAAATGTAAAAATATTATATTTGCAGTATGATGTTTTTGAAAAGTTTAGAATGGAAAATGCAAAGTTATTAATAAGTGGTAGAATTATAAATGATTTAATAAGATTTTCCTGCAAGCATTCTGTATTTTCTTCTCATTATTTACATAATTTAAACAAATAGACTATTTGTAACTTTGTAGTCTTGAAATCTGAGTTCCATCTCCACCTCTAGTTTTCCTCTTTCAATCAGTCATATGCCCAGATAATTCTCCTTTAGAATTTTGCCTAAATCTAACCATGTAGTACAGTTACTGAGGACATGTCCTCTAGAGACAAAGAGATGGGGTTTAAATCTCTCTTCCACTATTTATTAACACTGCGATCTCCAGCAGATTATTTAACCGCTTTTATTTCCTTTTCTGTGAAATCATTTTATATGATTTTGTTGAGAATTGATAGCAATAATGTTAGTGAAACAATGAACACAGTATTAGGGAATTGTTATTATTCTTGATGCTGGCCTAATTTAAGGCCTTTGTCAGCTCATGCTTGGACCACTGCAATGAAGTCTTTACTGCTCATCTTGACTCTACATTCTCCTGACTCCAGGCCATCCTGTTAAAGCTTGACCGAATAATCTCCCTAAAATGGTGACCCAAATCACTTCAAGTTTTCCCTGCCATCCACTGTCACCTGTAGGGTCTGATTGTTAAAGATTCCATAGTATGTCTAGCTATATACTGAATATTTATTGAGATACAGTCATGCATTGCTTCACAATAGGGAGACATTCTGAGAAACGTGCTGTTAGGGAATTTCATCACTGTGTGAACATCAGAGTGTATTTACACAATCCTAGATGGTATAGCCTACCACACATTGAGGCTAGATAGTATAGCCTATTGCTCCTGGGCTTCAAACATGTATCCCATGTTCCTGTACTGAATACTGTAGGTAGTTGTAACACAATGGTAAGTATTTGTATATCTAAACATATAAAAGATAAAGTAAAAATATGGTATTATAATCTTATGGAACCACTGTGTACATGTGGTCTGTGGTTGACTGAAACATCATTATGCAGTGCATGATTGTATATACAGACATACCTTGGAGATACTACAGGTTTGGTTCCAAACTATCTCAATGAAGCAAATATTGCAACAAAGAGAGTCATGTGCATTTTTTGGTTTCTGAGTGCATGTAAAAGATATGTTTACACTGTACTATAAAAAGTGTGCAATGGCATTACACCAAAAGAAAACAATGTACATACTTTAATTTAAAAATACATTACTGTTAAAAAATGCTAATGATTATCTGAGCCTTCAGTGACTCATAATCTTTTTACTGATAGAGGGTCTTGCCTCAGTTTTGATGGCTGTTGAATGATTATGGTGGTGGTTGCTGGAGATTGGGGTGGCAGAGGTAATTTCTTAAAATAAGACAACAATGAAATTTGCCTCATTGTTCGACTCTTTTCACAAAAGATTCCTCTGTAGCATGTGATCCTCTTTGATAGCATTTTGTACATAGTAGAACTTCCTTCAAAACTTTTTATTCTCAAATCCTGCTGCTGCTTTATCATCTAAGTTTATGTTTTGTTGTCATTATCTTTTCTCATCATTTCAGCAGTGTCCACAGCATCTTCACCAGGAGTAGATTCCATCTCAAGAAATACGTTATTTTCTCATTCATAAGAAACAGTTCCTCATCAATTCACATTTTGTCATGAGATTGTAGTAGTTCAGTCACATCTTCAGGCTCTATTTCTACTTCTAGTTCTTTTGCTATTTCCACAAAATCTGCAGTTACTTCCTCCACCGAAGTCTTGAGCCCTTCAAAGTCATCCATGAAGATTGGAATCAACTTCTTTTAAACTCTGGTTAATGTTGATATTTTGACTTTCTCTCATGAGGTCACAAATGTTTTTAATGGCATCTAGAATGGAAAATTTGTTCCAGAAGGTTTCAATTTACTTTGCCCAGATCTATTAGAGGAATCACTACCTATGGCAGCTATAGCCTTACAAAATGTATTTCTTAAATAATGAGACTTAGAAGTTGAAATTACTGCTCAGTCTGTGGGCTTCAGAATGGATGTTGTGTTAGCAGCCATGAAAATAACATTCATCTCCCTGTACATCTCCATCAGAGCTCTTGGGTGACCAGATGCATTCCCAATGAGCAGAAATATTTTGAAAGAAATCTTCTCCTGAGCAGTAGGTCTCAATAGTGGGCTTAAAATACTCAATAAAGCACACTGTAAACAGATATGCTGTCATCTAGGCTTTGTTGTTTCATTTCTAGAGCACAGGCAGAGTAGATTTTGCATAATTCTTAAGGGCCCTAGAATTTCCAGAATTGTAAATGAGCATTGGCTTCAAGTTAAAATGACCAGCTGCATTAGTCCCTAATAAGAGTCAGCCTGTCTTTTGAAGCTTTGAAGCCAGACATTGACTTCTCCTCTCTAGCTATGAAAGCCCAGTGTCTTCTTCCAGTAGAAAACTATTTAGTCTACATTGAAAATCTGTTGTTTAATGTAGCCACCTTCATCAATGATTTTAGCTAGATCTTCTGGATAACTTGCTGCAGCTTCTACATCAGCACCTGTTGACTTTACCTTGCACTTTTATGTTCTAGAGATGGCTTCTTTCCTTAAACCTCACAAAACAACCTGTACTATTAATAGCTTCAAACTTTTCTTCTGCAGTTTTCTCACCTCTCTCAGTCTTTATAAAATTGAAGGGATTCAGGGCCTAGCTCTGGATTAGGCTTTGACTTAAGGGAATAATGTTGTGGCTGGTTTGATCTTCTACCCAGACTACTAAAACTTTCTCCATATCAGCAATAAAGCTGTTTCACTTTCTTATTATTCATGTATTCACTGGAGCAGCACTTTTAATTTCTTTCAAGGACTTTTCCTTTGTATTCACAACTTGGCTAACTGTTTGGCACAAGAGGCCCAGCTTTTAGCCTGTCTTGGCTTTTGTCTTGCCTTCCTCACTAAGCTTAATCATTTCTAGCTTTTGATTTCAAGTGAGAGACGTGTCTCTTCCTTTCACTTGAACACTTAGATGCCATGATTGTAGGGTAATTAAGTGGCCTAATTTCAATACTGTGTCTCAGGGAATAGGGAGACCCAAGGACAGGGAGAGAGACAGGAGAAAGGCCAGTCAAGAAAAAGTTTAAATACACAACATTTATCAATTAAGTTCTCCAACTTACATGGGTGTGGTTTGTGGCACCCCAAAACAATTGCAATAGTAACATCAAAGATCACTGATCACAGATCACCATAACAGATATGATAATGATAAAAAGTTTTGAAATATTGTGACAATTAACAAACGTGACACAGAGCCATGAAGTGAGCACATGCCATTGGAAAAATGGCTCTGATAGACTTGCTTGACTCAGGGTTGCCACATACCTTCAATTTGTAAGAATAATGTGATATCTGCAAAGCACAGTAAAGTGAAGAACTATAGAAAGAGGTATGCATACATATATTTTGAATAAATAAATCTCATATTTTTCTGGCTATTGCTATCATAATATATTGTTATATTATTAAATTTTTATATTGTTAAAACGTATTATAATTCCTTTACTTGGTAGTGGGAGCTCACTTTTGTTATTGTTGAGATGCTCTATTTTCTATTACATTAAAATTTGCTTATTATAGTAATTTTGTAAGCATTTTCCTGGTCATTTGATGACCTTGGGTATTGCAAAATTTCTGATGTGTAAAAGTAATTACAATTGACAAATGAGGTAGACACCGAATTACAGTACTTCCTACTCAGAAGCCTGGGCTGATGGCAATGAATTTACCAGTCCTGCAACTAACATTCCAGTGTCTGAATAACTTAGAGACAGTACAGGTCTTGCCCACCAGCTACATAATAACAGTGTTTTCTTCAATCAAAATTTCAGGTTGAAGTTGATGAAAATAAGAAATTATTGTCATTGTATCTTTTTATTGCAATATAGTGAGTTGGCTAAATGGAGCAATTAAAATAACACAATTTCATGCTTGATGTAAAAGTCTTTTTTAGCAGCTCTAGTTTATGCTAAAGAATAAAAATAATGAAAAGGACATTTTCAAATGATATGATGAAGACTTTTAGAGAGTCTTAAATTCCTTCCTGCTTATTATTAGTTTTGTGACCATATGACAAACACTGTGAGATAACTCCTAAATCCATTACACGACATTCAGTAAATGTAGGCATATAAAGTACTCTGTCATCTGTAGTCGTTTCAAACTGCATTCAATATCTTGGTTCCCAAGTGCATTTGATTTTATTAAAAGCATTCTGCTGCAACATCCATTCTTCCTAATTGGTTTACAGATTGCCCCCACCATTCAGACAAATCTTAATTGCATTTCCCCACAAATCTAGTTTGATTTATGGTTCCTTATTTGCTTTATATTATTTATAATAAATCAGGGTAAAATTCTTAAGACATGAAATAAAATTTATAATGTTCTCTCTTCTACAAATGTGGAACTAACCTAAGCATTTTTAACAGTATTTTTGCTTGTTTTAGAAGTTTTTTAGTCAAGCTACAACTATCTGTGTGGCTTCCAATAATGATATCTTTATTACCGTTCCAGAGTTAACTATATATATATTTTTTTTTTTGAGACAGAGTCTCACTTTGTTGCCCGGGCTAGAGTGAGTGCCATGGCATCAGCCTAGCTCACAGGAACCTCAAACTCCTGGGCTTGAGCGATCCTACTGCCTCAGCCTCCCGAGTAGCTGGGACTACAGGCATGCGCCACCATGCCCGGCTAATTTTTTTCCATATATATTTTTAGTTGGCCAGATAATTTCTTTCTATTTTAAGTAGAGATGGGGTCTCGCTCTTGCTCAGGCTGGTCTCGAACTCCTGAGCTCAAACAATCCGCCCGCCTAGGCCTCCCAGAGTTAACTATATTTCACTTGATTTTTCATGTACAGATTTTTGGAATTATTTGGAATAAATTATGTATAGAGTATAAAAATGTTATATCCTCCTAAAAAACCTAGGTGGATACATGTGTATTTGGAACAGAAAACATATTATCTAAGGACTTAGTGACAAAACATCTACATAAAATCAGCTAGTGCCATGATGCACTGAGAGATCTAATTGAGAACATTCTAATTGGTTTTACAAATTACAACTTTTGGGCTGCAAAGAGTAAATTTAGAATGGATCTATAGCAGAATCTAAAAAATATAAAGTACGTAAAAATAAGTAAATAGCAGAAATATAAAGACAGAGGATAACAGAGACTCAAGAAAAAAAAAGTCCTCACTGCTGAGTGATAACCTATTACTGTGGCTGATTTGTAAAGTCCTCTCCTAAATAAAGACTTTCTGTGGAACTATAGGCATGGAATAACTTCTGTACAGGTACACGAACATTTGTTAAAAGAAAGAAGTTTAAGTTCTCTATATCAATTTATAAGAAGTTTTCTAGACTTTCTTAGAAATGTGTTCATTCCTTCAAAAGTTTGAACATTAAGAATTTAAAGTTCAGAATCAGAAACATTGGGATATATTCAGTAGAAGAGACCAAACAAAAAGAGACATTGATTTTTAAAGAAATGGAAAGAAAAAGGGGGAAAGACTGATAATCTCAAGTAAAATTCAGGCCAATTAAATAAGCAGGAGGCTTATTATCAACAGCAAAAATAATTACTTGACTTCTGTTCATAGAAAAACCTGAAAAGGATGGTTAGCAGATGATGAACAAACAAAATATCTAAATAACGGTTGTGTTTGACATTTTAAAATGGAGGATTGCGAATTTCATCTCCACTGGAACAGTGAGGAGGCTTAAAAACGCCTGCGGCGTCAGTGGAGACCACATGGGGAGCCTGGACTTCCACCCCACCCCGCAGTGATGAGACCGGCTCCCTTCCCACTGCAGTGGGGTCAGAGGCCACCTGGTGGAGAGTCAGGAATATCACCACTGCCCAGTGGTCATGAGGCCACCCCATCTGTGATGTCAGTGTAGACAATTTGGGTGGCAGTAATGAGACACTCCTACCCCTCCCAGCCAGGGGGGTGTCAGTTTGGTACCTCACCATCACTCAGTATCAATAAGTCATTCCCTCCTTTGGGGTCACTAGAGGCCATGCGAGGTACTGAGACTTCTACCCCAACTTGGCAGTACTGAGGTTTACATCCCTGCCAGAGAGATGTCAGAATAAACAAGCTAAAACGGAAGGTTTAAGATCCAGAGTCTCATAATATAATACACCAAATGTCCAGGTTTCAATAGAAAATTAGTAATCCCACCAAGAATCAGGAAGATCTCAAAGTGAATGAAGAAAAGGCAATAGTTTCCAACACCAGTATGACAGAAATGTTAGAAATGTTTGGAAGAGAATTTCAAAATAACCATTGCCAAAAAATGCTTCAATTAATAACTGTGAACACACTTGAAATAATGAAAAAATGGAAAGCCTCAGCATAGAAATAGAAGATATAAAGAAGAGCCAAATGGAAATTTTAGAACTGAAAAGTACAGTAGCTGAACTTAAATAAAAGAATGTTTGAGCACAACAACAGATTGGAGGGGCCAGAAGGAAGAATCCACAGCCTTGAAGATAGAACAGTTGAAATTACTCAAACTGAACAGCGGAGAAAATAGACTAAAAGGAAAAAAGAAGAATCTCAAGGATCTGTGGTACTCTAACAAAAGATCTAACATTAACATCATGGGAGTCCAGAAGGAGAGCAGAAAGATGCCAAGCCTAAAAAAGTACTCAGAGAAATAGTGGCTGAAAACTTCCAAAATTTTATCAAGAGACATAAATGTACAGATTCACCAACTGAGCAAAGTTCAAACAGGAATAACCCAAAGAAATGCATGCCAAGGCTCATCGTAATTCAACTTCTGAAAACTAAAGACAAGGGAAAAATCTTGAAGTACTAAGAAAAAAGTGACACCTTATCTATAAGGGAAAAAACAATTCTAAGGACAGTGGATTTCTCATCAGAAGCCATAGAGGCTGGCCGCAATTGGCACAATATTTTTCAAGTGCTAAAGGAAAAGAACTGTGAACCCCAGATCCTATTTCCAGCTAAAATACAGTTTCAGGAGGAGGAAATCAAGACATTCTCAGATAAAGGAAAGCTAAGAGAATTTGTCCCCAGCAGTCCTACTCTAAACAAATGCCTAAAGAAGTTCTCTTAACAGAACAGTGCAAAAAAATAAGGAAGGTTGGAACATCAGGAATAAAAAACATGAGAAAATATGGGTAAATACAAACGACTCTCCTTTTTCTTCTAGAATTCTCTAAATTTATTTGACAATTGAAGTAAACATTATAAAAGTTGCTGATACGATCCCAGTGAGTCAAGAGGCTGAGGTGAGAGGACTACTTGAGGCCAGGAGTTCAAGACCAGCCTGGGCAACATAGCAAGACTCTGTGTCTACAATTTTTTTTTTTAATTAGCTGGACATAGTGGTGTGCGCCTGTAGTCCCAGCTACTTGGAGAGATTGAAGCAGGAAGACCCCTTGAGTCTAGGAGTTCAAGCCTGCAGTGGGCTATGATTGCACCACCGCACCCTACCCTGGGTGACAGAGTAAGACCCTGTCTCTTAAAAAAAAAAGAAAGAAAGAAAGAAAGAAATTTGGGGAGCTAGGTACACAATAACATGTGCCTGTAGTCCCAACTACTCAGTCTGGAAGCTGAGGCAGGAGGATTGCTTGAGCCGAGGAGTTTGAGACTAGACTGGGCAACAAACATAATGAAACCTGTCTCAAATACACACACACATACATGCGTGCATGCACGCACATTCACACACAGAAGTTGGAGTAGCTATAATAATATCAGATAAAGTAAACCTTAGAGAAAAAATTACCAGAGACAAAGAGGGACACTGCATAATGAAAAAAGGGTCAATCTAGCAAGAAAACTTTGGATTTTTATTTCTGAGTATGCACCAAAATACAGTGGCCAAATACATGACAAAAACACTGATAGAACTGAAAGGAAAAGTAGACAAATGCACAATTATAGTTGGGTGCTTAAACACTCCTTTCTCAACAACTGATAGAAAAACCCCCATCAGAAAATCAGCAAGGCTATAGAAGAACCCAATGACATCATCAAGGAACAGGATCTAATAAAATATATGGAACATTCTACCCAGCAACAGCTGAATACATATTTGTTTGAAGTGGCCATGGAACACATACCAAGATAGAATATGTCCTGAGCAATAAAACAAACCTCAACAAATTAAAAAAGCTGAAATTGTACAGATACTTCTAAATAATCCATGGTCATAAGGGAAATTAAAAAATACATTGGACTGAAGGAAAATGAAATGCTACATGTCAAAGTTGTGGGACATAGTTAGTCAAAACAGTGCTGAGAGGGAAATTCATAGCACTAAATGTATACAGTAGAAAAGAGGAACAGTCTCATCAATATTCTAGGCTCCCATTTTTAAAAACTAGAAATAGAAGAGCAAAATAAAAGCAAATCAAGTAAAAGGAAGGAAATAGTAAAGATAACAGCATAAATGAATAATATTGAAAACAGAAAAATAATAGAGAAAACAATGAGACAAAGAATGGGTCTCTGTAGAGACAAATAAAATTGACCAAATTCTAGAAAGATTGACAAAGAAAAAAGAGAAGACACAAATTACCAAATATCAGACATGAATAATAGATATCCTACACATCCTGAAGACATCAAAAGGATAGTAAGGGGAAACTACAAACCAACTCTACACCCCAAAATTTGATGACTCAGATGAAATGGATCAGCTCCTCAGAAAACACAAACTATCATAAGTCATCCAACAGGAGAGAGATAATTTAAATGGCTCTACAACTGTTAAGGAAATTCAATTTGTCATTACAAAACTCCATGTCAAAAGATGATAGAAGAAAAAAATCACGTGAGCATATTAATCAATGCAGAAAAAAACTGACAAAATTGAATATTCATTTATAATTAAAAACTCTCAGAAAAATAGGAATAGAGATTGAAATTTCCTTAGCTTGATGTAAGAGTCACAGCTTTATTGAAAAGAGCCCAAACCAGGAAACAATCCAGATGACCTATAATGGTGAATGGTTAAACAAACTGTGGTACATCCCCACCACACAATACTATTCAGCAGTAAAAAGCAATGAATTATTGATACAAGTTGAATATCCCTTATCTGAAATCTCCAATGAGCATTTCCAGTGAGTGTCACATCAGCACTCAAAAGGTTTTGAAGTGTTTCAGATTTTACATTTTCAGATTAGAGATACTCAACCTGTGTACACAACTTATATGAATGTACAGAGATTTATGTTGAGTGAAAAAAGACAGTTCCAAAAGGTTACATGCTGTATGATTCCTGAAATAATTAAATTACAGAAATGAAGAAGAGATAGTTGTTGCCAGGGGGCAAAGGGTGGAGGGAAGAAAGAGTGTGACTATGTAAGGGCAAATTGAGGGACCTTTGTGGTGATAGATATGTTCTGTGTAGTCCGTAGCAATATCAAGAACCTGGTTGTGATATAGTCCCATATAAAGTGGCAGTGGATCACCGCTGGGGAAACTGCACAAAAGGTACATCGGTTGTCTGTGCAGTTTCTTCAACTGCAGGTAGATCTACAATTAATCAAAGTTAAGAAAAACAAAATAAATGAGGCTTTTACTAACCAGTAATCAGTATTACATAATAACAGTACACATGTGTATGCACATACACTATACACATGTACTATTGCATGTAATTTTCTATAATATGTGTTCATGCATTCATGCTGGTTTAACCTGGTCACGTTTTCCTCCATAGATATGGTATATCACTCTTTTAAGGGTGTTAAGATGGTGCCATCTTGATAGATGGTAACTTTTTTTTCTTAAGTAACTTATTGGCAAAATAAAAATTTGTCAATCTTTTATCGGTTCCCAAAAATGAGAATCAAGATTTATTCCTCCATGAATTACAAAAGTCCATGAATGGCAGCTCTACAGTTTCCATTAAGCAATATAGTTACAAATGTTCTCCTTTGTATGTAGCTTCCAGCTTAGAGAACTGCACAAAGTAGTTGTCAAAAATGTGGTTATTCAACAGTTGAATGAATTTGGCTGAAAATGGTGTCTCATAATTCTAATGCCAGAACAAATTTCAACTATCCAATGAGTAAGAGGACATCTTGCTTCCCACTGGTGATGCCCCTTGTCGCCTCAGTCAGAATTATACTTACGTAATTGTATACTGGGAATAATGTGCTGTGCAGTAGAGTGAATTCTAAACTTGGATAAATGCCTTTGTATTACTTCACTCTTCAACTTCACCTTACCATTTAATCATGTTAATAAGACATTTCTTAATATCCCACTCAATTTCAAATATTACCCTTTACATATGCATTAGATATAATATATTTTTCATACCTAATATATTTATTTTATTTATTATATATTATTTTAGATTTTAATATATTTATAAAGTCAAAGTATTAACAAGCATATTAAAAATTATCATATCAAATAACTTAAAATATTAAGTTAAATTATTTATCTTGTCCATATTAAATATTAGCAAAATAATCATGATTTTATTAAACTAATATACTAAATGACTAGTATTTACTTATTTTTTTTACAAGCATGGAAATATAATCATGTTTAGAGCATATGTAAAGAAGAATACAGTAGTCCCTAATTTTCTAAATAGTTCACTTATCGCTTTGAATTTTGTAACCTAATGAATTAATTCCAATGTAAGTAATGCAGATTTAAAAGATGTACTCAACATGAATAACTCTATAGGAAATATTTCATTTTTAATGAAAATTTCAATGTTGGAGGTAGAAGATTGTCATGTATTCTAATGTTACTTTCTTGTGTATTCATATTACCAAATGTATGCTATACACACACATAGCAGGTTACAATTTTTCCTTCTAAAGTCTCATTTATCATTAATTTTATATTATTTTTATAGTTTTGTTGCTAATATTTATATTATGAAAACATATCCCACATTTTATGTATATGTAGAAAGATTGAAAGGAAATATTTTACATATATTACTTCAATATTCCACAAAGTATATCAGACCTAAGATTAGAATTTACAATCATTAGAAATTTTCAGTCTTAACATTCTGAACTTCAATACCTCTATTAAAATGTTTTCCTTAATCATAAAGTCAGGCTTCTCTTCCTTATGAAGTGATGTTTTAAGTGACATTTTCTAGGAATGATTTCTAAAGTAGCCTGAAATAAAGTAAACCTTTAATAGTGATTATAAAATAATTTTTTTCCAGATGTTTATATTGACATGAGATTTGTCATCCCTTATAAGATAATGTGGTTTTATCTTCCAGCATATTTTACACAAACTGAAACCTTTAAAAAAACAAAAAGCCTTTTCATTTGTGATTTTTTTAGTATGTGTTAAAACCTAGTAACTATTTTTTTTTTCCTTTAAGGTGAGAGGCCCTCCAGCTGCAGGAGCATTTAAAGAAAGACCAACCAAGCCCACAGCATTTCGAAAATTCTATGAGCGAGGTGACTTCCCAATTGCCCTTGAGCACGATTCGAAAGGAAACAAAATAGCCTGGAAGGTAAGTCAGGGCACAGCTGTGCTGGCCAGCTGTGCTTGCTGAAGGGACATCTCCCAATGCCAAACAAACTTGGCTGCTAAGTAAATAAACTGGAGTAATTTCTCAGCAGATTGAAGATGGTGGGTAAGCTCTTATAGAAAGCCCCCCTGTGTCAGTCGTCCACCTCGACTAACAATTAAATTATAGCTTGCAAAGAAGAAAATGACAGAGTTGCTTTGCCTTAGAGAATTGTCGGCTGCCCATTCATCTCTATTTTTATGAGAACCTGGCAGCCCAGCCTGTTTCAGGCCGTCCATCAAATGATGGAAGTGGCGGCTGGATGCAGAGAGCAACAGCCATTTATCTCCCCCAAATTTCACCTTCCTGCAGGACACTTCCAAATGGAAGCTTTAATTACCTAAATGGATAGGTCAAGATTGTCTGCTCCCTGGAAATGCAGAGTAGAATACAAAAGAAGGCTGATCCCAGTCCTGGCCCTCCTCTGTCTGCAGCCTGTGACAGCCAGCACGATGGCTGTCATACGTGCCTGTTAGAGGCTGACCTCCACTGCCGAAGCCATTACAGCACAGACATTTTTCTGACAAAAGGTTAATTGGCTTCAAAATAAATGTATTGCCTAATGACTCCATTCTAATGTGGTTGTGTTTCTTTCTAAAAGGCTCACTGATGTTATTTGTAAAAACTTGCCAATCTCTTAACTGGAGAAGGCTTTTACATTTAATTTGAAAAATGAATGCTGATCTCTAACCGGCTTCTGCTATTTAATTATTTTTGTTATCAATGACTTTACTTTTGGTGATATTTATCAGCTAAAAGGGCTTCTCTGCCTACAGACAGCAAAGCCATTGCACATGTATGAGTATCACATTAGGTTAAGGAAAATAAAAGGTTCTGGCCAACTCTCAGTTAAATTAAGCAATTGACACATTTAACTAAAAAGTCTGGGGGTCATGTCTGAAGGCAAATTTAGGAATTGTTCATAATTAATAACAAATTTGTGTTAAAAAATAAAATTATCAAGTTTAAGAATTCATTTACATATTTACCTTAGAAAGGAGCATTAAAATTAACTTTTTCCCCTCTCCGTAGAAAGACTAGAAGAATTGTTTGCATTTTTCTTTTAAAATATTTTCATGTTATTATCAAATATTTCTAATTCTTGAACAGTCATCCGGTATTCAGTTATTGAACTTAGAATTATTCTAAATTACTTTATACAAGAAAATCCTGGTGATATCATCCTTATTAAAACCTTGTCAAATAATTTTGGGGGGGGCAGGGATGAATAACATTATTATCTTCCTTTTAATCACCTCTATTAGAATGTGAAAATGTACATGTGATGAGAAAAAATTTACAGCAAGTATAACTAACTTAGATATTTTAGTCTTAGTATTAATATAAGTATATATTCCCCAAGTTTTATTGTGATTTGAAGGTTCATTTATATTTGATTAATTACATGGATTTTGTGTTTGCTTGTGTATATAGTGGTTCATACAAGGTAACACAGTGGAGTTGCTTAAAAACCTGATTACTGTTGAGTAAAAGACTATGTCATAATTCATTATAAAAAATGAGTGGCTTTTTGTGTTTTAGGTAATTATAACTTATGCATAAATTATATTAATGAAAAGGGCTTATACAAATTTATTCTGACCTGTTCAAATAATTTCATTTACTTTTAGAAGTGTCAAGAGACTAGAAAAAAATTCATCCTGAAAATAAATTATTAATAAAAATATGGGATGAATCATTTTTCTTTATCTTTGATAATCCAACAGTCAGTAGGGATATAAACTGCTTTTCTTTTTTATGGTTATATTAATTCTTTTAAGCTACTATTGATTATAGTACTGATGCAGCAAGCTAAAAAGTAATAAAAAGAGGAAACAATTTATTTGCTGTCACTGGGAGTATAATAGCATAAATTTAGAAAAACATCTTATTCCAGAACCTGTAGACTTCTATCTTTTAGAGCTTTGTTACTACATTTCAATTGTATTACTATAACATTGAAAATAAGATGTTAAAATTATTAAACATAGGCTTGTGAACAAGCCCTCCATATGTTTATATTTATTCCTTGGCACATTTACTGTGGGGACAATCTGGTGCTAAATAGGGATAGTGGATGTTTCTAGGATGCCAGTCCTAAGGAAGGGGTCCTGAATGTTGAAGGAAGCAGGATCAACGCTTTCCCCCAAAAAACAAAAAGCAAAAAACCAAGACCCTGCACTGTCCTTCTCTGTGTGTGGGCAGAGTTCAGGTTCCTGGTCAAGCAAACCTCTCGCCTCGATGTCATAGCTCGTTCTTTCCTGAAGACTTCTGCATAGCAGTGCTTCCCCAGGAAATTGTTGGTCCTCTCTGAACAGTCCTTGGGACACCCTAGGGACTCCCAGGGGTTTGTGAGTGCCTGAAATGATGTGCATAATTAAGTGATAAGAAGGTCCATTTCTTTTATAAGAGTTTCAAGAGACCTGTGGCTCTAAAAGACTTAAGACTCAGGGCTCTAATCCCTAATGAAGGTTGTCCTAACATCTCAGGCTTATTCTAGTCTACAAAGTTGCTGGTTTAGAGATCCCTGCCCGAGTGATCTGTGTTTTCTGGGTTAGTTGACCCAATCTCCACTGTATTAGAAACCATCATATATTCTTGAAATAACAAAGGCACATTATGGTAACATCTTATAAATAACCTAATAAGGTCAGAAAATAGAAGTAAGTTAGAGATAGGTAAATGTCTTTGCATGCTTAGGTTTCCCAACCCACATCTTGAACTGACATAACACTTTCATGCACATGGAAGCGATCATTTGTTCCACATGCCAGAACAACATGGAAAGCTGATTGCCGTAGTCTATCCACTTTAGTCTATTCCTTATGGTATCTCTAAAGATCAGAGCAGTGTCCAATACAACTTTCTGCTATGGTGGAAATGCTGTACATCTGCACTATCTAATATAGTACAACTGGCCATATGTGGCCATTAAGCACTTGGAATGTGCCTACTGAGACTGAGGAACTGAATTCTTAATTTTATTTAATTTTAATTAATTTTAATTTAAATCGCAACATGGTTACCATATTAGACTGTGCAGCTGCAGATTATGATAATGGTAGTCAAAAATAAATGCCTGAATCCCAGATACAAGGCTATAGCTATGTAAGAATTATTATTAAAATTAAAAAATGGGACTTACATATATATTTTTTGTCATGATTGTCTATGCTTATCGTAGATTCCTTGCTAAATATGAGAAAAGTTTTGCAAAATGTTTGTAGTGAACATTTTTATATACTTACCAATGGCAAGTTTGTTATCTGTGAAAGATGAATACATGTGATCTAGAATATGAAATATAACAAGCAAGCTCTGGAATCCTTTTTTTTATTTTTAAATATGTAAAATGTGGCTAAAGAATTCTTGATTATCGATAGTTGTGGCTATTTAAAAAAGTACAACGACTGCTTGAACAAAAAGTTTTAATCTGCTTCGTTTTCTACATTTTTCTTTTCTACTAACATTCAGGAAACATAACTATGCATTCTGTTGCTGATAGCTTTAATATCCATATTACAGGCTTTAATATCCATATTACAGGCTTTAACATCCATATTACAGGCAACAAACAGGAAAAAGAGCTAAGCAGTCTGGATAAGTTACAAAGCAGACAATCAGATGAACAATAGAAATTTTAAAATTGTGTCTGAGTTTTCTCATTCTAAATTGCCATTCCTCCATTTCCTGTACTTCTGTAATGTGAGTCACACACTTACAAGGACAGTGGTCAGGGTGGGGGTGGGGCTCTACATATAGGTTTTCCCTGTGGAGACAGAAAGTGTGATATAAACTGGCAAAATATTCAGCACATTGTCTCCACCTCTGCTGCTTAAACAAGTAGTGAAGAGAGGCATAAATTTAAAAGTGGCCCTTTGGTGGAGAGTTTTAAATTGTACAGAAACCAGATATTAAAGTGTGAGTCACAGGAAGGAATATGCAATTATGTGAAAGTTTACACATAATTTTACACATAAGCTTTTCTGTAAACTGTTCTCTCACTTCTGCCTCTAGACATCCCCCACAACCCCCCACCTGCCAACTCAGTTTGAGAGTTTTTAACATAGGCTAAGTCTCCTCCTGCTCTCCTCTCCCTCCTCCTCCTCATTCTTCCTCTCTTCCCTGTCCCCTTTCTCCTGTCCCTTCTCTTCCTCCTCCTTTTTCTCTTTTTGTTTGTCACTTTCTGGACTCCATATTTGTCCTTATAGTTTTTCCAGGGCTAATGTTGAGGGAAGGATCCAAGAGCCCAGGCTATTATAGTTCTCTATGTGGCAGAATCTGAAGTTATTTGGCGTATTCACCTGAATTAACTCAAAATAAAATTTTCTTACATACTTAATGAAGAATACAAATATGAATCACGCATAGCACTAATGAGATTCACTATTTTACTATGAATTCTGGTTCTGAGCCATTGTTTTAAATAGTACAGGAATACAAGTTACTTTACAATAGTCACTTCAATAGGGACCTTGGGAGAAAGAGTTAGAGAAAAATATCATAGGCACATTAGATTTTAAAAAGTAACTATATGGTATTATAAACCATTTATTTATTTTAAAGATGAAAACAGCTACAACTACACTAAGGTGTCTCTAAAGTCTTTCACTTTATAGGAATTTTGATGTAATAGGTATTGATACAAATCACCCTTCTCCATCTGTCCATGATAACGTGCTATGTGACAGGATATGACATGCACTAAGAAGGTCTTGTTTTCCACTGAATTTCTAATAAGCAGGCATAAAAATGTTCCAGATATAATAGGGATATTTGAAAAAGAAATAGATAACCCTATGACCCTGTAGGCAAATCAGGATATAATAGCAACCCTATTATACATGCAACAAAATCACCAACTTCTCAAATTATCTCAAAAAGGGAGAACCTCAAAATGGACTTGAACTTTGCCTCAAATCCCCTTCCCCCAAAACCTTGTAATCTCTCACCTGGCAATGCCACACTGATAACTGTCCAAAGTAGCATAGTTTCTCTGGGTGTTTCTGCAGTCTTGGTGTTTTATTCTTTAGTTGATATATAAATTATTTTCAGTAGCACTTTCTATTGAGGTGAAATCAAATAAAGCCAGAACTGATTCACATAAGCAGGTACATGTAAGAATGAACTTAGGTAGCCTTCACTCACTGGCAAAAACGTATCTGCCTCACTGGCCTATTGGAGATACATAAAATTTCACCATGAAAACATCATTCCCCAGAGGTTAATCTACTAATTATATAGTTACCTGTTGATTAAAACTTGGATCACAAGACTTTGTTTTTCTATTAAAAAATGACTTCTTAATATTAAGCTAATCAGGTAATTATAAATATACTTTTTAGTAGTTTTTATCAATAAACATTTATATAAATGTGTCATTTATATATTTTTACCCCACATTCTTTCAAAATGGATTTAAATCATCTTACAAAAAACTATAAAATACATGAAGTCAGCATAAATAAGAAAATGAAAACCAGATTGTGACCTAAAATGAAGCTAGTAACAATGTTAGTGAAAATGGGTTTATCTGGAAATCTTCTAAGGCAGAGATCTTTGCCTGTATTTCCAGTTTGTTCACTCATGTATCCTAGTACCTAGACTAGTATCTGTCAGTATCACAGGCACCCAGAGATATTTATTGAATGAAAATAAAGCATACTGGAGCTGATTATTTTGAAGTTTGGTTTCTCTAGAATGCTGTTTTAGGACCATGTCTCTCACTCTCCTTATCTGTAAGTGACAACAATGTACCAGATGACCCTTTTTAATTATGGGAGTTCAAAAAAAATTGTGTCATAATTACTAAAATAACTGTATTTTGAGGTGTTCATGAAATACTTCAAAGAACAAATATTGAGTAGAAGTTTGCCAAAGAGACCAGGTCTTCCGATAAAAATGTGAAGATTAGTAGCAGCAAGTTTAATTAGAATCCGCAGTACTTTGGGGTCCAGAATGATATGCAATAGTTTCAGGGGTTTGAACTTTGGTCATGAAAATGCTCCTTAGATTATACACAAATGCTTTCCAAATGACTGCTCATGTCTTAAAATTTATTTTCAAAGTGACAAGCAAGTTTATTTCTCTTTCAAAAGGACGAAAAATAGATGTCCAACTTGAACACCCAAGTAAAGAAAATTCTGTGCCTAAATTAATTAGATGCTTCAATCTAGTCTTTAAGATTTCTGTCGATGGTGTCTTGGACAACACCTTTAATTCTGTGTTGACTGATGACTCTATTCAGCATTTCTTCCTTTTTTCCCCAGTTCTTTTTAGTTCTCAGCAGCATTGGTATTCATAAACTATAAAAAGCTCTGTCAAAGTGACTGTTTTCATTGACATAACTGATAATTTCCTAGTAGGAAAAACAGTTATTGAATATAATTATTATAAAAGTGTGCACACATTTTCTTACAATTACAATCAGCCCCAAACCATGGTAGCTCATTATCTGTAAATATTATTGCATTTTAGAGTAAGTCACACTGTGATACGATACCTTGATACCTGATCCATTTGCCGTCCGCATGTTCATTCACAAGATTCTATAACTTTAACTTATAATTTAGTCCCTTGGTACCTTCAATTTATTAATGTTTCAATTTCTCAAGGATTCAAAAAAATAATGCTATGTCTATTGCCCCTAAGGTAAAACTGATACTGACTTTTGAGATCTTGCAGGCAGATTTACTTGAGTTGAATAATTTGTTTCACAACAGGAAGTATGAATGTTCTTTCAGAATTGTCCCGGGTTTCTCCTTCTTTTGTTAACTACCAAAGCCTGAGTTTGGATAACAGGCCTTAGAAGAATTTGCAAGGCAAAGTTTACAAGAGAAGTAATAATTTACCTGATTTTTTTATGAGAGAGTTGCCACATTTCCACTATTATTTCCTCTGTAATTAATTAATAGAGTTCCATTCTAGAAGTCTTGGAAATATAATCCTCCGGCAATTAATGTACTATTCTGTGTTTTTTGTAGGAAGGGATTGCGTACTCAATTAATGCCATTCTTTTATTTGATGTAAATTGCTATGTCTTAAAAGTGTACAGCATGAAAATACAGCCATGTTTCAGAAATAACTTTAATTTAAATTGGTTAGATGACCTCTGAAAGCTAGATGAAAGATTTTCTGCTGAATGGGCTGGTGCTCCCTGCTGCCTATATAATTTATGTGAGAAATTAGTGCAAATGGTTCACTTTTATGGAGCAGAGCTGCTTGTAGCAAGCCTGCAGAAACAATTTTCCCCCCAGCCTCCATCTGTTCTTCAAACTAGGGCATATGCCATCTCATCGAGCTTGAAAGTCAACTGATTTATAACTCCTGGAAAGTGCATAGATTGAAAAGAAAGGTCGACTGCTGCTCTGTGACAGTGATTTGTTAGGCACTGGCTCAAGACAATTCACATTACCAGGGACCCCAAGGGAAACAAGCAATGTTGTAAGTTTCAGATCTCAGTAGACTGACAACTAGAAGAAAAACAAATCACTCTTGCTTTTTAAGTTGGTCGACCACCATTGTTAAAATGTAGGAGAGGTCTTGGTGATGTTCAGGGTACCAAAGCTAAGATAGCATATTGTCACTTAACATCTCATGAAGAAATGTGTTGCTGCCACCCTCCCAGCAGCAAATGTTGCCATTTTAGAAGTATCAGTATTCTAATCTTTAAACTGAAAATGTGTGTTGCTGCTTGTCATAAAGTTCTGTTTAGGCACACAAATCCGTCTTTGAGGAATTTTATGTATCTGCCTGGAAGGTGAATCTCCAGTTCTGTTCCAGTTAGTAATTTAATGATTGCTTCCCTCTCTGCCTCTCTGTCTTATCCCTTCTCTTTACTGAAGCACTATTGAGATCAAAAGTTCTTTGACAGATGACAAAAGAAATCAGATTGACAGTATGGTTGTAAACAAAAAAAAATTGTTTGATTTTTTATTTGAGTGTTCAAAGTGTCTCTTTAGATTTGTACCTTGTAGATACTACTCACAGTGAATTTTCAACCCCCCTGCAGTTGTATTACAGTTTCTCCTTTTCTTTTAGACAAAATCTAAATAAAATGTTAATGAATAATCGTATTAACTTTAATCCACATTTGAGGTGACAATTTTAGAAAATTGTGTTTACCTTTAGCAAAAAGAAAATTATCCTTACCTTGAAAGTTCCACGTGAAAATTAATACTGATAGGATAATCAGCTGAACTCATATAAATGAAATATAAATTTTAATACTTATTATTACTTATTGAGTTTTATTCTTACCATGGAATATATACAAATTTATTATATAAAATAAGAAAATGCTACTGAAAATTAGAAGGAATAAATAAATCAATTATTATTCCATCATTCACTGACTATAACTATTAATATTTTTGAAAGTATTTCCATCTTATCTTTCTTTTTATATAATTGAGATCATAGTCTATACAATGCTTTTTAAAAAAATTTGGCATTATATGATATATAAAAATTATAGGCACTTATTCTTAGATTTTCGGAGTTTTTTTCCCTAGTTTAAAAGTAAAACATGCTTATCCTACAAAATTTGGAAAATGGATAGCATGTATACAGAAGACAAAATTCACCCTGAGATAACACCTTTTAGTATATTGGCATTTTTATTCAGTCTTTTTTCTACATGTATATTTTTTACTTTGTTGAAACCGCATTTCATATGGTAATTTTTAAGGAACTCAAAGGAACATTCAAGGTCCTAATTAAGAGAGGAGATTGATAGTGCACATACTGCCACAGGAATATTAATAGTTTTCTCCAGTTTAACAACAGCAACAAAAAAGACAATCTTCTTTTATTATGCAATTTTAAGTTTTCAATGGTCATTACTAAGGCCTTTGAAAAAGACATACACCAATACATTTCTCTGCATAGCTCTACTTTAGCAAGGTCACACACACATGCCTTTTCCTGTAGTAATTCTCATGGCATGTAAGTGGGTTTGTCATTGTGAGCATGTCATTAGCATATTTTTGAAAAGAATAGTTACCACTATTTTTCAAAAGTTCATTAAACATGGGAAAATCATAAAAATGAACACAGTCAACAGAATCATTTGAAAGCCAATCTCTGTCCCTAATCTAAGACACCTCCTTTACCTCAAATAATCCTCCAGAATTTCCATGAGTTGGTTCCATTCTGAATAAATGGAAAACCCATAAATAAACCTTCCTAGCCATTACTCCTCAAATCTTGAGTGCTTATTTAGATTCATCTCTCTGTTTGTGTATATTTTTAAGCAATTTTAGAAAAACAAGTATATGGGTTGAATATTTCTGATTCTTTAAATGTCTTGAAAATATAAATTTTCTATTTTCATATACATGAGACACAATTTGATTGAAATTAACATTCTTAAATTACAACTATTTCCCTTCATGTCTCTGTAGAATATTACATCATCATAGTCTAACATAAGATTGCTGAGAAATTAATACTAGTCTGATTTTTACTCCTTTGGTGGCAATCCATTCTTGTTTGCTTGTTTGTTTGTTTTGTTTAACAGCCTGGGTAATGGTACTATTTTTGTATAATTAGAAGTTGCTTCCAGGTACTTTTATCATCTATTCTTCCTTTAATGTACTAAACTTATTGTCTACTTAAAACTTTTTCTCAACTGAGGAAAGTTTCTTTTGTAATATCATTGATTGTTATTTTGTCACAATTTTTCTATTTTTTTCTTAGAACAAATATTGTATGTAGACTGTACATTTATATTCTATCCTATCATTTCTATTATTGTCTCCCTCAACATTTTTATCTCTTTATCCATTTTTTTAAACTTCTGGGCAAACTTTCTTACGTTTTCTATTTTCTTCAGTATCAATCTGTGTATTACTGCCTCCAGTTCAAATCAGGCTCCAGGTTTCTTCACCAGGCTACTGTTCACTGCTCTAGATTTGAGTTTCCTCTTCATTTCTGGGAATTTGGAATTTTCTTTTCTTACTTTTGAAATGGCTATGTATTTTCTTTAACTTTTCATCTAGCATTTATAGGGTTTCTTTGGTCATATTGACCAGATGTCTTTCAGTTAATTCTGTAAGACTGTTTTCTCAATTAGCTTAATATCTTGGCTTAGATGCAGAGAAAAAGACCATCTTGAGGCATAATTTCCCCCAATGTTAGACCAGTTCTAAAACTTTCCCGTGTAAAAAAATCAATGAAATAAAATGTGCTTTGCATCTGTCATGGAAGTCCTTTTCAAATGTAATCAGCTAATGTGTATTGCACATAAATTAAATCTCTGTTGAAGATAGTCAAATTTAAGTTGGAAAAATCACAAGGAAAAGACTTAAAGATTTTGTGCCACCTCTCAGTTTTCCATGTACATAATATATGTGTGTGTGTGCGCATTTACATGTGTATGCATATGTGTATAAACATCTTGTTCTTATTTCAGTACTGGAGTTAAGATTTCAATTTTC
>CM052441.1:4163312-4215487 GCA_028533085.1 Varecia variegata | reverse complement strand
TAGCGTTTGAAATAATTCTTCGTCTCTGATATGTAGCCATAGTTTTACTGCAAGGATTGAGTTTTCCTTGAGTTTTCTATTAAAGACATAGCACTACTCTTACTTTCCCCGGAGTTTTATTTTTCCTATTTTTGGCTGAGAAGACATTTGGAGGGATTCCAGCATGTTTACCTAGGTCTTTCCTGAAGAAGTTAGGCGATTAGACAAGGAAGAAAAAGTGGAGTTGCCAGTAGGGGGCTCACTATGAATGTGCTTGGGACAGGATCAGAAATGTCACCCCTCCTCCACTTAGCCTTTGTTTTCAATCCCTGCTGCTTTGAGCCTTTTTCTATAATGTCTGAGTCATTTGCAGGGGGTGGGTAAAGAGGAGGGGAGAGAAGAAATAAAGCAAGCACCAGCCTTTGAGCTCTAGAATAGCAAAGGCCCCATCTCCTCTGAGAGTTCACAGAGCAGAGCCTCGTCCGAGTTCTCTTTTCCACACACAATTGCTTGTTCTTTTGTTCCTTGTGTCCTTGGCAAAGACTGAAAGAACTAAGCCTGTAATACTTGAGCCCTCCTGTGTCACTTAAGCAATAATAAGCCATTGTCTTCATTAAGCCACCCTTGTTTTAGCAAATAGAATCCAGATACTGGAGAGGGAACATTTTGAAGGGGGGGTAGCGTTAGAGTAGAGAGCTTTACAAAATTCCCTAGAGAAACTGCTTTGTTTCCCCTGTTTTATTGCTCCTCACTGAGAAGATTCATATTCAAATGGGCTGAGGCTGTGAATAGTTCCTTGCACATTCTCATGCACCCAGGAAGGCTATGATTATGGCTAATTACAATGAAGAATGAAGCCCTAACAAGAGTGCTCAATCAGATTGCTGTTCATGCATGAAGTAACTCGGGCTGGCCAATGGAGGTGTGATTTTGGTAATTATAAACAATGTGGCTATTTGAAAAATGCTTAGTAAATCTGTTCAAGACAAAATAAGGTCTAATTAATCACTTTAGGCCCTGAATTCTCCAGATGATCCATTTGCTCTGTTTAAAAAAAAAAAATTATAAGGTCTCTTTAATAAACTAGATCTAAGGTGTAAAGAATGTTCTTGTTGCCCACACTTTCATGTGTTGGAGGAGGAGGAATGCAACTGTGTCACCTCTTCCAGAGGCTTCTTTTTCTGCCAATCATTTTGTAACCTGCTTTTAGTGCAACTTGACAGAAGGTTTTTAAAAATAAATGTGTACATATTCTTGTTGTTATCTGACAGGAAAATGGTTTATGAAAAGTTACTATAAAACATTAACTATTAATTTAGTAACCACGTTGATATCATCATTGTGCCGACATGGGTTAACTCTTGAATGTTCTGTGAGTGTTAGGTCCTGGAGTAAAGACTATTACAGGCGAGAAGCAGTAATATCTTTTCCTTACCCATTACAGGTTCATGACTGAGACCCCTATAACAAAAGACAGATAAATAAGAAAAAAAAATAACAAATATATTTAATGTAAGTTTTATGGGACATGGGAGCCTTCAGAAATTAAGGCCCAAAGAAATGGGGGGATCTGTGTATCTTTATGGACAGTCGTTCAGAAGTATGATTGGCAGACAGAAAAACCTGCTTCTGCAATCTTCTCAATTTCCTTCAGGTTAAAATACTCAGTATGCCAAGGTGTCGTCTTTTGGAGTATTGTGTTCTGAGCCCAACAATATTTTACCTTAAATAATTGGAGGCCTCCATGAAGGCAAATTTATGATGTAGGGACTTAAGCCTATGTCATTTTTTTTTTCCAAAAAATGCTTGAACTCATGATGTCTTGAGCTTGTCTCTTTTTCTGTTTGCCATTTTGTACTTTTGTTCCCTCACCTAAAAATAGATTACTAAAATGGCCAGAGTTACTGCAAGCAATGTATGGTGATAAAAAATCTAATTAAAGGTTTTAAATGCATCAATCATCAATTTCTTTTAAATGTCTAATAGAATGAACTCTGCCCAACTATTTGAGGAGTTACATTACTTTTGCCTTATATGATTTCTATATATGAACTAACAGGAACTATGTTTTTCTCATTGAATTATCATGGCTAGAAATTAAATTCAGCACACATTTGACCTAAGGAGTGTCAGGGCTCAGAACATACTACCCCAAAATATGGCATCTTGGAGATCTCTGACCATCTCATCTCCTCCTTTCTTTCACCTTCTTTTCTCTCCCAAGGTGGGTCATGGAAACATTCTAGTTTCCTAAAGCATTCTCTTCCCCAGAGCAAGCTAAAAAACCTAGAAAGGTCACTTCCTGACCTCCTCCCTTCTCCCCTGAAGACCTTCGTGTGAAAGGTGTCCTGCCCTATACAGAGAGGCCAGGAAGAATCTGAACAGACAGGACTTGCTGAGTTCCCTGGTTTGTTACCATTAGGTCATACTCCCTTTTTGTACAATCATGTTTCTATATGACTGTCTGTTCTTCATTGACCTAAGCATAAGAATGCAGTTTTCCCTGGGTCTTTGGGTCTTCATTTCTAAAGGCACCTTCTTGTGTCACATAAAACTTTGATTAAATAAATGTGTTATTCTTTTCTCTTGTTTATCTGTCTTTTGTTATAGCAGTCTCAGCTGTGACCCTCGTGGTCGGTGAGGAAAAGATATTATTTTTTTCTCCCCTACAGGTGCAATGGATTTTATTAATACCACCTTGACTGCTATTCTTTCTAAATGATAGGTTCTGCAGGAAAAAAGGGAAGAAGCAAGGCAGACCCCCCAAAAAAATTTATGTAGATATTTTATTGTAATTAATTTACAGCATACATCATCTATAAAGGGAAGCTAATACTTAAGTTATTGGCTTCCTCTGAAGGATAACTGAAGAAAACATTCTTGTAGCAGAGGAAGAAATAATTCTACACATATATCTATATATATCTATATTTCATTTCTCTAAAATCTGATAACATAATTAAAAAGCTTCTTCTAGTACTTTTCACCAAATAAATTTTATACATAATGTAGACAGACAAAATAACAAACTGCACAGGAAAAAATGAGTTTTAGAGTCTTGTCTTAATTCTTTTAAAAATGTACTCTATAGTACAACTTGCTAACTTGATTACCTAATAGCAACATAAAATTGAGTCCCATTTACCATATTAAATTATCATTGCTTTTATGTAGCAAATGATTTGGAGTCTTTGATCTATAAAGTATGTAGTTAAAAATCATTGTGGCTATTATTTTATCTACCAAGAATATAGATTTTTCTAGGATTTGAAAGTACAAAGCATTTGCTTTAGTAAGTTGAGATTTAATATTTAATGGTTTATTTCAAATTCCTGATTGACTAGTCAATATACTGTTGCAAATTTTTAATTTTAATGAAGAGATATAAATTTGACATGCTTTGATGTATGTCATAGAAGAGAAAGCCATGATTATGTTCTTTAAGCAAGTTATGGAGAGTCTGAGTGGGTAATTATCCTGTTCTTGTACTGGTGCTGCCTTTGAAGAATTTACATTTTGAGTATAAGAGAAGATGGTTAAAAAACCTGATGAATTCAAAAATCTGATGAATTGTTTGGGAGAATGAGTAAGGTCCATTTTTTCCCTGATTAAAATTGAACCTGTTACTTTCTTTTTTGCTCACAAAACACATCAATACAGATGCAGACAAGGTGAGCCCACTTCCTGTAAATCAGTCTTCAGTGCCTACCAGGGAGGAAAACAAAGGGCAGGTAGGCAAGTTTGCAAAAATAATATTTATGGCCTTCACAGCTGGCAGCAAAGAACGTTTAAAAATATAACTTCATGTGCATCCAAAGCATTTTGTAATTAAATCAATTCAAAGTGAAGAATCTGAGAAGGTTACTAGAATTTCTTGGTAACTGTTTAATAAAGTGAATGTATTGTTGATCTGATGTCTTATTCAATTGCCTAATATATATTCCCAGTTTTCACTCATAGGTGAGCCTTAGAAAAAGTTAATAAAGATGGTTTTAAGATTGTCAATTTTCTAAGAATATGAATACAATAAAAAGTAAATAATCAAAATATTATTTTATCTTAGATTTAGGATCTATTAGGATAGCAATAATATGTGCATATATATAGCACCTTGTATGTTCCCCCAAATGTTTATTATTTCCTTTAATTTCCAAAATTCAAAAGAAACTACAAGAAAATAAGGCAGGTATTCTTAGCCACCTATCAAAGAGAGAGCAACCAAGGCGTTGAGTGAAGGGATTAACCTAAGGAGCACCAAGAAGTGAGAGGAGCTTTACCCCAAACCCACATCCTCCTCTCCCACCACACTGTCTTTCATTACAAACACTAGTTTTCATCACATTGCAGATATACCCAAGTACTGGCACAAAGTTTTGGGTAGTTAAGTGTTGGATAAATCTACCTATACTGAACCTTTTAAAAGCATGCTAATCACAACTGTTGGTGAAATCACTTTAGATTTCTGTTGTAAAACCCTGTAACTTTCCATTTACATTGATGTTCATAAATTATGACCTGTACCGCTGATAAGCTGCAGGGGGGAGTCGGCAAGAGACCGGTGTTTCTGCATCAAGAAGGATCTTTGAATTTAGGCAACAAACCCCAACTCTGCCTGCCTTGAGCACACATTGGCTGGAAAGAGGCTGGGGTACCCAGTGGACTGAGCAGGGGGGCGGTTCAAGTGTTTGGAAGGTGTTTCAAGGCTTGGAAGGCAGGATTCAGGCAGCCCCAGAGGGTCTCGTGAACGAACTCCATGTTTACCCCTTGAACCACCTTGCATGAGATTCAGAGTTCTAGGCGAGAGGGAGAGAGATGGGCAAAGCTTCGGTCATTTCCTTATGTCGGGAAGCGAGAGGACAGTGCTGGCTGAAGGAGCCTCGTAGGATCCTCTTTGTCCTCTGTTTGTATTGGTGGGGGAGGGACAAAAGGAAACACCTTTGTGTACTCCCTCAATACTTCACACAACAGGGAAAAGGAGATTTCCAGAAAGGCCATGGGAATGCTTTGAGGAAGGGGCAATTGATGCCTTCCCCTACAGTACCAACTGCAATTGATGCAAGTCCCCTACAGCACCTACTTTGCAACTGAAGCAGAATTTCTATTTAAGGTTCCACGTGAAGATGGCCAAAGGACCATCTTTATAAACTAGGGATATTTACATATTCCAGATTCAAAGATCAAGGATCCAAGACTAGAACAAAAAGTCATTCCGTGCACACAGATAACTTTGGTTATCCGTTTTAATGTACATTTCTCAATCCTCATCCATAAAACGAAATTGTAAAACCTAGAGTGAGACATAGACAAAGCATGTGCAAGATTGGAGGGAGCCACTTCCAGCTAGTGCCATCTCATCCCAGACCTGGAAACATTTCTCTCCCACCTCTGGAGCAGACTATGTTCTACCCTTCCCTGCTGGGCCTGCGGAGCGTTGGGACTTGTCTCATCTCAAAGGCAGACACCACTGAGGCCTCTGGGCCCTTTTGCCTGACTTAGGCTTATGTTGAAAATTAATTTGGAACCATTTACTCTTGATACTTTCAGAAGGTCAGTGATCAATAGGAAATTCAGGGCCCATGGTGTCCCGTTTACCCCAAGCCCATGTCATAAGTAAAAACAGGCTTAAACTCATCAAGAAAATAGTGTGGTGGAAAGAGGCTGGGCTGGGAATTCCTGCCCAAGGTTTCCACACGAGCTATATCACCCCAAGGAAGGCACAGCGCCCATGAGGCCCTGAAAACAGGCCCTGGACTTCAGCCATCTGTGTACTCTGTTGCCTAGCACTGTGCCTGCCGCATGGGATGTGCTCAACTAATGTTTGTTGAGTGAATAACCAAATAACTGCATGAATAAACATTACTTATCTGGGCCTCAGTTTCCCCCATTTGTACAAGAGACATTTGTATTACAATGTAATACAATTTGTAATTGTAATTACAATTGTAATTACAAATGTAAATTACAAATTACAAATTACAAATTACAAATTACAATTTGTAATACAATTGTATTACAAATGTACAAGAGACATTTGTATTAGAGACTTCGGCTATATAATTTTTGAGTCCCTATAGCACAAGGATCTATTTATAACATACTCAGCACTGTTGAACTTTGAAGAGAATGCAAGTCTGAGGTTGGCACTGGCATATTTTAAAACACCTTATTACCATTTGTAAAGACTTTTGAGAATATATGGGCAAATGTGTCTATTTTTCTTCTCTAAAAAGTAAAATATACTTGTGTCCTTTACAACCAAACAACAACAACAACAACAACAAAACCCACAAAACAAAGAAGAGATTGAGCTACAGGCTGGATACTTGTTGAGAAATGAGTTAAGCCGTTTAAACTTGAAACTGCTTTTGTTCAATAAGCAAAAACTTAACATTTATAGAATATCTGTGTTGAGGCAGGCTACTCTCATATGTGTTATTCTATAAAATCCTTAAAAATGAAGCATGTTATGTATTATTATTTAATAAATAAGAAAACATAGGCTCAGAGCGATTACTTAATTTGTCCAAGGTCACATAGATAATAAATGGATAAAACAAGATCTGAATGTAGGCCTGAATAAATCATTTGTGCTTTTATACCTACCTACTTAATGTTACTAAATTGTTTCATTTCAAAGACTTCTACTTTTTCTCTTTCATTTCCATTTACATGTTTTTTGCTCTACATAACCCTTATTTTGAGGCCTTCCATTACTTTTTCTCCTCTTCTTGATTGTGCAATTCTTTCCCCTCTAATTTGTCCTTTGAGACATCTTTTGTCCCCGTCAAGCCAAGGTCTTTCCCTCCTCTCAGTGTCTCAGGAGGATAGAGGAGTCCTCTGCTTATTGGGTCCCAAGGACAACCCCCTTCTTTGTAAATCTCTCCTGCAAATAATTATCTTTTTTAGCTTTGTCTTTCTCTCCCTCCAAATGATGTAGTGTGTTCGCTGTTGACATTTTATTAAGTCATTTACACATGCCATTTGAATAAAAAAAATTATAGTTAAAAATTTCTGACTGCCAATTATCTATATTTTGCTGCTCAATTTCCATTATGAAATCATAGTTTGACATGAAAGATATTCCAGAAAGAAATCATTTTATTATAGCAACAGAGTACAGCTAAAAAAATAAAAAAAAACTCTAGAGTAAACAAATACATATTTATTCATTCCATACCTGTTTGTTGATGACCTACTATGTATCAGGCCTTATTCTAGGTGCTAATTCCTAGCACCTAGCATCCTGTTGATCCTAGGAGTTTAAGGATAGACAGATATAAAATGAGACAGATAGACAGAGATGTTCTTTCTACCTGCCTATCTGTCTATTTGTCTATCTACCTTCGTAAGAAAAAGGACTCAAGAAAAAAAATCTCAAAATCCTTTCTTTTGTTCTGCTCTTTGCTTTAAAGTTTAAATCAACTCTCAGTGCTCTATGTGTGTTAGAAAGCTTTGTTTTCACCCAAAGAAACTTTAAGTCCCTACAAATGTTGACTTTTAACTCCAAGAACACTTTAGTTGTTTGGAAAATCATTTCTGGCGAAGACTTTATTGCAGAGAGAGGGAGACTTGTATCCCTCTACTTCTACTCCTGCATCTTTATTGAGTACTCACTACATATACTAGACATTCATTGTAGGCAAGTTTCATGTATTACGTTATTATATTCCTGCAACTTATCTATGAAGTATGTGCTATTATGTTTTATTTCATTTCATGTCCAAATAGTAATTTTTTAACCAAAAAACCCAATAGAAATGGCTTTAGACTTGCATAGTAATTGTTAAGAGAATGATCTATGGCTGTTCTGAGTTTGCAGACCCCGAGTGAATCTTTTACCAGTTACAAAATATTAACTGAACATTTGTGAACATGTGCAATATACTCCCTCTAGGACAGTATAAAACCCCAAGAAACCTAGGAAAGTGGCCAAATTCTTGCTCTGGACTGTGGCTCTCAACAATAATTGACATATACTGATTATTTAAGACCTTGCAGCTGTTCTACTCTGAATACTATTTGAGATATAAAATTGTGGGGTATGTATGCAATCTGCCTAGGCTCCCACAAAATTAAAAAGCTTTGTTAAGGTACATGAGTAGGTTGAGAAAATGATATATTTCTGCTGAATATGCTAGTTTTGTTGTTACCTACTGTTTTACCATATGATTTATAGGGATACAGCATCTTAATATATAATTAAACCTCATCCTAAAATAATCTGGGTGCTTCACTTTGAAATAGGATTCTTTTTAAAGTGTATACATATAGTGTCAACTATATTGATCCATTTTAAACTTCCTAAAGAAGATTTCAAATACCTTAGACTGTAGCTATCCAGATTTGTAATTCTACTAAACCCTGTTATATGATTCTGAAAAAGTTTAAGCATAGTATATATGATTTAATTTTTTTAAGTTTATTTTATATATTTTGAAGACTCAGAATTCCTTAAATTTATTTCACAAAAGGCTTGTCTTCTCCAGAATAAATTTAACTTGCCTCATACAATTAGTATTAAGAGGCTCAAATTAACTGCAACATAGCTAAACAGAACCTTTAATTAACGAGATTTTTTTCTTTTTGCTCTACTTTTAGACCTTGAAATCACTAGAAAACAAACAAGATAGCAAAGATTTGTTTTAAAAATCAGACTTCAGTGTTTGTGCTGGGGTCAGTGAATAGCTAGACAGATTTTCACATTAAACACCTATAAAGTTATAATTCATTTAAAATAATGAATTGGAGATACCAACATTTTCTGACACATGAAGGAAATATTAAATATGTCATTTTCTAAGTTGAAAAAGTGAGCTAATAGATGTTGAGAATATTTTCAGCAGTGCAGGATTGAAGCAGAATTGGTTTCTGAATTATCGTTCTGAAAACCAACAAATTAAATTAACCGAAACTCATTTTTACCACAGCATTCTAATTAATCAAATGGATTAACAAATGGATGGGTGAGAGATGAAAAATACTTGTGGGAGAAAAACAGAGGTAATACTTTTGGTGAGAAAAACCACTCATTTAAAATAATTGCAAAGAAAGCTGCACATTTATTGAATGCAGCAAATGGAGTCCTGTCCTTCCAATGTTTGCAATCTAATCTCCCCTAAACTCTATATTTCCTACACTTTTCCAGAAATCTTCTAAAAATAACTCTTGCCTTGAGAGCTTTCTAACCAACTCCACTCTCCTCCAATTGCTTTTTATTATAACGTGTTTGAATAAATAACTATATAATGTCTGACAACATTTTCCTGCAAGGTACTATCCTTACTAACATAGAAACCCTACTAGCATATAGTCCTGGCACTTTTGTTGTAACTTACAATTCCCATACCTCCAAATTTGACCCTCCAGATATTTCAGCGTTCCATTTTTTTTTTTTTCAAGAGGGTCTTACCAAACACATACAAAATAAAATCTCTAAACCAGAATGCTGATTTCTCAGTCAGCTATTTCATTTACTTACTTTCCAACTTCCAAAAATAATTTGAGGGAACTAAAAAGACACAGTTACAATAAGAGACTGAATAGAAAAGGGGAGGGGCAGAGAAGATTTCTATCAGAGAAATCGTGCTAAGAAAGACAATTTGCAACTAAACCAAAAGATACCAGTGATATTCTGGACAGGACAGGGAAAACAGGAAACTTGCCAAGTTCCATTGTTCATAGTTGATTAAAGGAAGTAAGTCAGTGCATCAGGAAAACCAAACATTTTCTCTTGACTGACCTTCAAGAGGTGTTTCCTCTGTGGTCTTTGTCTTAGGGTTTGTCCCATGGCAGGCACTGATAAATATTTGTTGGTCAGTAATGAATATGAAGTGCTGCTTAGCTGATAACCAGGGCCTGTCGGGTAAGACTGGAAGATAGGTCCTAACTCCTTGTCCTCTTTCCACTGGGAAGGGACCTTAGTGGGTGGGTCGGTACCATACACCCAGTGGCACTTGAGAAGTGTCACCTGAATGCTCCTAAGTGTTAGGTCCGGAGCTGAGAGGGAGACACATGAAGCAGGTGTTGCAAAATGCTGTTTATTTTGAGCATCTGGGTGCAGATCGGTGGAGGCCAAGGGATGGGAAAGCCTTGGGTTTTATAGAGGGTTTCTCCGGGGTGAGTGAGTACCTGGGCCAGAACAGCTGCTGTAATAAAAAAATTTTTTTAAACAACTAATTTCTGGGACCCCTGCCTCGGTCTCATCCTGTAGAGATAAGGGAGGGGGGATAGTTTCATCCCTATCAGGGGGGATAGGAAAGTCGGCTGCAGCTGTCTGTTAGATTTAAAACCCCCAACTCTCCAGACTCCTGCAGCTATTGTTTTACAAGCCCAAGTTTTCCATTAACGGCATTCTGTCCTATGTGGACTTTTCCACGTGGAAAAAACCTAACACCGAGTCCTCTAGCCCACCCACCTTAACACTCAATTAAAATAGTTTGAGTCCTCATCTCACATGCTATCAGAAACCTCAGGACCCTGCCCTGTATTTTGTTATTTGGGGTTTTGTTTTATTCTATTTTTGTTTTGATTCCAAACTCCTGTTGTGGGATCTTCTTGCTTGTGTCTCCATCTCTGTTGCCATTTCTCCCTCCATATCTCTAGTAACAGAAATCAAAGATAGCATATTTTTTTTACAGAGGCCTGAGGGGAGTAGTGGGATGATTATGGCACAAGATGGGCAGCTACCGTGAGCTCTCAGCTGTCACTGTGGCAAATGTGGCCATCCTGTGGCTGTCTTTCCCTGGGCTATGGCTTCCTGCAGGGCTGTGCTGCCCTCTCCTTCTGGGTCGCCTTGGAGCCACTTCAGATTCCTCTTTGTTATGCAGAGCAGTTTGACTCTCTATTTCTGTTCTCCCATTCAGACTATTCAAAAGGCCTATCTTTGCATAATCAAAATGCAGGTTGAGATATTTTCCAATCAAAATGAGGAAATATCCCTACGAGAAATGTATTTCTCCTTGAGCAACTGGACAGAATTGAAACCACATTTCAAAATAACAAGTGTTTTCTTCCTGTGACACACACACCTTGATAAATGAGGTCCTGAGAATCAGATGGACACCCACTAGTATCCAGGGAATGTCACCGATGGGAACACACCCGGTTTCCGCAGCAGGAGAAGAGGGTCTTCTGGAACCTTCCCCCAGACAGCAGCAACCTGCAGGGAAAGAACCCAGCCTGAGCCAGCAAACCTTGGTTTCGTTTGTTTCTCTGTAGCTCACTACTTTGCTGTTTGCTCTTGGACAGTTTTCAGAACTTTTCGTAGCCTCGTTTCTCAACAATAAAATGGAGAGAAGAAATCTTAACCTTGTATTGTGTGCACCATTTACCCTTCAAGGTGACTTTTCTTTTCTCTAGACTATTTGCATTTTAAGCTTTATCTCTAATTGCATAAGGAAAATTCTTTCTTTCAAATAATTTTCAGGCATCTTTGAACAGGTAGCAGAGACACCTTTGCACTTGGCCTTTTTTGAATCTGGTGTTACAGCCTGGCGTTCCTAGAGCTGGCCTGGAAAATGAGCCTGCTCTCATTTCTGCGTGATGAGAGGCAATATGCCGCCCTGAGGACGGGCAAATGTGTTTTCAAGTCAGATAGCCCTGGTTTTAAATTCTGGCTTTTCCACTTACTGTAAGAGTGATAATAAGTCTTTTTTGACCTAAGTTTTGTTTCTCTAAAATGGAAGAAATGAGGCTATACCTTAGGGTTGTTCTTTGGGCTCTCACCCCAAGCAGTGGTGAGAGTGGTCACGTCTGTGCTGCCAGAGCGCAGCCTCCCTCCCTGGCTCGTCCTCTCCTCTCCTGCTTGAGGAATATGTAACCCACTCCCCATCCACAGGCACACGTGGGCAGCCAGGGGGATGCCCTATTTTTCCTACAGATAGGGAACTGTTTTGGATTATTACCCAATCGCAGACGGATACTCTGAATCCTACTGAAGGACATAGGCTCTTCCAACTCTGCACTAGAACCTGAAACCAAATTCCTTTTAGACTTCCTTTATGGAGACTACATTAACCTTGATAGCTGCTGAGAAATCACAGCATCCACATAAAGGTCCTAAATTAGACTGGTTGGCACTTTATAGTTAGTTTTCGTTTCTGTGTCCCGCTCACATACAGGAGGATGATGGAATGAGTGCTCTGCCCAGTGTTGCCGTGATGGTGGGTTCACGGGTCTTCCCAGGACGCAGAGAAGGAGAATGGCAAGGGGTTGTCGGGATTTGCCATTGAACAGCAGCAAAGGCAAATCCCCAAGAACTGAGGGTGTATTTCATTTTCGGTAAAATGAAGGGGTTGGGCCAGGTTGGCTTCAAGATCCCTCTGGCTCAGAACATTCCTTGATACTGTGATTCAATCAGTCTAACATATCCTTAAAGTCTTAGCACATGTTTTCTGAGATTATCCCAGTAGAATACCTTGTCTGCAAAAGGCTGAAATTTATTATTTAGGAATAATAAATCAGAGCAAAAAAGATGTAGAGTCCATGGTATATTATTAGTTTTGAGTGTACTAATCCTTATTTTATGAGATTTAATTTTCATGATGTTTACTTTCCCATTCAGCCTATTGTCAGAAAAAAGGCGTGATTTCTGTGTTCAGTGAAGAGACAGGCAGGGGACTAATGAATGTGTGCTTTGCCCTTGCTAAGATAAATGCTATAGCTACAAGAAGTCATGGTAGGTTATGGGGGCCCTTTTGTTTACCATGATAAAATTAATACCTTACAAGTTTTCTAAGGAGTTTGTAAGATGTTACAGATTTATTTTTAATATAATTTCAGAGTTAGAAAGCTAGAAAGTTGAAAGTAGTATTTGGAAAGCCTGATTCTTGATAAATTCATTATTAGTAATACCATATGCAGAATAAAATTGCAGCTTCAGCAAAGAATATGCTTCCGTGACATTTTGTTATTACTCAGAAACTAATTAAACATTGTAATTTGCAAGTAATTAAACATTTACCTGAAAATATAATGTGAGTCCTCTTGAGAGTATATGAAACATTTCATATGATTTTTTCATATCCCCTATTTTTTCTTGATTGCTATATTAGGAGATTGTAGTCTATGTGGTTTTATAAAAATAAGGCAAATCATAGAGTAATTGGGCTAGAAGACATATTACAAGATCATCTGCCTCTAGGAAAAGTAGATATCCTCTTAGCTACTGGAGACAAAATGTAGATATTCTGGGTGCCTCCAGGGTGTTATTACCCTGGACATCCAGGTGACTGCCACTCAATTCACTACTAAGTGTCCGTGCATTACTTAAGCACATTTTCACTTATTCATTTTTTACATACAGGGAGTGCACACAAAATCAGCATGCTGCCTAATAATTAAGTGTCCAATAAAGAGTAGCTAGTATCATTCTATTAGCACTATTCTTTATACATGACTTATTACAATACTCTATGCTAATTTTTTAAACTTTTCATTTAAAGAGATATCTCAATAACTTTTTATTATAGTTCCTTGGTTTATTCATCAATGTGATTTCCCTCTTCCACTCATACATTTTTTCTGACTCTGCCTTGGTTTATTCACATGTTTTTGGAAATAAAGATAGATACCACAGTGGACACCTTACTTTATGAGTGGTTCTTACAGGACAGAAATTTCTGGATGTAATAAAGGCCAAAGTTATAACATATTTATCACCGTCTCTTAGGCCAGACTCACAAAAGGTAGCTGGTTTGATAGCTCTCTCCTGATCTCTATCTCTGCCTTCCTCCCTCCTCTTCCTTCTTTTCTTTTATGTATTGAAAATTGATTGGGGCTTTTATGTGCCAGGCACTGTTTTTGATGCTAGGATACAACTGTGAACAAAAGTCAAGCCTGTGATATTATGGAATGTTAAATTTGGGGAGTGGGAGATGGCAGTTATTTAAGGAAAAGCATAATTTCAAAAAGTCTTAATTACTATGAGAAAATTAAAACAAGGTTATGTGGGCTGGTGACTTACTTTAGATGAGTTGGTCAGAAAAGGCTTTATAAACGTTGTCTAATATAAAAACTGCAATCCTTTTAGGAATTCCTTAATATTTAGAATTTAAAGTATGTAATTATACTTTTATATTTTATTTTTATTCAATAGGTACCACAAATAGATTATGTTTATATTATCCACATATATTTTATTTAGGTTTTTTTAAATTTTATTTTTAAGACAGAGTCTTGCTCTATCACCCTGGCTAGAGTGCAGTGGCATCATCGTAGCTCACTGCAACCTCAAGCTCATGGGCTCAAGGGATCCTCCTGCCTCAGTTTCCTGAGTAGCTGGGACTACAGGCGTGGGCCACCATGCCCGGAAAAAATTTTTCAATTTTTAGTAGAGACAGGGTCTTGCTCTTGCTCTGGCTTGTCTCAAACTGCTGAGCTCAAGCGATCCTCCCACCTCAGCCTCCCAGAGTGCTAGGATCACAGGTGTGAGCCACTACGCCCAGCCAAAATTAAGGTTATTTTGAATGTGGTCACCATTTCAAGGTGCTTTCTCCAAGGTTACAAAAATGTAGAAGGGCCGATGCTATTCTGAGTGCATATAAAACTTTTAAAATTGGAGAATATTTTTTAGCACTATATAGATTATAGCAATAATGTAAGATATGCCATAATGGCCTTCTTCCATGCCTCATAGTACTTGGAAATCATTGGTAGTCTATTCTCATGTGAAAATACCTTAACCATGAATTACACATTCTGATATATATGTTTTCAAATATCAGCAATCATTTCAGTAAAAATAAAACAAGCACTTCTAGTTATCTTAAAGACTACTTCTCAACCAAATATTTTTAATTCTTCCAAAAATTATAAAAATATTTTAAAATTACCATTTATTGATTATTTTTTCTTAGCTGAATTAATTTTGATGCTAATAACTATACAAAATGTGACATTATATTTGCCATCTTATAGATAAGGAGGCTCAAGATAAAAGAGCGAAGTTCAGAACTTGCCAAACCCCAGTCGTAGGAGGTTTTAGGGGGTGGATCCACAGTCAGAGCTTCTAACTCCGGATTCCCCAAGTTCTCTGATAGTTCAGTGTTGCTGGAAAACAGTAAGAGGCTGTGATAGAGGAGTAGACCAAAATTTGGGGAAATATTGACCAGTTGATAAGTGTATTATTAAAATGTCTTCATTCTGTTAATATAGATTCATAATTCCAAGTAAATATTATCTCTAATAATTTAATACTAACATTCTATACTTACTATATGCCAACAAACATTAATCATGTTGAACTGAGAAGCAAGAAGAAGGAAGATATTTAAATCTGTCATCCCCCCCACTTAACTTCTGTCTATGAAGAAATTGCCTATTTCCAGATTTTTCTTTTCTGCTCGACCAGTCTTTTGGCTTAAAAAAAACTATATACATAATTATAAATTAGAAACTTCCATAAAAATTATAATAAAACTTGTACAGATTATAGAAAACTCTCACAGGAAAAAAGAGGGGGAGGGAGGGAAGTACTTTCTTTAATTGGATTATTTTGGTGAAACCATATCAAGAAAAACTGCAGGTTCAGACATCCACGTTGTCCTAGCAGCTACCTTCAGTTCCACCTGTCCTCACCTCCACTAAGTGCATCCCCACCTTTATGCCACAATAAGTGATTTCCAAATATATTTGCATGAAGAGTTTATAGAATTTTGAGGAATGAGTGTCCAAATGTAGTATAGTACCTTATTATCTCTCATTATTTTTACTGATTTTGGCATCAAGACCTGCATATCACTATGTCAGAAGCTCAATTTTATTAATATATTAAAAATATTACTCAACAAGTGAAAGTTATAAAAACTAGTTTAATGTTTAATATAACCATTTACAGTTCAAATGTAAGCCTGACTCAGATTCCAGAAATTAATGCTAAGCTTGGGGTTCCTACCTAATATGTTTCCTCCCTATCTAAATGTATTATCTATATGTATGAGATATGGTTATCAACAAACAAATAAGAATACTGAATTCGAAGAGTAGTTTTTTTTTCAGGTAACTGATGGAGTAGAGTTGCTCAATGAACAATTAATTAGCTCGATTATGTGCTCTATGATCCCAACTGGATCCTAAATGTCATTAAATGCACTGAAGCATAAATATGTTAAATTTTATTCTAACTAGCCTGAAAAGAGTTAATGCTACTTATAAACATGATATATATTCTTCTAGAAACTAGCTAGCTTAGAAACCAATTTGGCACCAAAATTTTCAGTGACTCACATCTTATCACCAGGCTGCCTTGAAAATTTCACATGCTGCCCCAATACCAGTAAGATTAGCTAGTGAATTGTTACTTACCATTCAGCTATAAAAGGAAGAGACAAATAACTGCACATTCATTCTTAGATTCCTTGTAACTCAAGTTATCTTCTTTTCAATAAACCAAACCAGCTACAAACAGATTTTATTGCTTACAAATGAGCAATGTGTCTGATTGTGTACTTCCATGTTAGACCTCATATTAGCAATATCGATTATTTCAGGAATTTGCATAAACTCAATATTGGAATGGACTGTTTTACAGTTGTTTTGTATTCTAAATCAGACAGATCAGGCAAAAACAGAAACAGAAGGGAGTGAAAAAATACACTCAGATGAAGGATAGGTTGTCAAATATTTCAGAGTTTAAAAAAAACTTTAAATTCTCCCCCTAAATGTTTAGATAGCTTAAAGAATCTTTATTAATAAGACAAACTATTTTAATCTTCCCCTTCTAACTTTATCTGCCAATTTGCCTACCATTCTGTGACTGTTGGAATATAATTTCTTATTTCTTTACGTCATTTAGGGCTTTGGGCTAGGGTTTGGGTGCCTCGATCTATCCTCACCTTTCTTTCTTCTTAGAGTTGTCAGGCAAGGGGTCTGTGTAAACAACATGCCGGCTCATTAATGAGACTGGGAAATGCCCAGCAAGCTTCAAATTCGATCTCTCATGAAAAATCAGATGGAAGCATATGGCCCAGGCCAGGAGGCTGTTGACTTCTTTCCCTTGAATCTCTGCGTAATGAACCCCCCAAACGTGGTGATTAAACTTTTTCACTTCAGTGTGGGCAAAGGCCAATCAAAACCATCCACCAGCACCTGGCAACAGAGAGGAAATGGGCATCTACATGGGCAGACACACACAAACACTCACACACACACACACACACACACACACTATCTCACAGTCTCCCACACACATTCACACACATACGCAACCCCTCCAATTGTGACTCCTGTGTAGTATGGTGTTTGTACATCCCCCATCCCATCTTTTTTGCCTGAAGATTTTTAAAATCCTTAGCCAAAAGTGGCTGGAGGAAATATCTTCTTTATTCTGTAATTTTTTTGGTGTCATACAGGTTCTACATTAGCTACCTGTCCTTTTCCAAGTGATGTAGGGTATGTGTCCAAAGCTGATTCTCCACCCCCAAATTCTGCTGTAATAATTGTTTCCTTGACTAGGGGTGCTTAATATTAATATTAAATGCAAGGAATTATTAGCCTGGCAATCTGTTCATCCTCCAACGTTTATTTTTATTTTATTTTATCTATTTTATTTTTGAGACAGGGTCTCACTCTATTGCCTGGGGTAGAGTGCAGTAGCGTCATCATAGCTTACTGCAACCTCGAACTCCAGAGCTCAAGCGATCCTCCCACTTCAGCCTCCTGAGTAGCTGGGACTACAGGCATGTATCACCACAGCAGCTAATTTTTTTATTTTTTGTAGAGACACAGGGTCTCACTATGTTGCTCAGGCTGGTCTCCAACTCCTGGCCTCAAACGACCCTCCTACCTTGGCCTCCCAAAGTGCTAGGATTCTAGGCAGGAACCACTGCACCCAGCCCAAGTTTTATTTTTAAATAGTTTCCAACAGTTGTATTTCCAAGGAGATTTTCTTCCGCCAGTATGATCTGCTAAATGCTTACTGGCCATTCAGTCTTGGAAATAATTTTTTTCCATTTCCCTGGAGCTTCAGTGCCTGGGTCTATGTCTAATTGTTCTATACCATGTTTGTCTGAAGCGAACTGTGGTGATGAGAAGGCAAATTTTTATACATTTGCTTCCCTAGATAGAGCCCAAGCTTAATTAAAAATGGTCATCCAGAAACTTGTCCTTTTGCCCCCACCTCCTCCATGCAAAAGCCATGCAGGCCAGAATGCTTCCGGGGTGTCACTATTCCCAGGTGGGTGCAGCCATCTGGTGGCCACGATCACAGGGGCTAATCTCTAAAGAACATAATTACAAGTAGAACCTCATTGTAGGTGGATTTGAAGGAGACTTTAAGCCACGCTGAAGTTTTCTGCAGACAAAGAGGAAGTGAAGAGTGGGAAGGGGGCAGAGGCAGTGAGAGTCCACTGGAAACCATCACATTCTCATCTCCTCTAAACATGGTAACAGCAACTGCTGGTGGGGAGAGACCCATTCAGAAGCAACAGAGGAGTTTGAACTTTGTGACCTTTTCTCTCTTTATTGTGTACATCAAATCACTCTAATATTCAAGAGTCCTCAATCAGACGTGGACTGGTTGGGACCAAATATACAGGAAATGTTTTATAGCTTATAGAAATGTTTTAGGGAAAACATTGTGCACAATGTCCTTAGGTTCAGAAATGGTGTTCCCTCTTCTTATCCATCATGGAAGAATCAATACGCTTGTACCATATCAGGGCTTTTGCTTTTCATTAAAAAGGTAAAAGTCATGATCTTTCCATTTATAGAATTAGTTACCAATGAAAAATTTCCTAACCCTAAACTATTAGATAGCAATGGTCACCATGGCAACTAAATTGAGTGCCATGAATTATTTCTTATAACATTATTTTTGGAACTTTACCTAAGGTGCGAGGTAGTTTCATTTAACTATGTCAATACAAAATTTATTATGTACTTGGGAGTTATAAATAGTATGAGGAAAAAGCATACTATTAGGGGATTAAAATTCCAAGATTTTTTTTATAGTAGGGGGAATTATAGTCATAACTCTGGATGTTTGTACCTATTACTATGAGTAAGATGCAATAGCACAATTCATATTTTTATAATGTAATTAAAAATTAATGTTACTACATTGAAATAAGATATTAAATTATAACATTAGTTTTTAAAAGTCATGTATGTGAATAATAAGAGGAAAATTATATTATAAACTTAGTTTTTAATGTTTCTTCTCTAAGTAAAACCACACCAATATAGCTATCTTAATAATGAGTTATTTTTTGAATGAAGTAATAAGAAATATTTTAGTAAATAAAGGTTAAATATTTTACTTTTTTAAAGTATTTGATGCTTTTACAAGTACTGAAGAGACTGATCTTTTTCTCATCTGTATCTATCCATCTGTATGTCCATCTGTCTATCTATCTATCTATTTATCTAATCAGATAGCTACTTGGATTCAAGGAGTGACGTCAGCTAGGTGGCCGGCTACAGTTGCCTGGCACTCAGCCCCTGACGAAAAGAGACCAAAACAACAAATAATTACTTGTGTTATACATTAAAATTTTTAAAAATACTATTAGGGAAATTTAGAATTTTTCTGGCCTTTGAATTTGGAGCTAGAGCTAGCACATATGGGACAAATTAAAAATTAATCCTCTGACTTCACACAGTGCATTGTCTTCAGCTTGTAGTTTGCCACACGATTCATAGTATGTTAAGATTAATGCACATACGTAAGCCCCACATTGTACTAAACCTGAGTGAAATGAATGACTGTGGTGACAAGTATAACTATAGATATCTTGCTTTTCTTAGTTTATGTTCTAGAAATATTATCACTATTATAGAGTGGCTCTTTGTATTTAATATTAAAATTTTAGTACTACTTAAATTTTTATTCACTAAATATTACTTTTCCTGCAATATGCAATTGCATACAAAGGAATCTCAGAGTGTTCCGACACAGTCTAAATGCATTCCTTACCTTTAAAACACCTCTTAGTTTACACGATGGTCCTCAAAAATTAAAGCCCATGTCATTCTCTACCAATTCTCAAGTAATATTAATTTTCATATAAAATCAATAATTTATTGCTAGGTATGTCTGAGGAGACATACCCTATTTCTAACTTTCATTAAGAGTCTTAAGTCCTCTGTTCTGTAGAAATTGTCATTTACTAAAGGGAAAAAATAGCATAAAAGATAATAGTGAAACTATAGCTGTAACTCCCCTTCATGCTCAAAAAGTTTAAAGTTTTAAGAGTTTCATATTCAACTGTTGTATCCATGTCTCTGCTGAGACACCCATCCTCTCTGCTAAGGAATCACTGACGACAGGGCACCGTTGGTGCTAAAACTGATCTGTTTCTCTGCATCAACTCGATATATGTGCAATATATAGATATTTGATGAATTCAGTATAGGACCTAATAAATTAGTCTAGTAAAGGTTTTCATCACAAGTTAGGGTAAATAGGAGACTTCCTTCACTCATTCAACAAGTATTTATTTAGCACCTACTGTGTGCCAGGCCCTGAGCTATTGATGCAGATGGGAGAGAGAGTAGTTTTCACCTTCTAGGAGACGAGGCAGACAGCAAGTGGTCCAGCAGCCTTCCAGGCCCCTGCGCCAGAGTGAAAAGACCAGGAACCTTATGAGTCTCAGTTTCCTGATGTAGCTATAAAATAACCCTCTCCTAAAGCATCCGTAGGAATGTGTGAGGGAATATATTTTTAAGGCACTTAGCAGAGCACCTGGCACGTGGTAGCCTCCTTTTTCTTCTGTGTCAAAGTCAAACCACAGCCTGGAACCACTGTCCTCCACAATAGCTGCTGTTTCTTCCTGATAAGGGGGAAAGCAACCAGAGAGAGGCTGACCACAGGGAAGAAAGCACACATGCAAGTGGGGTCCTGCAAGACATGGTTGCCTCCACCACCCGAGTCTGTGAAAATAAATCCCAGCTGACAGGCGTGTTCCAGAGACAGGGAAGGGCCGGTCTCCTGCCCTACAATTGCAGCTTGCTTTGTTGTCCCTGTATAAAATGTAGCAACCCTAGGAACTGTTGGATTTTAATCCAATTCAGCAAACACTTATTTAACATCTGTCACATAAAAGGCTGTTGCTTATTCGGGAATTGGTGGCTGAGATGGCCAGACCTGTCACTGGAATCGACGTGAGAGAATTATCCCTTATGTGACATTGGCTTTTGATAGATTCACGGAGAACCTTTGTTGGATATATGGCAACACCAGCGTGTATTTCTGTTCATTATAGAGAACGCAAAGGAAGAAAAAAAGAACAAGGTCTATCACATAATATACTGCAGAAGAATGAGGTCCTTGTAGTGTTTTGAATATCTGAGGTAGATGGTGGCGTGCAGCCAAGGTTCTGCATATTTGTGTACAAAAACAGCAAAATGTAATGTTTTGTATCTCTCCAGCAACACTAGATTATATAGAGTAAGGCCAGCCATGCTTATTAAACAAGAATGCTTTAAAAAAGATAAAATGAAAATTTATATTCCTTTTAGAATAAAACTTATCTTAAATTTCTATAAACTGTAGTGCCTCATACATATTACAAAAATAAGCAGTAAAAAATAAATTACACCAATCTGAAATCTTCATCCAAGGTACCTTAAAACTACCAATCACTTCAATCTGACTGTGGCTGCATGTAAGCAAGGCTACATTTTCCAGCAGGCAGATGGAAGTTGCATGGGAAAGCGTGCATCAGGAGTGCACTGTGCAGGGCATGCCAGCTGCGCTGCATTGGACGCAGTCCTGTGCACATCCAGCCACCCTGATTCTGTACATTTACATCTTTGGAAACACACACACAGTCCAGATAGCCTGTCGAGGTGTTTATCATTGTCCTGGTCTTAGTAGCTGCTAATGGTGATGCTGACGGGGGTATCCAGGAATGAAATTGGAATAAAAAAGCCAGTGTGTAGACCATAGCCATTGCCAGCCTCAGTGCATATACTTTCTTCTGTGGATTGTGCCTATTGGCAGTATATTAAAACCTTAAAACCTAGCATTTTTGGCTTAGAGGCTTACTTCAGGGGTCGCCTGACGGCTGTGTTCAAAATGAGCAAACTTTCAATGACTGCTGCTCGTTAGTGAGCCTGTTCTCCTTTGGGGCCATAAATGAGGTCTAGCTTTCATGTCTAAGCCCTGCATACACCCACACGAAGGGTAAATGTTTATGAAAGAAACTGTATTAATGGTCCCAATCCTGTGGGAAATTTAAATTAAGAAGGCAGAGAGATGAGTATCAATGTTCCAGCAACTGCATGTGAGTAAGGTATTAAAAGTGTATTCCCAATAATGATGTTGAAGAGATGTGCAGAGGTGTGCACCTGTGGGCTTTCCTGTGGGCTGGAGAAACACAGGGAACACTCTCCAACGAGATTAGGAATTGATGGAGTCAGAGCAAGGCTGTGGTAAATTCTTTTATTGTGTAAGAACACAAAATGTATTGGATATGTAGGCAAATTATAAGAGGAAGGTCATGCAGAACTCAGGGCCTGTTTTATTTTGTCATCTTGGCTGCATGCAACACACCTCCTGGGCATGAACCCAGAAGAGCAGAGGAGCTCAGCTCTGACGAGACTGACCCTCTGACCCTCGCACCTGGAGAAGCCGGTCTCTGCAGCCAGGCCTCTGCCAGGTCATTTCCTCTGCCCTCCCACCCTGCCCCACATACATGTCTTCGGATTTGGATTTCAAACATAACCATCCAGAAAGCCTTTTCTGACCTATGCCATGCATTTCCACTTCCTCTCCTCTTCCCCACCTTAGCACTCATTACCCTGAAGTGTTATCTCCTAATGCCCCCTCCCCAAGCCTGATCAAATCACTGGGGAGGGGTGGTGAGAAGCATTAGCACTTTTACAAAACCCTCAGCCAGGCTGGAGATACACTGTCTGAGCTGGAAGGTCCTAGGCGGGGACATCTCAGTTTCACTCATTTTTGCATATTCAGCCTTAGAACTGACAGTAGGTGTTCTGACAGTAGATGTTCAATTATTATTTACTAAATGAAACTAATTTTTAAGTAATTAAAATTGGAATTAAAGTTCCATGTTTCATTCTGTCACTAGCAGTTTTTTTTTTTTAGCTGACCACGAATTTGTTAGATTTTTCAAAAGTGCTGTCACATAACTATAAAGGCATATTTGCTGATATTATGTAAACTGTCTGGCACACAGGAAATGTCCAGTAAAGAGTTGTCCCTTTCATGCCTTTCATGACACAGATTGTTGGGTCTGCTGTCTTTTTAGCTGGCCATTAATTAATTTGTTAGATCTTACAAATATGCTTTCACATAATTATAAAGACATATTTGCTGACAGCATATCAAATATCTGGCACATTACAAATGTCCAATGACCGTAAATCCCCCTTTCATTCTTCTCATGACATGGATCACTCAGGTTCTCTGCTTATTTACATGGTGTTCACAGTGTTAACCAGTTTAGAGATTGATTTCATAATTGATCACTTTCTTTGCAATTACACCTTTAATTTTGGCAGGTTCTTAATATTTTTCAGTCTTGGGGCAAGTTCAGTACATATGATCTTTATTCAGCTAGGGCAAACCTCAAAAAACTCAGAATTCATCAAATGATTTTGTGTGTATGTGTGTGTGTATATACAATTGACCCCTGAACAGTGAAGGTTAGGAGTGTCCAACTCCCATAATAGTCAAAAATCTACGTCTAAATTTTCACTCCCCCAAAACTTAACTGCTAATAGCCTACTGTTGGGAGGATGCCTTACTGATAACATAAACAGTCGATTAACACATAGACTAGTATCTACATACATTTCATGCATTCATGGCATACCTTTATCTTAATTTTTATATTTCTAGGCTATGCAGTTCCTCTGCAATTTTTTATGAACTGTCACAAATCTCCAAAAATTTTTCCAATAAATTTATTGAAAAAAATCCACTTATAAGTGGACCCATGCAGTTCAAACCCATGTTGTTTAAGGGTCAACTGTATGTATACATATAAAATACATGTATGCATGCACACAAAGATAATGGATAGATACCAATTGGGAGATAACAAATTAAAAGAAAATGAGGTAAAATGTTAACAATAGGTAAATTTGGGTAACGGGCAAATGGGATATGGGTGTTATTTCTACTATTTTTATTTTTGCAACTTTCTGTATTGAAATTATTTTCTAACAAAAAGTAAAAAAAAAAAAACTAAACAAGCAACTTGTGATTACCTCATAATATTTAATGACCAGTGTGGCACATGTTATAAATGCTTTGTACTTAATTTGGAATAAAATAGTGTTTGTGATGAGCCTGAAACATAAAATAGGTATCAGTACAAGTCATTATCACCTGTAAAGTATGCCTGTGTGTGGTGGTTGGTATTTACGTGTATTTTGCCAACTCTCCAATGGTTAACTTGTCTCAGCACTAAAAATTCAGTGAGGTCAAATACAGATTTCAGTGACCCAAGCTTCTCCATTAACATAACATGAATGTGGTCTGTGCAAATGTATTGAAATTGTGCCATGTCATTCACACTTGAATGGGACGGGTTCTTTGCTCTCCGGTCACTCAGGGTGAGTCTACTGAGTACCTTGCTTAGCTCCAGATGTGGAGCAGGGGGCTGAATGTTAACTACGTCCCTGTGTCCATTAAAGAGGCCACCATCGTCATGATACCATAGTTTTCTGAGTTACATTTTGGCCTTTTACCCTTGTTGAGGTTAGTCTACGTACAGCATTGCACTAAACACTGCAGGGACTATAAACCGTGACCAAGAAATGGTCTCTTGTCAATGCTCTGCAGCCTGACGTTTTGACCAGTCCCCTTCTCCGGAAGCTCCCTTTTCACTTCTCTTTCTCGACAGCTCTCTCAGTGCTCCCTCCCTCCCTGGCCAGTCACTCATGGGCTAGGAAAGCTGGTTCCTTCTCCTCTGCCTTCTCATTATCCGTGTCTTTCCTCCAGGGCCACTCTCCTGTCCTCACTTATTCTGGGTTTTTCTTTTTCAAAAACTTGTTTCATCCTATGTATCCTGTGAACCTATGTGACTTAATATAAACATACGGCACAGTATCTCCTAGAAGGTTCAGAAATCTGTTCACTATTTCCCCAAAGCGTGGCCATCATTTATGTGGCAGCAGCCACCTGAGAAATGGAATCAGAAGACACTTCTTATGGCACTTCAGCTCACTTTTAGTTAAGGAATTATTTTACAGTTTTCAAGTGTCTGCTGTTTTCTAAAGTTTTGGCTATTTATTTTTATGCCACAGAAGGGAAGCTTTTTCATGTCTTATTTTTATTACACAAAACTAGAGGAAGGTGTGTCAGTATCTACTTCTTTATTAGGCACATGTATTTACTCCTTCCTGAAGGTAAATGTGCAGGAACAAAAACTATAAATTCTAGATCTTATTAGTTTTTTTGTAATTTAGATCATTTCTAAGAAAAAATAGAGAAATGTTATCTATAGAATAAATATGCAACTCCAATTATGCTCAAATAGTTTCTTTTGGTATCGTGGAAGTATTCTTTACTAATAACCAGGCAGAAGCAAGTTCCTGTCCGACTGTTAAGTCATTGCAGATTAAGTGAAAGACGAAGTGAGCGGATAACGGGAGGGTGATATCTTATGTATTCTTTGTAATCTTAGTGAAAATAATTAACAGTGAATGCAGCTCTGCACACATGAGCTCCCTTGGTACATGTGACCATAAATGTCTTTCATATTGTACTGTATGTGATTTCTGTAATTGTTAAGGTATTCTCAAAGTAATCTTTATTTGGACACTTCACTGTCAAACTTCCTATAAATATTCACAGTGAAAAAACTAATATGTCAGGGTAAGTTTACCCCAGAACATAACACAAAGGGTTAAGAATGTAACTATTTTTTTTTCGTATCTAAGTTGAAGTTGAATCTTTAGATAATCCCAGAAAATTCTGGCCTCGCACCACTGTCCTCCTTGAACACATTCCCTAGGGTTGAGCCGTCAGCCTTGGTTTGCAGAGTGCCTGGTCCTTGATGGTAGTGGAGGGTCTGGTCCAGTCTTAGTTCCTGTGTGCTGGTATTACAAAATACCTGAAACTGGGTAATTTATAAACAATAGAAATTTATTTTTCACAGCTCTGAAGGCTGGGAAGTTCAAGATCAAGGCCCTAGCTTTCAGTGTCTGGTGAAGGCTACTCCCTGCTTCCAAGATTGTTGCATCCTCCGGAGGAGATGAATGTTGTGTCCTCACATATGGCAGTGAAGGTGGGGTGGGAGGTCTAGTCCTCATTTGTGGGGCGTCTGTCCTGGCAATCACTGAGTTGTGCACTCTGCATCCTGGAGTCTGGGCCACATTCCTCACACCCAGACAAAAGTCCATTTGGGTCCAGAGAGTCTTGCACACTGTACCAAGCCCAGGCATGAGGCATCCTGCTGGAGCATCAGGAAACTCTTGCATCCATGGAATCATTGGGTTGCTTCTGGGGGTTGGCAACTCTCAGAGACCTTGAGCTTATCTGCCTGGACATGAGGCAGAGCCATTTCTACGCCCACTGCTGCCAAGACCTGCTGGCCTGCAGGAGACCTGGGGCTTGCACTCTCCCTGGGTTTACGTTTCCTTTGTTTCTCAGACTGATGTCATATCCACTCCCTGAACTCAGTCCACAGGAAAGGTGGAGAGAAAGGGCAGAGTCCCTTCCTGAAGACACACCTTGGTTCTCCCCTACTCTGGGCTGGAGAATATCCGCTGCCCTAGAGGACAGAGGGGTGGGAAACATTTCCTTAAGCAATCATTTTCATACAAGGCCCTGGGTCCCCATTTGGCATCCTTCGGTTTGGGAAAACCCAGTGACCAGGAATTGAAAGGCAAAATGGTTGTCTCTAATTTTCTGCTATAACAACCCTTCCCTGAGGCAACCAGATCTAGGTGCTGCCCAAACAGGGAAGACAGTCAGGATTTATAGGAATTAGTAAGGAAGAGAGAATAGGCATATATTTCAAAATAATACGCTTCTGCGATATCATTAATATGGCCTTGGCAATCAGATTAGATACTCTCTTATCAAGCTAATTTTTGATATTACACTGAATACCTCTGTGATAGAGAAGTATAATATTGTCAAAAACATAAGCTTTATAATACCAACATGATACTGACACCATGAGAGATAGAAAACTAGATTGGATAAAGTATTCATCTTACAAAATAAGCCACTATAACTCTCAGGCTTTGGATGCACATTTTGTCCTGTTATTCATCAAGGCAGTTACAGTAATGAAGAACTCTATATTGTTCTATAATACACATTCTATTTTAAGTCTGTTCAGATGATACCAAATTTTCTACACCATTGATCCATTAAAAAAAAGTCTTTCCTTGAATTTCGCTTGTGACTAATCAGCCTATTATATTCAGTTTTTTAGATAGGTTGACAAATTGAAAATCCAGCTTTAAATGTTATGGTAGTTTAAAAATAGAAGTGTTTTACTTCAGAATATTCTGAGATGCTGCTCTAAACAATAAAAATGTACTTGATAGCTTGTTAATCTCCATCTCATGGATCTCCTTTCTACAGTGATGGAAGGAGATCATTGTTTACTGTCTGATTCAGCCCTGTCAGAGCAACACTCTCTAGTGACTTTTTAAAGTCAGAGGAAACTGATACATTCCGTCTCCTGTGATCATGCAGCCTGGCACAGTGTTCTCTTGTATATGTGTATTTTGAATGTGAATAACAGTCTTTAGCTGACTTTAGCATTTTATAAAAATTTGTGTATGCAGATTCTACTTATATAAGTGTCTACCAAATATATTAACTGAGTTTTATAGCCCGATAATTTTCTATGTCAGTTGCTTCTGAGACCCTTCACTATTCACTTACATCCTTTGGACTCATTAGATGAGAATGTTGGCGGCTACCGTATTTTGAGGTACAGCATGAAGCACCGGTAGAGCTCTGTTACTACACATTTTAACATAATCTAGTGAAGGGTACCTGCTGCAAAGAAGCAGAATGAGTCAACAGACAATAGTGACATGGGATTTTATGACCTGACAAAAAGTATGTCAAACCGATCAGGAAGACCTGAGTACCTCTGGAAAATTGGCAGATATTTTAGAAAGAAATGACTAGTCATTAAGAACTCAGGCCAGTTAAATTAGGAGATTAAAATATATTACATTGAGAGACTATTGCCATAAATTGCAGTTTGTTATTGAACATAAAATCCAGTCTAGTTTTGGAACTCAAATGATGAATGCTTACCACAAATCATTACTACCTTTCTATTGGTTCTCAGAAAAAAAATAAGGCAAGAAATATTTAGGTGTTAAAACATGTTTACTCCTATTAGACATGTAAATTTTTTGAGTCTAAGGAATAATATGAATTAAAGAAACCATCCTCTTTGGGTTCTAATCCTGAAAGCCTGACGAGCCATGTTGATAAATGTTCTGCTTTTTCTCTAGAGCTTCAAACTCTCCTTAAAAAAAAAAAAAAAAAAAATTCCTGATGTTTTACCATCAGCATTTAAATACTCTAGCATTTACCTTTACCACGATATAAATTGTTTCTTGACCCTAAGCTTGTCTCCAGGTACTGTCCTAGTGCTCTCCTGCGTTTCAGAGCCAAGCCCTCTTCAGAGGTTCGCTAACACTCAGCACCTTAACTTCCCCTTCTCAAGATCACTCGGATAAGGAAAAACTGTCATCTCTTTGCATCTCCCTCCACCCCAAAAGGAGGCCCAGACCCTGTTTGACTCTGTGAAATGAGGACAGCATGTGCCCACTTGGGCATTCCCCTTGGTCCTTATATCACATCCCTGTGATTTGGCATCCTCGGGGCAGGACCTGGAGGATGTCCAGCAAGCAGTGGTGCACACTCTTCCCTGTGTGACCCCTTTGAGATACAAGTCTCCGTGACTGATGGTTGTGATGATGGCAGATGAGAAAAGGAGGCAACATCCACCTGCAAGCATCCCTTGAGGACTTTTACCTCCCTGACTCAGCTGTTAGTTCACTCCTGGGATCTTGCCAAAACTGAGTGCTCCATGGCAGCCTCGTCATACTCACACGTGGCCTGACCCTCACATTAGGGCAGGTCAGCTTAGGCCTAATGCCTGAAAGATAGGAAGGACCCAACCAGCCTCGCCTGTCAAATGGACACGGTATATTCAGGAACACACCCCACTTGACCCCAGTAGCATTGCAGTTTACATGAAAAAGCAACAGCTGTCCACCAGGGGACAGTTATCCCCGGCTCTGCCACCTGAAACAAAGCTGGTGGCTCGATGACCACAATTCACAGAGGCTCCTCCAACTGCCTGGGCCTGGTTCACAGATGATTCGGCTAAGCTAAGACCCGAGGGTGCTCACTGGGCTGCTGCAGCTGTTCAGTCTCAGCTCCAACTGGTCGGAGCCAAAGATGGACGTGGTCGCTGCGTCCTGGGGGCCGAACTTAAGGCCGTTCTCAGCTCTACCCAGTAATTCCCTTAGTAAAGCTTGTTGCATGCTTCTTATATTTTTCCCAACTCTTAGGCAGTTGGCCATGGCCTAGCTATTGGGTTTCCCACTTGAAAAAACTACAGACAGTCAGATAAAACCTCTTTGGGGGCTGCAGACCATGGGAACAAATCCCACTGCTGATGGAACCATCTGGGTCACTCATGTACGTGTCCACGGCGGGGCCAGTTTCCTGATGACAGTGACTGCAGTGGAGCAGCTGGTCCAGCTTGCACTGCCCACGTGGCCACATGGCTGTCTGAACCTGTCTTTATGCTGGACGTGGCTGCATGTCCAACCATCACAGAGTGAGCACAAAGCAAGGAACTCTGTTTCTGACACACAGCCACCGCTGACCGCATGCTAGACTCGTGGCCCGTTTCTAGTACAGGAGGCTGCGTTCCATGGGGCATTGCCCCTGCTCCTGGAAAACCGCCCATGTTGGAGGTTTCGGTGGTGCCTCACCACTGCCAGTGCTTTCTCAGGTTGTGGTGTTGCTGTCCCAGTTTGAGCAGCTGGCTTGTGCCACACCACCGGCCTAATTTGTTCGCACTTTCAGTTTGTGTTTGCAGTCTGACAACGGTATGCTTTTTGTCACAGAAACCACTCAGAAATGGATGGATGGACCCTCCCCCCTGCTGCCTGCCAGCCACAGGCAACAGGCATTATTGACCACTGGAACAGCCTCTTTAAAGATAGACTAAAAAAAATCCTGACTTTTATCTTCTTCTGGTCACACGCTTCTTAGTAAGACAGTTTGGTCACTGAACGTGGCTATCCCCAGAGAGAGCTCATCTTCTCTTAGCTGTTTCCTGGGTAATGACCAGAATGAAGGGGTGAGGAATTATAAAAAACTATTTTCAAAATTTAATAATACACCCTGATCATTCCTGGACATGATCTTCTTTCTTTACCTAACCTGCCTGGTTGGTTCCCTCTCTGGAGCCCAGTGGCTTGAAATCTAAATCTGATTTGGCTACTTGGATTATCTTTTACTGGGTTGCCACGGACTGAGATGATTAGGACAATGGACACTGGCTAAGAGCTCTGCCCAGTGAGCCCCCTACAATGGTCTGTGCAGGCTAAAATGATGGCCAGGATGGGTCTCTGTGCATTTTATCAAGATGCTCTGTGCGTCTTGCACCTGAGCTTCCAGGTGAGCGGTCTGGGTGAGCGGGAGCACTGGGGGCAAAGTAAAGCCGTAGCCACAGAAACAGGGCACACTGACTTTGTGCCAGTGCAGGAAGAACAGCCACCTCAGCCCTCAGGAGGCAGGGGTGGGGCCATCAGTCACCTTTATCCTTTACACTCGTCCCTGTTTTCTGTCTTCTTTGGGAAGGAAAACAACCTGGTGCAGCTCACCCAAACTATCACAAGACCTGAAATTAACTGACCGCTGGGTCTGGCATCATCCCCAGACAGCTCTGACCACAGTTGGACTGTCACTGCCCTTAACTTACTGAGAAATCCATTGGCGGCAGCAGGGTAGCCCCAGCTCCGCTGGAGGTGCAGACAAACAGGGCAGGGTGGACTGACGGCTCTCAAGCAATCCCTCCAAAACCAAGGACTTCGCTCAATTATTCAAACTAAACTGGAAATCTTAAATTTTACCAGCTGGTCAGGAGGCCACATTGTAGGCCCTGTCAAAGTACACTTCCAAATTCAATTTAGTAAGCCTGACTTGTGGGTGCCAGTGGTTGTAACCGACACTCTGCCTCCAGAGGCCCCACGCATGCCCCAGATCTGTACTACCTGTGTGGGAGTCGGGCATCAGCTTGTTCTCCGTTCCCCCTGCACCTTACAGGTGCTGATAGGAATTGAAGTAAACGCCACCAGTAGGTCACACGGCACTCAGAGACTGTGGAGGTCTCCTGAACTGAGGCTGCCCTTGGTTACCCTAGCCCTGTGGGAAGTTATTCGTGTGATAGCAATCATCCAATTAGACAGATGGTATAGAATTGGGGCCTGACTTTAACTGAAGTAATCAATGGCATTGCCCCTGAGAGCAATCAAGTCAGCTTCAGCTCACTAGCCTGGGTCTTTGTGGATGGTAGAATTGGCCAGGACGTCCTCCTAGTGGGCACCATCAGTCGCTAATATAACCATCAACACCTTGAGACAAGCAGAAATTGCAGTTAATGGCAGTAACAAAGGGATAATATGGCACGTGGTTCCACACTGGGTACATGATTATACATTTTCATTCTGAGTTTGCTAAGGTCTCCTTGCTCGGCCTTATACAAATGCTGACTTGGAGTAGTCTAGGACCTGGAGTGGGGTAAACCTTGTTCCCATGATAAAAATTGTTGATAAATATGAGAATTATTTCTACAATATCCTTCCTCAAGCCCAGAACATGATTTAGAACAGCTTTTACATAGAGTGCCAAATTACAGGCTTTAACCAAACAAGTATTTCTTGATTACAAAACTTGATTCTAAGTTAGACAGAAAATTCAGATGAATATAAAACATACATCTTACTCTCTAAAAAGTTATAGTATGGCTGGAAAGGTAAGACTAAGTTGACTAAGATAGTTAATATAATAATGTAATCAAAACATTATTTAATTAAAAAATTATATGGGGCCAAAAATAAGTAATACAAAAACTAGGAAAGAGAGTGTAATCTCTGAAGGATGAAAGGGTTAGTAAAGTTTGGGGAAAGAGTTCCATTTTTGGTGCATACTGGGCTTGTCTGGCTGTCTGTCCACCTACGGACATCAGTCTGCAAGGCTCTTAGATATTCTCAAATGACATGGATTGCATTGCATGATCTTTCTTAATGGTAGAGCCTCTGGATAAATGTTTTGTAATTAAGTTTCCTTTTGTTAAGTTGGAGATCTTTCTATTCATTGCTATGTGAAACAGGCTCATGGAAGAAATTATGCCAGCTTTGCAAAGTGTGTATTTTTAGAGGGAACATTTTCATTGAAACAGAATCAGAAATTTAACAACAATTTGGGTGGAAATTGTCATGATTCCTGTTGGCATGTATTATTGTTATTAAAGGAATTTATTAAACATAATGAAAGTATTCATTAAGTATACCAAAGATGATAATATTGACAAAAAAAGATATCAAAAAATTTCACTCCACTACATTGAAGGTTAAAATTAAAAAATACATACCATCAAACAAAATAAATTGTACCATTTAGGTAATTATAAAATGCAATTTCAAATAAATGTATACCCTGTTGCAAGTGATAATTCCTGATAATAAAAGCAAAATATTACAACTATCCAGCATAACTCTCTATTTATAATCTTTCACCCGAAGTTCATTGCATTTTGTAACAGTCTATGAATGTCAAGTTTGCCAATATATAAGGAGTATTAACTAATGGTCTTATATCTCCTAATTTTTACTTTGTATCAAATGGGGTTATTACTTATATTCTTTATATATTTTAAAACTTTCTTATAAAAACACACTCTTCGCCTAGCCTAATTTTGACAATAATGCCTAACACTAAACAAGTCAGTGTTTGGATTCGGTTGTTTAATCTTCCCAAATATAATGGTTTAACACCTGTACAAAATCTGCTGATGAATATGCTAATTACCCTGATTTGATCACTATACATTATATGTATCAAAACATCACTAGATATCCCATGAATATGTATAATTATTATTTGTCAATTAAAAAATAAAATTAAATGAAGCACAAAAAGACCAAAAACTGAGCAAAAAAACATCTGTACAATCTGAAGATAAAACCTGCCATACTTTTCATATATGAATAACAATCTTACTTCTTTTTGAAACTTTATAAAACCTGCATATGATGCATCCAATAGTCTTAATTGGAGTTATCTGATTATTACTTACAGGACATAATAAGATCTAAACATATTATGCTGCAGGTATGTGTTTTGGTCACCTCCACAGTGAATTGCGCTACCTATGCCCAAGTCAAATAGTTACTCTTTGTCATATTTTACGGTGAAGATAGTTGAATGTTTTAGCTAGACTTTAGATAAATTTCTTTTTTTCTCTTATAGAATAATAAAAATTGTTAGTGATTAACACAGGGAGAGAGTGTCCAGAGTGCATTGAAAAATAGTAATGCAACACTAATTGATCTCTGCAGCCTTTGCTCATGTCTATGCAGAAATGAATTTACCATGAAGCTAGAAGGGCCACTCACTGGCACGACCCCACCCCCCTCAGTCCTGAGAGGGGCCTAGGCAGGGTGGTCACATGGTCATGTGTTTTTGTACAATTTACAGAATGAGATATTTTAGCTATAACCTGTTATTTCTAGTGTCTCTTTGTACTCTGACTTCCCTCCAATACATTTCCCCTGCTGTTTGGAGGAACTGGAGTGGTACTTGGCAGTTTGGGGGTCTGGTTAGGGGGAAACTGATCTGGAGATATATTGAGTGTGGGTTTAGTGTGGCGCATTTTGTGATTCAGTCTTACTGCTGACTGTGCCGACTCACCAGGAGTTACTCCATGAAGGTCCAGGGATCACACCTCCGTGTGAATATGACTTTGGTGCTGCCTGCAGACCTGTGTGGGTAGCAGAGGAGAAACCAGATTAGGAATTAATGGAGTCAGAGGCAATTCTGTGGCAAATTCTTGGATATGTAAGAATTACAAAATGTAAGGGATAGGTAGGAAAATTACAAGAGGAAGGTTGCATTCTCATCAATAATGCAATATATATTATAAATGTATCCATGTATTGTTTTTTAACGTGAATTATAGGAAATCAAATTTATCAGAATTCCTTCCTTCGTATGACAGCAACGTGTAGTAGCTTTAGTAAGCAAGTAGTCTGGGCATGAAGTTGGATGTTTTATAGCTTCTAACACATTGAACCATGTCTTAGCATATCTGAGCGTCTTGTCTTGAGGTGCTCTGGCAGTATGACAGCAAATGTGTCATATCATGTTTTAACAGAAAGAAATACATTGTAAATGTAAATAATGAATAGGCTCTCAGGCTGAAAATTCAATTAATGAAGAAAAGTGGTGCATATGAACCCATTGGAAAAAGATCTGAATGTCTTGCCACTTCGACATAAAGTTGTGACATCAGTGAATACGGTCTAATATGCCATAGGTCTATCCCAAGGAGCCACCGCAACAGAGAGCTGATGACACACTGGTTAGTGAGTGTCATCAGTTCAAACAGTGTGTAAGTTTCCTGAACAAGAAAACTTGAAATACCCAGAAATCATATAGCTTGTATGTGAAAGAAATTTGGGATTCCCCAAATTGACAAGTCTAAAAATGCATATGATATAACCAGTATCAACTTGCAAAGATGAAAGTAACTTTTTCAAACTATCAATCATAAAAGAGAAATTTAGATCAACTATGCTAAAGGAAAGATGAATTATCTTTCTACTTTCTCTTTATAATGTGATACTCATGATTTTGTATTCTTTTTCTCAAAGAGCACCCTTAAATGATATGAGCCTCAGACTGCACAAAACTTGGATTCTCCACCTGCCTGTGCATTACGCGTCCTTCCCAGAACTTGAGGTCTCATCAGCAGATGACATAGTACGATACCACTTGGCACAGGGATTTATTCCTCCAGGGGGATAGACAGTCAGCTTATCAAGCAATGAGTGTGTATACATAAGATAAGCTATTTGTACCAAGATTTACAAACCCATGATCTATTAAATACAAGTGATGGGGTTTCATTTTACAATGGATTCTGGTTGCCATGACAGGCATATTACACTGAGGTGCTGGAGAAGTTTGTAGTCATCTAGGCTCTTACATTCACTTATTCCATGTATCTGTTACTAGTGAAATTCTTCATTTCATACTGAGCATCAGTGTACCATAGTGGGGCTACAGTTTAGTAGTATGCACGGAAGCTTCCCGTCACAGAGGGGCTGTGGCACTGGACTGTTTGGGGATGCACTGTCAATGCTGGTGCTTCTGCGTGAGACGGGCACTCAGGACTTTCATGCTACAAGGGCGGAGTCCCAGGCAAGCCAAAACGAATTGGGCACCCTGACGTGAAGGGACTGCCAAGGGAAGGAAGAGTCCTGAAGCTAATTCCATCCTCCCCTACCCACGTCTACATTCACAGGCACTTCCCCAACTCTCCATGAGAGGCAGCACAGAACATTCTGGAAAGAGGGTGTGTTAGTCCATTTTGCTTTGCTATGAAGAAATACCTAAGTCTGGGTAATTTATAAAGAAAGGAGATTTTTTTGGCTCACAGCTCTGCAGGCTGTACGAGAAGCACGGTGCCGGCATCAGCTTCTGGTGAGGGCCTCCGGAAGCCTCCACTCATGACGAAAGGGGAAGGGGGAAGCAGGTGTGTCCCGTGGCGAGAGAGAGAACAAGAGAGAGAGGAGGTACCCGGATTTTTTAAACAACCAGCTGTCGTGAACTAACAGAGCAGAACTCACTCTACCGCAGGGAGGGCACCGAGCTGTGCCTGAGGGATCCTCCCCCGTGACCCAGACACCTTCCACCTGCCCCCACCTCCAACACTGGGGATCAGATTTCAGCATGAGGTTTGGAGGGGCCAAAGAGCCAAATGAAATGGGGGGCGGTGAATTTTTGCTTTCCTACCAGCTGGTTTCTGGTGAAATTAAGACCACTAGGCTGCTGAGGTCAGGGCCTGCCTGCTCTGCACCGGCTTGGCCCCAGCATTTAGCACAGTGGGGGCTCCTCACAGATGAGAAAGACAGATAACGTTAACCGTGATCTTCTTTCTGTTGAATAGCGGGGGTAGCGGAAGAATCACTGAAAAGAGTCCCAGGTACAGACTGAAAGCCCTGGAGTGGGTCCTTGGGAGGTACCTGGAGCAGTCTGTGCCTCTTACAGCAGCCTCTGTCTTTTCCCTGAACTGAGATTGTGTGTAAGAACCCACTTGGTCTGCTGGAATGCTCCATTGTGGTGAAATACTTTAGTGAAGGAAAAATTATGCCTAAATACCATAACTTTTCAGAAATTTCAACAAAATGGAAATGAGCTACAGTGGTTTTGAGCACAGGCTCTGGAGCTAGATTGCCCGAGTTCAACCCTGGCTCTGTCTCTTATCATCTGCGTGACCTTGGGCAAGTTGCTAAATCTCTCTCTCTATATTTCTTCATCTGCTGATGGTGATCGTCATTAAAACCTACCTCACAGGGATGTTTTAGAATGCTTTATGCAAAGCATTAGAATGTTTTGCATAAAGAATGTCTGGCATTTAGGAAGCAGATAATAAATATTAGCTATTATTGCTATTGTTATTATCATTATTATTATTACTATTGTTGGTGCCTGAAGTAATTTTGAACAAAAGTCAAGTTATAAAATCTTGTTTTGTTTCAGAGATTTGGAATTATTGCCAAAATGCACCAAATCTTGATAAAATATTAACACAAAATAAAAGTTGTGGTAATATTCCTATTTCATTATTTAATATCTAAATACATTATTTAACTGATGTCTAATATGTACACTTATAATTCCCAAACCAAAGAAAGTGGGTTGAAATTTCACCAGATGTGAAATATAAATAACTATTTAATTCCAAGGGTGGTTATACCCTAGGGAAAACAAGGACCAAAGTTATATGTGTAGCACACCAACCCTGGAAGATGGTACGTCCCTGAAGATATTTCTTTTTGTGTGTTGAGTGTTTCAAAATTGTCCAGTTAACATAGCCCAGTGTCAATTGTTGAAAATTAGTGGCAGTTTGCTGCTAACGGCCGGGTGATTGTGCCAGCCCAGGAAGAGGAGGTTATTGGAAGATGAGTTGATCTGTTACCAGGTGAAGAGAGGGGAACTGGCACAAGTGAGGCTTTGGTAACAACCAGAAACCAACAGGGGAAGCAGCTCATGAGTAACTAGCCTGCAGGACCACCGAACTTCCCAGCATCTGTGCCTGCCGCAGCCCTGGCACCACTGAGGAGCTGGGTGAAAATGCAAAATCTCAGACCCCACCACAGACCCTCTGAGCTGGAGTCTGCACTGTAGTCACCTCCCGTGGATGTGCGTGCACCTTGACATCTGGGAAGCACTGGGCGGGAAGCCGTCCTTCCATCGTCCCTTGGCCTTAGCCCTGGCTCACGCTGTCCGCTCTGTAAGGAAGACCTTCCTGCCAGCCAGGGCCAGGCTGAGAGCTTTGGAGCCCTGAACACTGAACAGATAAGGTGCGGATGAAATGTAATGAGGGCCTGAGCTCCATTAATCACACTAGCCATGGAAAGAAATCACTGGTTATGACGAATATTAGGATATTAAAATTGTGAAACCTTGTTCCTTAAGAGATAGATGAGGAGGATGATAAAAACAGCAGCTTGCATTTATTGGAGTGTTTACTTTCATTATCCCCATTTTACAGATAAGGAAACTGAGGCTAGGAGAAGTTAACCTGTTAAAGGTCTGAGAGCTAGGAAGAAGTAAGGCCAGGATTTTTGCCTTTGCAGCCTGAATCCTTAACTGCTGTGGACACAGGAGAAGAGAGCGAGGGAGTCAGGCAGCTGGGGGTTTGGGGGCACAGAAAGGACAGTTTGGGGGGGTGGCAGGGAGAGAGAATCAGTTCAGTACGTTCCGACCAGAACGTGTGAATGAACATACCCCTGAGAACTGACATTCTGTAGTCCATGAAGCTTGACGAAAGGAATCACACACACATACACACTCACGGCATTCATGCATTCCCACATACGTGTGCCACTCAGCGCAACCTGGCAGGGTACACCTCTGGTTGCAGATGCTGCGGCTCCCTCTCCCTGAGACATCTCGTTTGTACCATCTCTTCTCGCCTCAAACTTCCCGTATCCCTCCCCCACCTGACCCTCACTCCCCCCACCCATTACTCCTGGAGAGGTGATAACATGAAAGACTCAACTCTGTCTTTGATAAACCTAAATTCACAAGGAGGATATATGGGTTTATAGAAATTTTAAATAGTCTGATATTCACTCTATTACTACATGTATTTAGAGCATTTGAAACCATTGGTCATTCTGTCTTTCTCAAGACTCTAAACTTCCGTGACATCTCTCTCTCCTGCATTTCCTCCCACCCTACTCTTGGCTGGCTTGGGAGGTCCCCAAGCTGCCACTCGAAACTCATGTTCTCTTGCCGTCTTTCTTATTCTCCAGGCTCCAAATGGCCTCTGCACTGTCCCTCCAAATCGCCAAGATCTTTGCAGCCTTGGGCACTCCCTGTCTGCTTTTCTTTCTACCTGCAATGCCTTATTTATGGCTGGCTCCTTCTCATCTGTAGGGTTTGGCTCAAATGTTACTTCTTCTGAGAGCCCGTTCTAAACACTTTATTTTCCTTAGTTACTCCCTGTCACCTTGTTTGTTTTATTCGGACTCCCTAGAGTGCCTTAGCTATGTCCTCCACCGATTGTATTTGTTTCCGTATCTCTCATGATTAGAACATGGGCTTGGTGTGTATCATAGACTCATTAATTTTTAATCAAATGAATGCATATATAATACACAGATATGTAATACAAACAATTTGACGTGGCATAGAAAAGACCAGGACAGATATGGCATCTGTTTTCTAATATTTAAAGGACTGTCATGAAGAAGAAGGATTTACCTTATACTGTATCACCTCCAGGAGATGGAACAGGGTAAGAGCCAGAAGCTGAAGGGGATATATTATATATCAGTACAAATTAAGGAGAAACTTTATACCAGTCAGATTTGTCCAAAGATGTAATGGCCGGCTTTGATAGGTGATGGTTCCTTGTTCCTATAACTGTGCATAGACAGGTGGCTCTGGAGCAGAGATATTGTAAAGGAGATTTATAGCTTCTTATAATAAATGGCTTTTAACATTTCTTTCGATGCTAATTGTCTTTAAGAAGTTGAGTGCAGTGATTTTCTTGAGGTGTCTACTCTTCTGAGATGATGAATAGGTAAAGGTTAGGTTCACAGGAAAATGGAGTAGTTTTTTAAGTTGCATCCTGCTACTCTTTATCAAAGGGTAAGATGATACTTTTTTTTTACATTTACTTACTTTTTTTTACATTTTAAAATAAGATGAACAGAAATCAAACAATATCAATAATAATATATTCACATCCTGTGAAGCTGCCTTTGCTCAGTAAGTCTATAAAGTACCTGTGCCAGAATTCTGTGTAGAGTCATGTAAAAGAAGCTTCATTTCTTTGTAGTTTCATTATAGTTTTTATAACAGATTGGATTACCCAAATTTGTCACACACTTTATTCATTAGATCATTCCTGACGGATAAAGATGTGCCTCCACTGGAGATGTTTGAAAGAATGGGGTAAGGCTCTGAAAATAATTCTAAAAGAGCACACCAAAAAAGATACTTTGCATGGGATGGCAAAATCATTAAAATACTTGCAATTTCTTCCAAAGTGATTACTTGGTAGCTAACATCTATTGGATATAGTGATTGTGTTGAACATGTTAAGAAAAATACACAGGTGTATTGCCTCATGGATATGAGATCTGTGTCTGTCCATGTGCACATACATATCAAAATACCAAAACTCTTTTTCTTTATAGGTTTTTTTGTTTGTTTGGCAAGAAGATTCTTGCTGTATAGTTTTACACATTGCACACCTAAATGTTTAGGCCTTTACAAATGTAATAAGCATTGATTCTGATATTTTCAAGATTTTTTTGGTAGCATTTTAGAAATTTATTATGTGTTTCCTCTACATATACATGATCAATGTATAGTAATGCTCTCCATGTGATTATAGCTTTGCATTTACAAAGAAAATATCTGTACATATGAAACAATCAATTTGGATGTTCCAAAGAGTAATTTGAGTGGTTTGTAAACCTTCTAATGTTTTGTGTAAAATATATGGCTGATTATGTACCTTTAAATAGCCTTAAAATAGCCTTAAAATAACATAGTTCATTTTCTATAAATGATTGCAGAAATTCTAAGGATACATACATTGTGTAACATTCCACATTATATATTTTTATTTTTAAAAAATAAAATGCTTTTCATGCCTAGTTCTAATTTATCATTCTGTAGTTGTGCTCAATGAACTGATAGACCATTATCCTATTGTATTAAAACACTCAGGGCCTGCTATTCTGACAATATATCAAAAGAAAACCAAAACAAGGTGATGTATAAAGAATACTTAAGTAACTTTTGTCTTCAATATAAGGTTTTTAGATAGAGATGGTATAATTCATAATAATAAAGGTAAAGCACAGTTTGGTTTTGCTAGAGTTTTCACATCAATTTTTTAGACAAGACTAATCCTATAGTTTCATATTTGGCCAAATTATTTTCTTCCAAATCTCCCAAAAGGGAAATAAAGTATTCCTTTTATCAGTTTGACCCTGTTAAAAAAGAAGCCATTTATTAGGTTTTGTTCTTCAATTCCAAAGGCATTTTAACAACAGTAATCCAAGACAAGAAGATAATATATTTATCATTTGATCATTTTCAAAACGCCTATATTTCTGCTTTAATAATATACTTCAGTGTTAATCCTTCCCAGCTATCAGAGTAAAGCTCTTGGAACCATGTCTGGTTTTTAAACATCTGAAGCTGAAATCTTTCATTATTTCTACCTTTCCATTAAAGGAAAGCTAAAAAGTTAGATAGCTCTTGATAAAATTGGTATGAGATTACTGTGAATTTTCCTCCCACACTCTGGTTTGTTGTCACATACTAGGTAGTAATATCAGAATCAGCACCCCCCCCAACCTGTATGGCTATTTAAGTGAGAACTATCGCTTTGTCTTCAAGAAGTTTCAAGAAAGAAGGATGGGGAATATTTGAGAATATATTTTTCTCTAGGAAAAAAAGAACAATAAATTAATAACCTAATTTAAATACTGAAGTTTTTGATATTGGGGAATATACGAATGTCTCTTACTTTTTTGTCTGTCTGCTTCTCTTAATTTGGGAAACTGCCCCCGGCCCCCTCTTCATGTGATCATGGTGGGTTTGTCAACCGAAGCCTGCATTCGGCCTGCCTCAGTGGGGGGCCACTGTATCAGTTTGATCTCTCCAGAGAAACAGGGCCAATAGGATACTCTTAAATAGAGGTTTATTTTAAGGAATTGGCTCACATGATTGCAGGGGCTGGCAAGTCCCAAATCCACGGGGCAGGCCAACAGGCTGGAAATTCCGATCGGTGTTGTCATAGTTTTGAGTCTGAAATCTGTAGGACGCCCTGGCAGGCTGGAAATGTGGGCAAGGTTTCCATGTTCCTTTAGCGAAGTAGGATTCCTTCCCCCACTTCAGAAACTTCAGTTTTCCCTCTTAAGGACTTCAGCTGGTCAGATGAGGCCACATACAGAGGGAAATTTTCTTTACCGAAAGTCAACTGACTGTAAATGTTAATCACTTCTACAAAATACCTTCACAGAAACATCTAGATGGGTGTTTGACCATCTCATCTAGAGGTGGCCCAGCCACGTTGACAAATAAAATTAACCTTCAGAGCCAGTGAGCTCCACAGGGCCAGTCACAGCCCTGCTGTGAGACTGATGCACTCAGGAAAACCAGGGGGTTGTTGCCTGCCTTAAATCATAGCTATAAACACTACTCTGCCCCTGAGTTTGACTGGGGTGGGGCGTGGGGAGAACAGCCCCAGCTGGTTCAAAGGACCTGCTCCAGAATGCAGCAGACCTGGGAAGGTTGGGGGGAGGGAGTAAGGGAGGCCGTACTGGTGACAGTGTTGGAGAGCCTGGGTGGCCCACTCAGCCCAGGGCTCCTTCTCTTGCAGGAGCAACTAAGGCGTTGATGAATGAAGAGAACTTTTTAAAAACCTATTAATACTTAAGATTATGGCACAGCTTAGGTGTTACACGATGTTCAGAAATCTAGTCATTTTTCCACAAGTGTTTTGCCTTTCTAGAAATGCTGGGCCTTGGGGTTAAAGCAGTGAGCAGGAGAAACCCAGTGTCTGACCTGTTCAGTAGAATAGGCAACACTGAGTGGTGAATGAAAAGGGAAAGAGCTTCCAAAAGGGAAAGCAGATGATATGGCGGGAGAATAATGCAGGAGCGGCTAAGTGTCTTTGGATTAAGAATCAGGCTTCTTGAGGAAATGCTAATGTGGTGAGACTGTAGCTGGGAGGGGAAGAGGGATCCAGTCCGAGAATATGAGTGACAGTAGTGGAACGAAAGAGCAAGGATTACACGTGGAATTGAAAGAGCAGAATGACTGCAACAGAGACAGAGACGGCAGGAGACCGAGAGGCTTCCTAGAACCCAGCATCAGCCAAGGCTCTTGGCTCCCTTGTCAGCCGTGGCCGTATTCCAGCAGCGAGGCAGATGGTAGCGCCATTAGCTGAGATGGGAGTGCTGGGGGGAGGAAATGTTTGCAGAAGACAAGATAATCCTTCAGTTGGGGATACGTTAAGTCTGGGAGGAGATGTCTAATAAGCTACATAAACGTTTGGAGCTCAGGAGAGATGTCATGTACGTGAACAGGGTGGGAAGGGACCAAGAGATGGAAATTCTTTCTGAAGATGATGATGGTGATGATGATGATGATAATGAGGTAGTACTTCAGTTTTTGCCACTAAAATAAGTTAATATGTTTACCAATTATAAAAGAGAGGAAACCTTTCAGTTTGCTGACCAGACTGATACCATTTATACAGTCACAAAGTGGGAGTTGGAAAGAATTCTGCTGCTCATTTAATTAAACACTTTAATTTTAAAAATAAAGTAATTGAAAGCAAGACACGATCAGGAAGACCAAAACCGAAACCTCCTGATGTCTAGTCCTTGGCTCTTTCTACTACAGTTTTGTGGAGAGGGAGAGAGGGAGAGAGAGCATTTCAATGTGACAGATATTTCCATTTTTTTCATTTCACCTTCAATTTTATTTGATTGTCCATTCACCTAATTTAACTTCTAAGTAGTGTTGAGCTGTGATTGATTGGTGGGAGCTGCCTGAAACACTCCATCTGAAGCCACACTGGTTTGCAATGTCTACTATGAGTAGGACATGTATCTAATGTCCAAACTACTCTAAAAGAGAGTGAAATGGAGATTGATTAGTAATTATGCAGAGACGGCAGGCACAAATCAGGACTGTCCCCAGCAAACTGGAACCTGTGGTCTTCGTAACCATGAGGGCTAGAGGAAGGAAATGTGACACAGAAGCCATTTGTGCAATTCCTGGTTTCTGTGGTTTTCCCATCAAAGCTAGAATTTGTTTTGATTTTGATGGGGAAGGAAAAGAAGAAAAAGCTAAGGAGAAATTGATCCTAGCTACAGTGAGGTTTTTGAATTTTTAACTATTATATTCTTCATGGAGATATATTAAATATTGGTCTTGAATGTTAATATTTTTTTTCCAAAAAAGTCATTAAAATAGTTACTTTTTGTAAGCCTAGCTTGATCGAAGAGCAATATTTCAAAACAGGGAACATGTAAATGTCAGTCTAATCCAAAGCTCTTCCTTCTTTAAGTGGATCCGTCTTCTTCTGCAGTAAAATCTTCTGTAAAGGTAATAGCTTTGTCTCTGCTCTTGATGAGCATTTGTAGAGTTTTGGAAATAACTTTGACACAGGGAGGAAATTTTCTTTTGATAGTAAAATTTAAATAATCATTAGAGAATAGTGTTTCTAAAACAATTTTAAATTCCAGATCATATTTGAAAGAATCATCTAATTAGAGTTAAGTTCATTTAGGAAATACAGTTATCAACAATGTTAACAGAAAATTTAATATTACTAATAATGATGAGGCGTATATCAAGCATGACGAATGTGCCTGTTGTGGAATTTCCTCATGATCTTCTCATGCGCAGGTGATGACAGCTCTTCCATGGTGTTTACCTACACATCAACACTAGAGGTATCTCAAACGGAGTTACAAGTATCGAATGCCTTTATTTCTCTCCCTGCGGGATTTCTAGAGGGAGTCAATATATTGCTAAAGAATAGACTCAGTATCCATTATTAGTTTTCATTTGAATCTCTGTACCTCAAAGCAAGTTTCACTGAAAATAATAATCGTTTACTTCATATATTGGAGAAATGTTCATGTCATGGGAAATGCACAAGAAGTTCTAGAATCAAGTGCATATGAAAACCAATGAGTTTTAGGGAAAAGAATATAAATGTGGAGAAATGCAAGTCATGCTAAATGTGGGCATCCCAGAGTAAGGAGCTAAGGGTGTTAGGTATTGAAAGTTAATATTCTATGAAATGCTTCTTAAGCAGAAGACTTAAATAAGAAGCCTCCCCAAATAAAACTGTGTCATTATTGAAAAGTGTTTTGTCCATATACCATGAATTCTTTATATGATGTCTACAGTGTGTGTCTGTCCTCCTGGGAGACTAGTGAGTTGAGAATCCCCTCTATCTTTCAGAATTTATGTAGCTAAGGATAAGGACTGGACTTATTATGAACCTACCATATTCAAGGTATTTGCCCTATTATTTTAGTGACTGAAATCCAATTTGCCTTGAGAACTTAAGAGTTCATATGATATCACAACAGAAAAACTCCAGTGGCGTTTCCTGCAAATTTGGGGGTTTATGTGCCCCTCTCAGATAAATTGAAACTCCAATTTGGTTATGTGACTACCTGATGCCACTGTCTTATGATTTTAACTGCTGGAGTTAAGTCATAGGCATATGCCTAGATAAAATCATATACCAATTTTGCAGACTTTTCCTATTGAATACATTATAACTCTTTATATAGCAGCAATAAAAATACTATATTTTTCTAAAACTCAAAGCTTAGACAAGTTGTCTCAATTATCATACATACCTACTAAATAGTGGACATCTATCATTACAAAGGTGTGCTTTTCTGCAATTCCAAGCAGGAATGCCACTATAGTGTTTAGGACTCTTTAGGTTGTATGCTAAGGAAACCCAGCTTAGCCTAAGTACAAAACAAGAAATCCATCGGCACACATACAGAAGCCCAGTGGCCTTCAGATGTGGCCAGATGGAGAGGCTCTTATCCATTTTATCACAGTGCCAGCTCTCAGTAGGCTCTCCACCAAATGGCAAATGTTATGACCTGGCATCTGAAAACTCACATTCTGTAAGTTAGGCAATTACAGCAGAGATAGACCATTTTTCCCAATAACTGTGGCAGAAATGAGCTGGAATAAGTTTTAATTAGCCAGTCTTGGATTGCATGAACCTCCAGGATCTAGTCACTATGACTGGTGGGTGGGGTACTTTGCTTAACTTGAATAGTGCCCCTTCCTTGGCTGTGGCATTGGGCATGGGATCAGCCTGATTTAACCTTATGGGATGGATTCTTCATAGGAATGGTGTCACCATTAGTACAATATAGGAGATAGAAGCTGGGTGACAAAAACAGAAGATGTACATGACAAATGTTTGGACTGTCTTTGCTCTTTTCACAAGAGAGTAGTTGTGCCCATGACTGCCAGAGTGACCTTTCTAGAGCAAAATTTCAAAATGGCCCTCTTCTTTCAAGAGTGCCAACATGTAACACACACTCCATAGTACATGAGACTCCTCTTCACCTAATTTCTTCCTTTTCCTGCTTTAGTCTCACCCTTGACTCCAGCCACACAGGACTCTGTAATTCTTCCAAATGATCATTTTCTTTCAGGTACTACTTTCCACCTCACAAGCCTAACTCTTTCTAATAACAAAGACCTTTCCCAGGTTATTCCTTCTACCTAGAAGCCCTTCCATACCATTGTCTTTTTTCAGCATTGCCTTCTTCAAATTTCTTTTGACCCCACTCTCTACCGAGACAGATTTAGATACTTCTCTTCTGCACGTCCACGGTGCTCTATGCATACAAGTGTTGTTAGAATTTATCATACTAGATTACAATTATAATATTTTATTTATGGGTCTATTCCCCTTAAACCATTAACTTCTTAAGAGTAAGGTCCATGAATTGTCTGAATTATCCCCCAGTACCTTGCACAATGCTAGGCACATAATAAGCATTGAATGAATGGTTGATCAATGAGTAAAGAAATGTATGAATGGATGAGTGGGTTCAGATCAGTTTTACTCTAAGGCAATTCCCTGATTTCTCTCTGCAAACAGCTATATGAAGAAGCACCTGAGAGTCCGTATGTACAGTGTTATGAGTGCAAACTCCAGAGCTAGAGGGCCTGGGCTCAAATCCCTGCTTCTTCACTTACTAGTTCTGTAACTGTGGGCAAAGTACCTGACCTTCTGTGCCTCTGTTTTCTCATATGAAAAAGAGAATGAGAATAGTTTCCACTTTACCAAGTGTTTTCTTCTTTAATCTTTACCAACCCTGCAATAAATATAATTATCCTTATTTTAGAGGTAAGTGCACTGAGATCCAGATGGTTAAATAACTTGCTCAAGGCCACAAAGTTTCTAAAATGGGGAGCTAATATTGTAATTAAAGATTGCCTGATTCTAAAGCCCTCACAGTTGCAACTGCACTGTGATTTAACAATTTGTTCTTATTGACTGGAGGAATGGTATGGGGAAGTATTTTTCTTTCCTTAGCTAATTTTTGTAGTAATGGTTATTTTCTGTATGAGAATGTAACATGAACCAGATAGCTTTTAGATACTGCTATAGTTGTGCTCACTACTGTTAAGCCATATTGTTTATCTCTTTGGGTAATTGAACATAGATAGTTGATGAATAAATGCCATTATTTACATTTGGATTGAAGAAAAGGCAAAAACCATTATATTGAACCCTTTTATTTGTGTAGCTATTAGCAATTTGTCTCCAAAAAGAGAACAAGATACATTGAAAAGCATATGTGGCTCAAAATGACAGAGGTTTATTCAGGATGTATTTGTTCAGGATGTAGTTATACTGGATTTCTCTTCTCCATTCCCACGTGTCAGATTACCTAAATAGAGAGAGTTGTGTGTCCAAAACAGTAGAAGGGAAACATGGAACAAGTACCAGCTTATTGCCCATAATTTCTCTGCAGATGAGTTCTGAGAGCCCACCTAGAAACAAGAAAAAAATGGATCAAACCAAAAGTTAAAAAACTTTCTCACCTTTTGGCCCTCCACAGAGGCAATTCCGACACTAACTGACTACAGTGATTCTGACGATTATATATAGCTCATTTTACCATCCCAAAGTCATGAAGGTAGACTTCATAGTAAAGCACAATTGAACTATGTCATACTGTTAACAAGCATTAGGAAAATACTAGACATTTTTTAATAGGGTATTTGATATATGTTCTGTGTCATGATATATTAATATATGTGCATTGATATCAATTTGTTTTCATTAACTTAGACAATTAAAATCAAGAACTAAGGTATTTTAAGCAAACAGCTTCATTTTGCATTCATTTATTTCTGCTTTGCATGAAGCACAGCTGCATTATAATGTGATCAAGCACAAGAAACTGTGCTCTGTCGTTTATAGACAGAAGAATTGTACCACTCAGGTAGATACACAATTTTACCTCAAGTATCTTGAAAGTACAGTTGTGTGAGATTTTGTTCTCTTCCAAAAATAATTCTTACTCAGACTTTAGAAACTATGAATTTTCTACTTCTTATTACCAAAAATAAATGAAATGTTCTTGGCCAATGGTCTGAAGTTACTTAATTGAAGTTATTTAATTGGCATTATATTTTCCAACGTTTTTGAAAAATAAATTGGCTGAAATAGCTACTGCATGTAGGACATTTAAAGAATATACATGTCTAGATATAGATATAGATGCAGTAAACAACTTTGTAGATCTCCCCTGGTGCATATTCGTGACAGTTCTCTAGGTATATAACCAGAAGTGGAGTGTCTCTGTCATAGAAAAGGACCATCTTTAGCTTTACAAGATATTGCAAAATTTCTCTCTACTCAAACTCAGGATTCAATGAGGGTTTATTTGCAACGATTTTAAAAGGTGCGGGGAGAGGGCAAACCAAGTAATAATAGAGTGACTTAGGACTAGTGGCAGCTGAGCTTTTGGCACTCCTAGGCCCAAAAGGATGGTGGGAGGGAAAGATTCCTTGACCCTGGAGATCTTGTAGAAAAAGTTTCCCTGAGAAGAGGAGTAAGCTACAGTTGAGAAGACCTGGCAGAGAGGGAGCCAAGGGAACAAATACTCTCTTTTGATTCTTTCCTTTCTCCTTCCTTCCTTCTGGTGAAGTCCCCACTAGTCAAACAAAACTGAAAGCCAGAATGGACATTGGAGTCTATTTATGTTGACTGTAAAAGTCAGCTTCTCATAGCAGAGCACAGAGAGGATCTGGAAGGGGAAACTGAATATGTCCCGCTACAAAGTCTATCCAGGTTATTAAAAGTACATTTCGTCTGTTGCTAATGACTCCTATAGGGTACTCCTTAGGATATTTCCATCATTTTTTGTCTGTCCTCTTGACTTGCGATCAACTTCCAGATTGCCTCCAATGCCTTGTTGCCACAAATAATGCTTCAGTGCACCTTCTTGTATGTGTTCCCTTATGAATTTGAAGATTACTTAGGGGTATGGACCCTAACCAATTGTTCTTAGGGTGCATGGGTGTGCCTAATCTGACTTAGTCCTCTACCTTCCCTGAAGCAGTGCACAAGTATTCGTATATCTCCACATCCTCGTCAACATGTAGCATCTTTGTAACTTCTGCCAGTGTTATAAGTGTAAATGAAGTTTCATGTAAATGTTAAACACATATACCACAACTGTTTTTTTATACATACATGTGCAATGAAATACAAAAAACCACATTGGAAAGCTACCGTTGGGGATGAGCTCAAAGGAGATTTCAACTTCATAGAAAATTTTATGTATGTAAAACTTTTGAAGAATTATGGCAAAATATCAACATTTATACCTATCATTCCAATGTAAGAATATAGACTTATTCATATGTTCACATCATGATTTTTATAATTTCATTCACACTAATTTAAAATGTACAATTTGATAAATATTGACCTCTCTGTACACCCACGCAGCCATCTCAACAATCATGACAATGAACGTTCCATTGCCTCCAAAACTTTCCTCTGTCCTCAGGCAAACACTGAACCAGCTTGCTGTCACTGTGGATTAGTTTGTATGTTCTAAAATTTTACATGAATGTAATCACACAACATGTACTCTTTTTGTGGGGGCTGAGAGAATGGTCTTCCTGTGGGGGGAGGGGTGCTCTGCCAGTGCACTGCAGCTGGGACCCACACTGCACTCTCTTTTCAGTTCTGCCCATGCAGCCTCCCTTGCCTCCCAAGAGTAGTTCACAAATCTCCCCTCTACACCCTGGAGCAAAACGACTGAGTTCTGGGGGTAAGGGATCTGGCCTGCGGGACTGTCACTGGGTCCCCAAAGATCAGACCATGCCAGGGAGAAGCATGCTGGTCCCAAGTTGTCTATGGGGTGCTCAAGCAGGTTTGAAGTCCCTCCTCTCTGGTGTGTGCCCCACTCTGACGGAGCAGCCAGGCAAGCAGTGCCAGGGAGGGCTGATGAGCAGGGAGCTCATAGCCCAAGCACCCCCTCATTCCTCTGCAAGGCTTTAAGAGGAAAGGTTTGAGCCCCTCTCTCTGTGGAAGCCCCAGTGTGGTGTACGCACCAACAGGGTGGAAGGAGCAGCTCCTGAGAGCCCTGGCTCTATCGTCTCTCTTGGCAGCCATAGGTGGGGGAGAGTGAGAGGAGGAAAAGAGTCTGGATGAAGGAAAGCTAACACTATGGTCATCTCTGTCCCTCTCTGGTAGGCAGCTCACCTGGAATATCCAGGCCCTGATGTCACAGAGATCCCCGGGAACCACCAGGACCCTGGGGCTCCCACAGGCTAGGCTGGATTTGGGAAATGTTTGTGTGGGAACAAGCAAGATGAGGGGCTGAAGCCCCCTGGGGAGGACAAAGGCACAGGGTGGGTGGAGAAGCAGTATGCCATCTCTGCTCTGTCTTTGGTGACAGGAAACACCCCAAGGGGGCTGCCAGGCTGGTGCTTTGTCCTCAAGAAGCTCCCAGTTCATTGGCGGCAGCTGCTTTCAGGCTCATGCGGGTAGAAAGGCTCTTCAGCAGCTCAGAAGCCTGCTCATTGCCAGAGATGTGAGGAGAGAGAAACACCCTCCACCTACCCTTTCCACTGGACTGAAAGCCTCTCGGGGGTTGACCTCTGCCGTTATCTTGCTCCTTCTTGTTCTGCTCTGCAACTTCTTCCCGTGGAAGCTCATGTAGGCTCTGCACATTTCCCTCAGAATTACACTCGATATATGATTGATTGTTGGTTTGTTTCTTTTTTATCTAACTTTTCCTTCTTTCTGAGATGACCTGGCAGGTGGTATCCCTGGTCAGCCATCTTGTCTCTCCCCTTCTTATAATTTTAGACTGATATGACATTCTATAAACAGCGGATGTGCTTACAAGCTGCAAGCTATGTTCTCATCTGACATAGTTATTTAAATTATCTATAATTATCAACCTCTTAGGACATAGACAAATTATTACTTTTCCTTACCATTTTGTTAGTAGATTCTATGTAGCATTTTTTGAGACCACTGGATTGTTCAAGATAATATTTGATTAATTAGAAATCAATTTTCTCCTTGTTATAGCAAGAAGCTAATTGTCAGAGGTATTATCTATTAATCTTCATGGATTAAATTCATTTAAAATGTGTTCTGTTAGAAAATGTGATAACATTTTATTTTTAGTGACCATTAACTAATACTAAATTATAGTGTAATGCCTCTGGACGTACATGTGACATCCATATGAATACCAAATGAACTCATAATTATCTATACTATAATAATGAATATCAAACCAATTTATAATCATACACTTAAAATAAAGTACTTCTGAAATTTTATGTTCTCATCAATTTTAAGGACGAGATATGAATATAGCTTATTGGAGCAACTGCTGGCACTCAGTAAGCTATGCTGTGCCCTAGCCTATAATTTTGTTTTTTGGTATTTCTGGCGTTAGTACAGTGATTTTGGAAACTGAAAAATATAGCAACAATATGATGGGGAGGAGTATTATTGAAGAAAGAGAGGGTGCATATTTATAGGTATGATAGTGAGAGACATTTTAAAGGATAGGATAAAATGACTATCATGTTTCAAAAGAAGTTACAATACTTATATATTTAATTCATTATTAAATAACTGAAGAATATAATAAAAAATGTTAAATGGATTAATTTTTAAAAGTATGGAACCCCAAAGCAAGCTTGGCTAACTACTTAGTAACTAAACTATTCTTTTTAAAACTTCAAATATAAATTCATTTTTCTAGGTTCTCCTTTTATATTTTAAAAAAATGATTTTATTGGGTTCATAGGTTGTCTTATTCAATGTAATAATTAGTACTGTAGTGATTTGGGGTGCCAGGCTGGCATTGCAATGATGAGAGATCTGAGAAGTTGATAGGACCAGGTAACTAGATCAGGAGGGCCTGGGGAAGATGAAGCCTTGTATGAAGAGGGAGAGAAGTTAGTTTTAGACCTAATTAAAAATAACATTTGAGATGAGATTTGTAGAATATAACATTGGAACAAACAGGAGTTTAGGATGTGTATTTTAGATGAAGAACATGATATGAATAAATTTATGGAGACAAAAACATACTGTATGCTTCTAGAAGAACAAAAATTTAGTGGATTTGTAGAGTTCATGTCTGTGATTTATGGGAAATAAGCACACAGAGGTAGTGTGTGGTCTCTGATGTCCAAGGCCTGAAATGGCCAGATAAGGAGTCTGGTGTTAATTCTCCAGGTACTGAGCAAAGGTAATGTGTGAGTGCCCAAGAAAGAGAAAAGGACCTAAGGGTTTTGAGTTATGAATGATCTGAGCCATGCTCCAGACAAATGCTTCATGTAGCACTGTGCAAGATGGAATAGATCAAGCGTAGAAACCAGGGGGTTTCCCGGATAAGGAGTC
>CM052441.1:4151900-4162812 GCA_028533085.1 Varecia variegata | reverse complement strand
GACAAAGCAGCCTGAGTGTATCCCTATCTATCTTGCTTTCCTACGGAGCCTGTCTGACTTGTTTTCCTGCCTCCTCCACCTCTCTGACTTCTCTGGGGGTGTTTTGCTCCGCTTCCAGACACTTTCTGTGCATCAGAATCATCCAGGAAGCTTTAAAACACAGAGATGCTTGGGCTCTGCCCCAGAGAGGCTGCATCTTGGTGTGAGGTGAGATCCACGTATTGGTATCTTTGAAAAGCTCTCTGTAAAAAAACAAAAACAAATTCTTTTCCCCACTTTTATTTTTAGTTAACATGTATTAATTTTACATGTTTATGGGATATAGAGTTATATTTCCATGCATGTTTACAATGTGTCATGATCAAATCAGGGTAATTAGCGTATCTATCACCTCAAACATTTATCATTTCATTGTGTTGGGAACATTCAAAATTCTCTTTTAGCTTTTTGAAAATATGCCGAAACGTTATTAACTATATTTGCCTACAGTGGTACAGAACACTAGAAGTTATTTCTCCTATGTAGCTGTAATTTTATATCTGTTAACCAATCTCTCAATATCCTCCCCTCTCCTCCCCCTTCCCCAGCCTTTAATACCCACCACAGTTCTACTGTCTACTTCTATGAGTTCAACTTTTTTTTAGCTCTTACATATAAGTGAGAACACGAGGTATTTATCTTTCTGTGCCTTACTTAGCTGACTTAACCCAATGTCCTCCAAGATTATCCATGTTACTGCAAGTGACAGAATTTCATTCCTTTTCGTGACTGAATAGTATCCCATTGTGTATACATACCACATTTTTGTTATCCATTCATCTCTTGATGAACATTCAGGTTGATGCCATATCTTGGCTATTGTGAATACTGCTGCAATAAAAAAGGAAGCACAGATATCTCTTCAGTACACTGACTTCATTTCCTTTGGATATATAACCAGTAGTGGGATTGCTGGATCATACGCTAGTTCTATTTTTTGTTTTTTGATAAACTTCCATACTGTTTTCTTAATGGTTATACTAATTTATATTCCCACATCCTTGCCAGCATTTGTTATTTTTTGTCTTTTTGATAATAGCCATTCTAACTGAAGTGATATGACATTTTGTCTTTAGCATATTGCCATGAATTCTTAAATTTTTATAGTTGAATCTTCTAGGTATTCAAAAGAATAAACAATATAACATTGTTTATCATCTGAGAGAAATTATAAATACTTCAGAACTACTATAAGAAAAAAGTAACAATGTAAAAATACAATCATGAGAGGTTTCAAAGTTTAAAATCTCTTAAAAAAAGAAAAATTCTGCAAAGTTAGAGATCATAAAAATTTAGAGGATAGAATGAAGTTAATATTTGTTATCATGTATTAGATAACATATTACCAAATTTAAACTTCAAATTCAAAGACTGCTGGGAGCAAAATAAAACACATTTCAGAATTACTGTTTTTCAAGAGAACAAACCATCATTAATAGCTACACATGCAAAAGAATTCCATAGACTTGCTATAAGTAGGATCCCAGCACTCAATTTTGTTTATAAATGTGCTAATTTAAACAATCTTTGCTGTTCACTCAACATGATTTCATTATAATGCTTTGTGTATCTCAAGGCTATTAATATAGTATTTCTTTGAGTTAGCCAATTCCATAGAATAAGCATTGCTTTTCAGTGCCTAAAAATATACTCAGAATTGGTGGTTAGGGGACATTCTAGTGCTGAATTCTGCCAAGCAGATGATCTTGCAGAAAATTTTTGATATCATCCAAAAAATAAATGATGCTTTGCCAATTTATTTTCTCCATAAGAATTTTGTATTTTGGTTACTTGTATATTGCTTTGTTAAACATGAGTTCTAAATATTGCTTCTGTTGTTAATAGGCTGCTTTAAGAATTATTCTTATATAAGAGTAAATAATTCATTTGAAAAGTATATATCTATAATTCTTCAGAAAATTTTTTTGGTCTTTAATTTCACTTATGGAGAGACTTACTTTCATGGTCTAACTAAGATGTGCATTTCTCAAATATTTTAGAAACCATGCGGCTATATGACTGGGTTCAACGTTCAATATATGAGAAAAAAAAGAAGTCAAGGACAATTTCTAAGTTTCTGATTTAAAAAACTGGGTGAATGGTATGGCTACAGAGAGAGGCATGTTGAAAAAGGATAGTTTTCTGGTGAGAATAAGATAGACGTGTTGAATTTGGGATCCGCTGAGTTTGGAAGTGTCAGTCAGAGTAGCAAAGGAATATATTGATTTGAAGTCCAACAGAAAGGCCTGGGCTGGTGTTATGTGTTAGAATAGACGGTAAGGTATGGGCAGAGATGAGACCAGGTGGGCCGTGAAGAGCAGTGCTGCTCAATACAAATATAATATGAACCCACATATGTAATTCTAGATTATTCTAATAGCCACATTTTTTAAAAGTAAAATGAAACTGGTGAAATTAATTTTAGTGATAGTAGCCTGACATATTCAAAATATCATCTCAACACGTGACACTAGCCACATTTCAAGTGCTCACAGCCACGTGTAGCTACTGGCTGTTGTCCTAGATAGTATGGGTGTGGGGTGACGTGACGAAGGAGGGATGTGGACAAAACCCTGGGGAGTCCCAACACTTAAAGAAAGGGCAGAGGGAGAGGACTCTCACATAGAGGTTAAGAGAGATCTTTCCAGATCAAGTGGAGAACAGCATCTTCACATCTACTTCTCAAGAGTTACTTTCTAGATAGGTGACATGTTCAAGGCCAAGTCTGAAAGATGATCCCCTTCGATATATCACTGACCTACCCACTCCCCAAACCATTTTCCATTCTGAGAAAGGATGTCTTTTCCCCAAGTTACAAATGGGCCAGAGACATAAGGGCTTGCAGGTGTATTTACTAACCCTAGCTTAATCAAAGTAGTGCAATGTAGTAGCATCCCTATGACAATGGTATTACACGTTTTGCAACATTTTCTGTTGTCTCAGCTGGACCACAACTTTAAATCTAGGAAGTTAAAATTTGGGGAAAGCGTCAAACAATAATACCACTCCCTTGTTTAGTGCTTTGGGGTTTATTTGCAGCCATTTATACCAAATACCTCATTTGGGCCCAGAGCCAATTCTGATGGAGACTCAAAGGTTAGTGGAAGGGAGAGAGAAAGATAGTCAACTAATCATTTTTCCTTTTGGTGTTTTCCTCTATTCCTTATTCTTCTCGCTCCTCTCTAATATTTCTTCTTTCTTCTAATCTTTCATATCTTTTTTTCCTCCTTTCTCTGTTATTTTTTTATATCTTTCCTCCTTTACTCTGATGCTTTGTTCTCTTTACTCCTTTTTCATTTCTTTTTAATCTCCCATATTTTATCTGTATCTATCTATGTCTGTATCTGTATCTGTGTCTATATCTATCATTCCACTCCATTTATCAAACCATTTAACTGATTTGAAAGTATAATTTCCTGTAGTAATTGTTGGAATGATAAGAAGTCACACATTTTCAGGGTGGGGAGTTATTTTCACTTAGATAATTTTAATATGGACTGGAAATGCATGTTTTCTTATCTGTTACATTATCAAACACTTTATTTTGTGCTAGGATTTTATTTTACTTCTGTTTAAGCAATATTTTAAATTCATAATTACATTTAAGTTGTTAATTTGCAAAATTTATTTGGTACTTGCTGTCAGTCTTTTTCTTAAATTAAGAACCACGCAATAAATTAGTTCATACTGGTAATTATATTTTCTGAAATTATTGAAGCAAATCAAAACTGGAATGTCAAAGTTTTTTCTCAAATGAAGCTAAAACAAACCCATAATTTAAGTTTGTTGCTAATTCTCATTGCATATAAATAGTCCTTATGTTAGTTTTCTATGCTTCCTCTGGACCTTGGATCTGGAGCTATGGAATAGTACAGTTGTAAAAAAACAGCAAGAGCAAATTTTTCAAATATCTCATTTTACAGATATTTGTGCTAAAGTCCAGAGAAGTGGCCTAATATGCCCAAGATCATACAACAAATTAGAAACAGGCAGGTTTATAAGAAAAGAATTAGAGAGAACTCAAACTTAGTAGCCCCTGCTTTGTTCTAGGCATGGCAGGGATTTGATAAACCCCTTCTCACTGGTTCTCTGATTCCCATTTTCTATATCTGGCTGTCATTATTGGATGGTTCTCTATGTTCTCTCTCCCTCTCTCTGTCTCTCTCCCTGTCTTTGTCTGTCTCTGTCTCTGTGTATGTGTGTGTGTGTCTCTCTCTTTCTGTGTCTCTCTCCTTATTTGAGTCCAGAACAAAGCAAACAGAATAAGAGGAATGCTTCTCTGTGAATCAGATAGCGTCAGAAAGGGATTTGTTTTTCACAAGACACAAAAGTCACATCTTGAGCTCCTCCCTGCTCTGCTCCTGGCCTGGACTAGTCACGGTGCTCTCAACTGGCCTTGTTTCTCAGCAGCCACAGAAGCAAGTGACAGTTTCTCTTTCTGCCTCGGGTTTGCTTTTGTGGGTTCTTTCCTCTTTTTTTCTGAAATGTTATGAAGGAATATGCTGAAAACAACAGTCTTTTGTCACATTGCCACACATGGCACATTCACAATCTAAAAGAACTAAGTTTTTACTAGATTGTCAGAAACTACAACACAGGATATAATGAATGTTTCATTATATAGGATATAATAAGCTCAGAATTCGTTTTTAAATTACACAGACAAATGTACACATCCTTAATGAATGCAGGCAACGTGTTTTCCTTCCTGGCATACGTGCATGTGAGACCGTGCATACTCGTAATCCAGTGCCTTCCACCTGGCATTCCCCTGTCTTCCGGCCTTTTGGGGTCATCCTCGTCCTTAACATTAAAGTAGAGAAGCTCAGGCTCTCATCCCATGGACTGTGAGAACTTTAGTGGCTTGTTTTCCTCCTTCCTCTCTCCAGTAGCCCCAAGGATTCCTATGGGGTTATTTAATTTCTTCTGGCTCACTTTTGGTGACTTCCTGTTCTGTCGGATTCTCAGTCTTTCCTTTGGATCTTGCGTTCTGCACCTGATGTCCCCTTCCCATGTGTGCCACATGTGCCCAGTATTCTTTCATCCCCAAGAACCAGGAGCACAAGGTTCTGTGTTATGTACTTTTACTGAGGGTTTGGGGAAATGCATGAAGAATATAGCTTATCACAGTAAAAGGAAACTGAATCAGAGTAAAAGTAAATACTAAACACCAATGCCATAAAAATTCTCCTGCATTTACCCAACATGAAGACTTTTGAGTTTTTTTTCCTTTACCCACATTGTCTCCTTTAAGCCTTGCTCACTGGTCCTCAGCTCCCTCTGAGCACTTTAAACCCTTTCCTCACCCTTTCTCCAGCTGCCAGATTCAAAGCCCAAGCTGCTCTTCTTTTCATGTCAAACACTTGAGATAATCAACCCTTACCTCATACTAGAATCTAGGCCACCACTGCACAACGAAAATTGAAGTTTTGTTAAACACATAGTCCAAAACTCCTTGTCCAAACTTTAACACACACACACACACACACACACACGCACACACACACACACACAAAATCCCTATGGAACTTTGAAATTACAGTTTCTTTAACATGATCAAATCCTAGGCAAGTTTCTTTAATCAAGGGGAGAATAGAGAAATTCTCCCCATATATTGAAAAAAGCCCCAGGGAGGGAGGGTTATTTTGTTTGGGAAAGTTATTGGCCACTATTGCTTTCAATATGACTGCCCATCCTTCATCTCTCTTCTTCAGAGACTCAAATTGCAAAGTTTATTATACCCTTTCACTGTGTTTCATGTGTCTCCTACTCTCCTTTCTTTACTTTGCATACTGTTTTTTTCTCTCTGTTTATCTGGGTATTTTGTACTGACCTGGCTTCCAGTCTGTCCATTATCTCTTCAGTGTGGCTAATCAGTTCCTCAGCCTAGTTATTGAATTCCTAATTCCAAAATATAGTGTTTTTCAGTTCTAGAATTTCCATTTGATTTTTTTATATGTTCCAGTTCTTTGGAACTGGATGGAATTCTTCCCATTTCCCTCTTGTTGAACATATTCATTATAATTAGAGTCTATACCTCATAATAATATCTAATTCACCCTCAATCACTTTTAATTGTCTGCTTTTATTCTTGGCTTTCAGTTATTTGGTCTTGGTTAATGGTAACATATGATTGGTAACATTTGATTGAGTGCAAGACATTGTGTGTGGAGGGCCTTCAAGAGGGCTGACTAGAGGCATCTGGTGCTCACCTTCTTCAAAAAGAACCACCAAAGTAGCAAGCAGATAATCACACTTTAAATACATCATCTAAGAGAGAACATTGGAATTCAACAGAAAAGTGACAGGAAACACCTAAGGCAAGGGAGGAGAGGGAAGGGAGGCAGCCTGCTCTGCCAAAGTTGGCTGGGAGCCCAGAGAAGCTCCCCAATGTGGGGAAAGGGCCAGTGAGAGACCCCCAGCAGTCCACATTCCTACTGTGGACTCCTGCAATTCTAGCCAAGCAAGAGCCTCTCGACCCTCATGGGCCCTGAGATTAACGTAGGGTGCTGCCTGGAGACCACACAACCAACAGCACTGCTCCAGAAAGGGAGCTCATGCTGAATCCCACACACGCCCCAAGTCCTAAGCAGCTACATCCAGGTACCATTTTGAGAGCCCAATTCCCATCAAGAACGCATCCTTCCCTGGGCCCCAATAACCCCTGCATCTCCACATGCCTGAAGCCCTTGACATCCCTTGCCTGCAACTGCTGCTGCTGCTGGCTGCTGCCACCAGAGCCAAAGCATAAGCCATTGGCAGTGACCCTGCTTCCCCTAGCAACAGAGAAGCTGTGCATTTAGAAGCACCCTAAGAACAGGCTATACCTCCCACAGCCACCACCTAGGGCCCAAGTTTGCACTCCCCAGCGGCCAGCCCATAGCTGCAGTCACTGAAAGCAACCGCGCCCTCCCCAGCAGCAGGGCCACAGTGCAGCCACTGCCACCCCTACCTGAGCATTCCACCAATGGCCTGGGGATCACTCTGCCCCTGCCTCCCATAGCAAATGCCTGTGCACAGCACTAGGGGACTTGAGGGCAGACCCACCCAGCCCAGTGCCAGCCCCCAGTGCCCACGTATGCTGCCTAGGCACCTGGAAATCGCCTGGCCTCATCCTTCACTGTTGGTACCTAAAAACTCCTCTTGGGGGCCTGAGGATGAGCCACCCAATTTGCCACTACCAGCAGAGCTGGCACCCACTACATGTGCCACCTGTGGACACGGGGACTGGCCTGGCTAGCCTGTTGGAGCCACTGCCAATACCAGCACAGATTGCTTGAGAGAATCCTGCCACTGCTACTGCCATGGCCCATACTATGCCTACTGCCCAGAGGCCTGAGGGTCAGCCCATCATCCCAGCCCACTATTGCTATTGCTGGCATCTGAGCAAGCAGCCTGGAGGCCCAAGAGTCAGCCTGCCTGGAGCTACTAACACTGGTGTCAGTGTACAATGCCCTGGGGCCCAAAGACAAGCACGCTCAGCTTGTCTCCACCACCACTGTGGCCTGAGGACTGACTCACCTGATGAACTCATCCCCAGTAAAACTTCACCACAGCCTCCACTAACAATGACCCTCTATGCCACAAGGGGAATCCTTGATACCACTGAAATTGTTTACAGATGAAGAAATCATATGGAGACAACACTACTGCATGCACCCAGAATCAAAGCCAAAATACTCTATCCTGCCAACACCGTAGATACATCTTCAGGAAAAAATCCTCCCTTACAGAAGCAAATTCAAAAAATTGAAAGAAGTGACTGTTATACCAGATTCACAATTATTAATGTAAGGACACAAGAAACATGAAAAAGCAAGGAAATATGACACATCCAGAGGAAAACAATAATTCTTTAGCAACAGATTCCAATGAAAAAATTTATGACATTCCCAAAAAAGAATTCAAAATAATGATTTTAGAGAAACTTAGGGAAATATGAGAGAATATAGATAAATAATACAGAGAAATCAGGAAAACAATTCGTTATTGGCATGAGAAATTCAGCAAAGATATTCTTTTTGTAATGATATCTATCATTACAAAAAAGAACCAAACAGAAATTCTAGACCTGAAGAATTCATTGAATGAAATAGAAATACATTTGAAAGCTTGAACAATAGAGTAGATTAAGCAGAAAAAAGAATTACAGAACTTGAAGACAGGTCTTTTGAAATCAATCAGATAGAAATAAAGAAAAAAGAATTAAAAAGAATGAACAAATGCCTATGTGACATTTGGGACACTATAAAGCAACCCAATATTCAAATTTTCAGTGTCTCAGAAAGTGAAGAGAAAATGGAAGGGATTTAATGAAACAATAACTGAGAACCCACAAAGAAATTTAGAAATCCAGGTACAGGTAGCCCAGAGATTCCCAAATAGATACAATTAAAAAAGGTCTTCTCCATGGCACATTATAGTCAAACTGGCAAAAGACAAAGACAAAGAGAGAAGTCTAAAAACAGCAAGAGAAAGGTGTCTAGTCACCATAATGTAACTTTCATCAGACTAATAGCAGATTTCTCAGCAGAAACCTTACAAGTCAGGAGAGAATGGCATGATATAGTCGAAGAGCTGAAAGAAAAAAAACTGCCAAGGATACTATACTTAGCAAAGTTATCCTTTATAAGGAGAAATAATGTCTTTGTCAGACAAGCAAAAGCTAAGGGAATTCATCACCACTAGACTGCCCTACAAATAATACTTGGAGGAATTCTACACCTAGAAGTGAAAGTATGTTATCTACCATCATGAAAACACACAAAAGTATGAAACTGATTAATAGAGTTAGCATGCAAATAAGGAAGAGCAAGAACTCAGATATCAACCTTATGGAAAACCACCAAACCACAATGATAAATAATAAGCTAGAAAGGAACAATGAATATACGAAACAACCAGAAATCAATTAATAAGGTGACAGGAATAAGCCCTCACATATTGATGATAACTTTGAATGTAAAAGAATTAAACATTTCACTTAAAAGATATAGACTGGATAAAAAATGCATAAAATAACCCTATTCTATGCTGCCTACAAAAAGACATATCTATATTGAAAGTAAAGGGATGGGAAAAGATATTCCATGCAAATGGAAACCAAAAGTGAGCAAGAGTAGCTATACTTATACCAGATAAAACTAACTTTAAGTCAAAAACAGTAAAAATAGACAAAGAGCATCATTATATAATGATAAAGGGATCAATTCACCAAGAGGAGATAATAATTCTAACATAAATACACCCAACATCAGAGCACTCAGATATATAAAGCAAATATTATTAGATCTAAAGACAGATAGACTCCAATGCAATAATAGTTGAGGACTTCAACACCACACTCTCAGCATTTGACAGGTCCCTTAAACAGAACATTAACAAATAAACATTGGATTTAAACTACACTTTAATGGACCTAATAGACATTTACAGAACATTTCATTCTGCAGTTACAAAATACACATTTTCCTCACCAGCACATAGACTATTTTCCAGGATAGACCATACATTAGACCACAAACCAAGTCTCAACAAATTTTAAAAAATCAAAATCATATCAGGTATCTTCTCAGACCACATGGAATAGAACTAGAAATAAATAACAAGAGGAACTTGGGAAACTGTACAAATATATGGAAATTAAACAATGTGCTCCTGAATGACCAATGGGTCAAGGAAGCAATTAAGGAAGAAAATAAAAAAATTTCTGTAAACAAATGAAAATTGACGCCCAACATACCAAAACCTAGGGAATACAGTAAAGCAGTGGTATGAGGGAAATTTATAACAATAAACTTCTATATAAAAAAGTAGAAAGATTTCAAAGACCTAAGAATACACCTCAAGGAACTAGAAAAGCAAAAACAAACCAAATCCAAAATTAGTAAAGGAAAGGTATAATAAAGATCAGAGCAGAACTAAAGAAAATAGAGACTAAAAAAATACAAGTGATTAATGAAACAAAAAAGTGGTTTTTTGAAAACACAAACAAAATCAATAAATAAACTGATGGCTAGAGTAACCAAGAAAAAAGAGAGAAAATCCAAGTAAGCAAAATCAGAAATGAAAAATTAGACATTACAACTGATACTACAGAAATACAAAAGATTGTCAGAAACTATGATGAACAACAAAATGGAAAACCTAGAGGAAATGGATAAATTCCTGGACACATACAACCTACCAGTTAGGAAGAAATAGAAAACCCAAACAAACCAATAACAAATAATGAGATTGAATCAGTAATACAAAGCCTCCCAAAAAGAAAAGCCAAGACCTGGATAGCTTTACTGCAAAATTCTACCAAACTTACAAAGAACTAACAACAATTCTTCTCAAACTATTGCAACAAATTGAACAGGAGGGGATTCTCTTTAACTTATTCTACAAGGCCAGCATTACCCTAATACAAAAACCAGCCAAGAGTGCAAGAAAAAAAGAAAAATACAGACCAATATCCTTGATGAACATAGACACAAAATATCTCAACAAAATAGTAGCAAACTGAATCCAACAACACATCAAAAAGATCATTCACCATGATCAAGTGGGATTTAGGCCAGGGATGCAAGGATAGTTTAACATAGGCAAGTCAATAAGCATGATATGTCAAGTCAACAGATCAAAAAACAAAAATCCTGTGAACTCTCATCCAAGTACTAACCAGGCCCGACCTATATGATGAGTGCAACGTGCACTGTCTGGGGAATGGGCACGCTTGAAGTTCTGACTTGGGGGGGACGGGGGTGGGGGCGGGGATGGGTGTATACCTACAGGAGGAGTGCGATGTGCACTGTCTGGGGAATGGACACGCTTGAGGCTCGGACTCGGGGGATTGGGAGGGACATGGGCAATATATCTATGCAGAACT
>CM052441.1:4091496-4151800 GCA_028533085.1 Varecia variegata | reverse complement strand
CACAAAAAAAAAAAATCCTGTGATCACCCCAATAGATGCAAAAAAAGCATTTGATAAAATTTAACATCCAAAAAAACTCTCAAAAAACTAGGCATAGAAGAAACATACCTCAATTGCCATATATGACAAACCAACAGCTAACATCATATTGAATAGAGAAAAGCTGAAAGTCTTTCCTTTAAGAACTGGCAGAAAACAAAGATGCCCACTTTTACTGCTCTTATTCAACATAGTACTGAAAGTCCTAGCCAGAGAAATCTGGCAAGGAAAAGAAACAAAAAGTACCCAAATTGGAAAAGAGGAAGTCAAATTGGCCCTCTTTGCAGATGATATCATCTTGTATCTAGAAAAAAACTCAGTACTCTGAGAAAAGACTCCTAGATTTGATAAATGAATTCAGTAAAGTTGCGGGATAAAAAATCAACATATAAAAATGAGTAGCAATTCTATACACCAATAATGAATTAACTGTGAAAGAAATCAAGAAGGCAACCCCATTTACAATAGCTACCAAAAGAATCTAGGAATAAATGTAACCAAGGAGGTGAAAGACCTCTACAGCAAAAACTGTAAAACACTGATGAAAGAAATTGAAGAGGACAAAAACAAATGGAAAGACATCCCATACTCAGGGATGTGAAGAATTAATATCATTAAAATGACTATATTGCCCAAAGCAATCTACAGATTCAATGCAATCCCTAACAAAATACTAATGTCATTTTTCACAGAAATAGAAAAAATCCTAAAATTTATATGGAACTTTAAAATAGCTCTATTAGGCAGAGCAATCATAAGCAAAAAGAATAAAGTTATAGGCATCACACTACCTGACTTCAAAATATATTGCAAGGCTATAGTAACTAAAACAGCATGGTATTTGTTTAAAAGCAGATGCACAGAATAGAATAGAGAACCCATAAATAAAGCCACATATTTTTAGCCAGCTGATTTTCGACTAAGGTTACAAGAACATTCACTGGGGAAAGGACACCCTCTTCAAAAAATGGTGCTGGGAAAACTGGATATGTTTTATTCATATGTAGAAGAATGAAATTGGACCCCTATCTCTCACCATATGCAGAAATTAACTCAAGATAGATTAAAGACTTAAATGTAAGGCCTAAAAGTATAAAACTACTAGAAGAAAACTCTTCAAGGCATTAGTCTAGGCAAAGATTTTATGGCTAAGACCTCAAAAGCACAGGTAATAAAAATAGTTAAATGGGACTATATTAAACTATAAAGCTTCTGCACAGCAAGGAAACAATCAACAAAGTAAAGGGACAATTTGTTGAATGGGAGAAAATATTTGCAAACTATTCATCCAACAAAGGACCAATATCTAGAATATACAAGAAACTCAAACAACTCAACAGTAAAAAAACAAATAATCACATTAAAAAGTGGGCAAAAGACATGTAGACATTTCTCAAAAGAAGACATATAAATGGCTAACATGTATACAAAAAAAAAAAATGCTCAACATCACTAATCATCAGGGCAATGCAAATCAAAACCACAACAAGATATCATCTTACCCCAGTTAGAATGGCTATTATTAAAAAGACAAAAAATAACATATTGGTGAGGAAGTGAAGAAAAGGAAACTCTTACATTCTCTTGGTGGGAATGTAAATTAATATAGCCACTATGGAAAACAGTATTTAGATTTCTTACAAAACTAAAAATAGAACTATCATAAGATCCAGCAATCCCACTATTGGGTTTTTATCCAAAGGTAAAGAAATTAGTACATGAAAGGAAACCTGCGCTGCCACGTTAATTGCAAGACTATTCACAATAGCAAACAGAGATACGGAATCAACCTAAGTGTCCGACAGAAGAATGGATAAAGAAAATGTGGTAAACATAAACAACAGAATTTTATTAAGTCATAAAAAAATTAAATCATGTCATTTGCAGCAATACAGATGGAACTGGAGGTCATTATGTTGGGTGAAATTAGGCACAGAAAGACAAATTTCATATGTTCTCAATTCATATGTGGGAGCTAAAAACGTTAATCTCATGGAGGTAGAAAATAGAATGATAGATACCAGGGACTGGATGTGGTGTGTGTGGGTGGAGAGGGACGATGAAGAGAGGTAGTTAATAGGTACAAACATACAGTCATATAGAAGGAATAAGCCTAATATTCAGTAGCAGAGTAGGTGTCTATAATTAACAACAATGGATTGTATATCTCAAAATAGCTAGAAGAAAGGACTTGAAATGTTCCCAACACATAGAAATGATAAATACTGGAGGTGCTAGATACCCTAAATACCCATACTTGATCATTATACATTCTATGCATATAACAAAGCATCACATATACCCCATAAATATGTACAAATATTATACATCAATAAAAAAGAAAAAAAGAAAGAAATTGTATATTAAAAACTTTGATGGTACTTCTCCAGAAATGACATATACTGTTGAGTGGAAAATAGAATATGGGCAGATCTCTACACTAGACAGAACCTCAGTCAGTTGTTTGAGGCTGTGAGTTAAGTTTTGTGAGGGTTGCTGTATTTCCAATTTCCCTTACTCCTAGGGTCTAGCTCTTAAGGAGAATGCACTGAAAGACTGGGGTATTTACCAGATGGTGTTTATTAGGGCTGTAACCTAATACAATGTTTTATTAATATGTTCTGCTTAGAATTTTAGTCTCTTAACAAATGCTGTCTGCATCGTTTCTAGGCCTCTCTCCTGGGCATGTGGAGCTGAGAAAGTGGCAAATGTCTCTAGAGGAAATTGCCTCAGATGTTGGGCTCACTTCTCTGTGGTTTCCTTTTCTTCAGGATCTTGGAGCCATAAGTCCTAATTGCCAAGATAGCCTGGATTCCAATATTGTTCCCCATCCCAGTGCGACTGACAGAAGTTCTAAGCCACTGTTTTTTATTCAGCCTCTATGGCTTATGAAGAGAATTGGAATATATCTCCAGGAGAAAAATCATTGGTAAATGTAGGCATTTTCCTTCTCCCTGGGATTTTGGCTTCTCAGGTGCTGTATGCCTTGGTTACTGTCTGATGCCTTCAAAACAGCTTGTTTTTGCATTTTATATAAACTATATTTGTACTAGCAGGGTGAAAGATATACAGAAGTAGAACTCCTTTCATATTAATTATTTTAAGAGTTACTTCTCCTAGCCTCTCATCTTCCCACCCCCAAATACACAGAATAGCATGTTTCTGAAACCTCAATTGTCTCAAGCCACCAATCCTCCTATTCCGTCTTGTCAAGAAATATCCGGAGAGATTAAGGCAAATCTAATCCTCATATGTGTTTAAATTTCCATCTGTCTTTTTAATTCTATCACTCTACACTTGTATATTAAGAAGACTCTCAGTGCCCTTGGAAAGGTTTATGTTGGCCTTGTAGAGTTTGATTTTCCCTTAGCAGTCTTGGCAGCTTTTTACCATTTGCTGGTTAATATCTTATTTTAAATACTATTTTTTAAATTGGAGGACTGTAGTTCCGTGATGAAAGCTTATTTTTTTAACCATTCACGTTTTTCTCCACAACTTTTTTTGGGTTTTTGTGTGTGTGTTTAGAGATCACAATGGGCAGAGCATATTATAGAAGGACCCTAAAACACCTTGACCAAAGCACTTCAGGTGTGCCAGGGCTGCAGTGGCACAATGGAAGAACTCTACTCTGCCATGCAGTGGCGTGGCGTGCTCTCTGGTCCACAGTGGATGGAGAGGCCCAAGTAACTCATGGACACCACTTCATTCTTTTCCTTTGCCTCAAACATATTCATTTAAACTTTTGTTAAAACAAATACACATAAATGCATTAGAAGAAGCATAAAACCTTGATCTTGACAGAAGTTTTGCTTTTGCAATTTTATGTATTTTACACCTGTGTTTAAACACTGTTTTTAGTTATTTTTTTGAAAATTACGAAATTGCATTATTCATCCTTGTGAAAAAAATCATGTTTTTATAAGCTAGATTTTTGATTTCTATTTTTTCTTTGAACATTTTATTTCCATGTATTAACTTTTACCAATATGATATACAATTGTGGAAAAATAATTATTAAAATTAGTGAACACATCATATTTTGTACTGTGAATTGCATGCCTCCTCTTCCCCAAATTAAAATACACTGGGACTGGAAATATGTCCATCATTCAAAATTTGCTTCATTATTTAAAACATATTAATCCTTTCAAATGTGTTTGTTCCTTTTAAATGAATTAAAGGAAAAATACTACAAATATCTAATTATTTCTGGATTCGATCCAAACTGATTTTTCAAACTTGTAACATATTATGTATGGGAAAGCATTCAATATGAGCACCCAGAAAGTTCTTTCAGTGTGGAAAGGGATAATAGTTAAAAAGAAAAAAACCCATGCAAGCGAGCAAGACAAACCACTTGGTGAAAATAAACTTATTCTAGCACTTAGGGAAAACAACTGAACAAAGCTGGGGGCTACGATACAGCTTTTGATTAATATAAGAAAAAGAATTCAAATTGAAACAGATGGAATGTTTAATTTTACTCTAAATATGAAGAATTTTATCCTCTTCAAGTGAAATTAAATCTTCTATGTAATATTGATAGTTGATAGTGTGTATATCCCCTATAAGTTGTTTATGTTTTAATTTCTTTTTATTTTAAGCCAATTCATCAGCTACAGGGGTGCAAACATCCCAGAGATAACAATTCAGTATTCCTGTCAGCTGATGGTTTTTAAAGAGGCAAGTCTGTTTAGATTGTTGCTGTTATTTTCGTCTTCCCAGTGAGGGGACACTAACAGGGAGATGGGGCTTCCCTTAGCAGCCAACGTAGATTTCCTGGCTTTAACCCATCAGCTTTGCTTGAGCCTCCAAGAAGTCTGCTCTGCTTTCCAAGTTTCTGCTGGTAAATCTTAGGAGAGAAATGCTCTGTGCATTTCACAAGCACAGAAATGAGATCCCTCATTAAGCAAAAGTGCCAATCGCTCCCATGTAGCTGAACCTGGAACCATAGAGGTGAGGATTCATTCAGTCATTAAAGATGGAAACTCATTTTCTAATAAACCAGCCCTTCCCTCTGTACATTGTAAGAAATCATTTATTTAGTTGCTAACCCAGTCTCTCATTATAAAACAGTGCTAAAGGAAAAAATATAACTTAAAAAATTACATAGTATACTTTTGTTATAGGTCGTGAATAGTTTGAACCTATTGATATCCAATTTTTTGCCTTTCAGCAGCTCAGTATTCAAACTTGGGAATCCCTTGTTGCTACATAGATTACTGAATTTTCATAATATAACCCTTTCCTCTTTAATTCAAAATATCCTAAAAGAATCTTCCATCAGAAACCACTTTAACAAAACCTAAGCAATTGGGTGGTTCAATAGATAAATAGTACTGTTCCGCAGGGAGTGAAGTTCACGTCCAGCCTCAAGTCTAAATTAAATGAGCTTGATCGTATCTCTTCAGTCTCTTGTGAACAGCAGTCCAGAATACTGAACTGTATGAATAATTCCACAGTTCGGCATGATTGATAGTCTTGGCTCAGGAGAGTCCCAGAATTGAACTAACAACCACACTAAATTGTATCGCATCTCTAAAGGAGATAGCCCTGTTTAGTGAGGGCTCAGTTACACGAAAGGGCCATGTTACGTAGCATGCATCATCCTTAGCCTGTGGCTGGATAGAGAATGGCTTCCAGCTCTGCTCCTGGGCTGATCATTGAATCAGATTATGCAGCTCAAATTGCACAGAATGATTTATTTTCTTCTCTTGGGCTACCTCCAGCTTTGACTGTTTTGCGTGTGATACAGTATTATATCTACTGATAAATACGTGAATTTTTCTTGCTAAATAATTTGTCTCTAGCAATGATAAGAAATATCTATATTTCAAATATGTAAAACTATTCCTATGGCTCTAGTCTGTGTGCATTCTTTGGCATCCAAAAATTCATTTTATTTATCTACCTATTATTTAGCTATTTAAAAAATATTTTAAAGTAGTAAGACCTAGGGATTCAATGGAGTTTATTGCTTTAATTTAAAGAACTAGGAGTGTCACAACTGCATTAAGATTTTTCATTCCTTGTGACCCATATTTAGTCAATCATGTTCATTGACTTTTAGGCTTCATGATAACAGTACTTAAGGAGGAACTCAAGCAGAAATATATTAAAGGTATAGTATTAGCAATAAGTATTACTTAATATTTTTGAATTTGTATTAAGCTTTCACTGAACAGTATCTACTCACAACATTCAGGCTTTTAATACAATTCTTTAAATGACACAGAAAACTTATTTTAAAAGTACATACCAGTGGAAGAAAAATAACTAAAAAGATAATATTATAAATAATAATTCTTAAATAAAATAAATTTTTTTACTGAGACAATAAGAACAAAGCAATACATTTTTTTCCCTGATTCAACACCCAATGAAGCAATACATATTATCTCATAAAAATTGAAAATGTAAGGTTAATTGCTCCCAAGGATGTTAGGGTTTAAATGACCTTGAGTTTGTTCTCCCACTGACTGTCAAGCTAACATAGCAAACAGCGGTGATTTTTCTTTGGAACTGTCTAGAATTGCAATGGTGCTTGACTGACAGAGCTTGCTGTCTCCTCTCCCCATCCTTCCCTGTCTCTCTGTCTCTCTTCCCCCCCTTCCTCCTCCCTCTCTCTCTTCCCCTTTCTCAGTGTTCTACTAGCAAATGTCAATTATCCATGATCAAACAGGAAAGAAAGATGGTATATTCTGTCCTCAAATGTAAAATAACTTTTTCACTAACTCTGTAGACTTTATAGTGCACATATAAGCTGTGGTTTGGTTTTACCAAAACATACAGGCAAAAAACCAGAAATGGGAAATAGTATATGAACTTACTGATACTATCCTTAAAAATTCTATTAATAATGGTGAACTATTACCATAGAATATCAATTTTTATTTTTTTAAAAATTACAATATAGAACTAAATAGCTATAACCTCAATATTTTTCACTTATTTTTTTTACTAATTCAGTAGTAAAAATCATAATGGTTTTCCTTGTGGACATCTGTCTTTAAAAGTAACATTCATCTTTACAAAGTTTGCATTCCTGTTGCATATTAGAATATAATCTAACATTTTAGAGACTGAATAAAGTTTTCATTTTGTATGTGTCGGTACTAAATAGCCCAAAGCAATAGTCTATTTTAATGTATTTTTGATTAAATTTTCAGCTGCATTAGAAAAGAGAATGATGACTTGGTTATTTAGTTGTCAAACTAATGAAGTAGGTGTTTTGAAATCCCTGAGCCTCATGAAAAACCAGGGTAATGTATACAAATTTATCTTCAACTTCCCTTTCTTAGACTTACAACTGGAAAAACAGCCATAAAATGTCCTGATTTTTTGAATAACCCAAAGTTTCTTAATTTAGAATCGATCATTCCAAATATCTAAACATTATTTCTATAATTGCACAAACTTTTAGCCTCAGACACTAGGTCATTCCTTCAGTATTTCTGGTGTCTGGTCCTGCATAACTCTTCCCACTAATTAATTCAGAATGATTTTCTTCTCCATCTTACATAGCATTTGTTCATTAACTGAGCACGTTTTGAGACCTACCATGTACTAGGCACGTGCTTGTCGATGAAACTGTGTTGATGAATAAAAAGCTCATGTCAAGTAGCTTATAGGTGAGTACAGGGAGATAAAAAAAGAAATCAAATAAATGAAGTGTTATAACAAATGTATTTTTTACTCTTAATCCTGTAAATTAGCTCTTGTAGTACTTTATAGAGATAATTGTTTACTACTCATGTCATAGCTGGTTTTAACTTTTCCTAAATTAAAGATTAGCCTGATATCAGTAATTGAGAATACTAGCAAAATGAACTTAGGATGGTAATTAACCCATCGTGACAAATTGGTTGTAGACCAGCAGCATCTGCTACTGCTGTGTAACTAGAAATATATCAGATACTATGTAAACACAACCAATATTCCCTGTTCCATGTTAATGTACCTGGATTTAAAAATGAAACTATTTTGACATTGCCTTTAGTTGTGCACACTTACAGGAGGGGAAGCCACAGACAAGTGAGATCAAGAGAGAAAGAAAAGGAACAGGGAAAGGGCTGGATGGGTGAGGTGGGCAGGGCTTCATAAACAGGAGAAAAGGCAAGTGTTTCAGATTCCCTTAGTGCTCTAGAAATCTGTGTTAATGCTCATTTATGTTTTGTGGGGAGACGCAGAAATGGTATATGATTTATTTATGATACTGATCATGTCACAGAGTTTCAAGGTGCTCCCCGTCTGGCAGGAAGGAGCTGCAGGCAGGGCAGCAGGTGGGGTGGGGGTTACAGTCTTGGCCTCTAGGGGCCTGGGTCGGGCACTGGAAATGTGGGTGTCAGAGGGAAGCCTGGTGGCCTTTTGCCTGCTCTTGTCTCCTTGTTCCTCAGGGCAAACACATACCTCATTGCTCTCACCTTGGTCTACTCTTCGACCCCACCGTGTGTCAGGCTGAAGTGTAAGGTCAAGTGGAAGGCAATGCCGAGGAAATAGGAGTATTTACCTGCTGCAAAACTGAGGATCTAAGAAAACAGTAGCATTGAGGTACAGAGAAAGGCAGACATCATGGAGACCAGCTATAGAATTTCACCATGATGTTTCTTGGCTCAAGATTCCCTACAGGTAGGGATCATTTTCTTTTATCAGCAGGTTTTTCTGTTTTGTGACAGTTTCCTTTTAACCAGTTTAAATTTTCAAATTACTCGTAATCAGCTTCACCACAATACATAGCATTGTTCCCCTTTACCAGGTTGTTAATGTGACATGTTGGTCAGTCCCATGTTATTGTATTAGATTCCTAGGGCTGCTGTGATCAAGTGCCACAGGCTGGGTGGTTTAAAACAACAGAGCATTACTGCCTCCTGGTTCTAGAGGCCAGAAGTCCAAGATGAAGGGGTGGGCAGGGCTGTGCTCCCTCTGAAACCTGCAGGGGCGGGTCCTCCCTGCCTCCTCCAGTGTCTGCTGGTCCCAGAGGCTCCTGGGCTAGTGCAGCATCCTCCCATGGCCACCTGGCTTCTTCCCAGGGCCTCTTCGGAGACCTCAGCGTCCTCCCTCATCCCTCACAGGAGCCTCTGTGTCCAAAGCTTCTCTTTTTGTGAGGACAGCAGTTGTATTAGGTCAGGACCCACCTGACAACCGCATCTTGACTCCATCTGCAAATAAGGTCACACCACGAGGAACCGGCAGTCAGGAGTTCAATATACCTGGTTTTTTGAAGGGCAGGTGGAAGTGGACACAGTGTAACCCATAACAGTTACCCAAGTTGTTCAAGTTGGGATGTATTTCTTTATATAATTCATAGAGGTTTATGACATATTTAACGTGGGTAGTGGGTAGATCTCAGGTGATGTTTTAGAAACACAAATTACTTAACTTTTTGTCTGTAAAAGGTTAAAAAAAACCAAGCAAACATAACTAGTGACTTAGAAGTAGGCTGTAGAGTCAGACTTGTGTTCAAATCTCATTCTGTTCCTCCCTAAAAGTGGGAATGTGGGCTGAACCTCTCAGAGTCTCAGAGTCCTCATCTCATAAATTTGAAGGGATTAAATTACTTGACTCGAGTGAAATACTTAGCATAGTGTCTTGCACACAGTCAATGCTTTCTTACTGATGGGATTATTGAAAACTATTATCTCTTTGCTTCTTGCAAAATTTTAATTAGTTTTAGTATAAAAATGTGGCCCATAATATACTCTTATATTTCCTCTTTCTTCCTTTGTAAATGTAGTGCATTTACATTCTGCTCACTGAGGCAAGAACCAGCAAACCTGAATTATTTGCCTGGCGTCCTTCACTGTCTCACAGGTGGCAGTAGGCTCACCTGGGCTAGGCTGGAGCAGGGAGGCTGCACAGACCTGGGACTGTTCCCTGCACACCCAGAGTGGGAGAGGGGCCTGGGATGTCATTTGTCAGAAGCAAGACGAGGATGCAGAAAGCAAGAGGGGGAAATGACAAAAGGATCTCAGTATTTAGGGCAGCGAGAGATCAGGAATCCAAGGGTCTCAAACAGGCACCCAGCAGCACCTGTTACCAGACACAGGGTGAACTGATCTTGCTGGGCCTGGTGGCCCTGGGCTCCCAGGGGCCTGCAGGAAACAGCTGGTGGAAATGAAAGCAATTTCATTTGGATTTAATTTAGCAGTAGTCAGACTCGCCCCAAAACGCTTATCAATGACACTGGAAGTGTTGTGTTGTTCACTGTCAAGCATGAGCTGGCCTGAGCCAGGTCATTTGAGGGAGGGTTAGCTGAAAGCTCTATGATTAGATTACAGGAATGTTATAAAGGTCGTGAAAGACACACTAATTTTTTCCTCCCTGTTAACTGATACCTCACATTCCAAAATTTTAAATAATTGCTGCTGGTTGATGTTCTAAAACTATTCTTGTAGAAAGAGGAAACCCTTTAAGTTGCTATTAATCATTTATTGCAATTGTGGGTTTGGATGATGGAGGAGGAAGTTTTGGTAGGGATGGGAGGGTAAGGCCATGAGGCGTCTGAGTTAGGAGCGGGGCCAAGGCAGGGGAAGGCCCAGGGTCCCTACTTCATCTCCCAACTGCTGGCATCTGTAGCCAGAAGATGAGGGCAGTGCTCTGCTCCCTTCCTAGGGCCACAAAAATGACATCGTAAATGTTGGTTAGGCTTTTTGATAGCATACAAAAGCCATTTTAAATATTTGTGCAGCTGAAATACAATGCATTTACAGTAAAAATCAGAAAAAACAAAAGTTTTTCAAGAGTTTGGGGAAGTTCAGTAACTTGTCACCCTGTCTTCTCCATTGTTCAATGACAAATGTCACTTAATTAGGTTATTTTGGTTATTGGTTGTATAGAAGAATGGTTCCAACTTTTTGCAACATTTGGACGTATTATCATCACATGTGTTCCTTAAGGTAAAGGAGTATTATTTTGTTTTTTTCTGGGTTTTATTTTTATTTCATTGTTTATTTATCTTTTTGTCTGACATTGCCATAAAAGAGGAGAATTTGAAAAGGTTTTTCTTTCAAAATTAAGAAGTTCAGAACATTAATCTATTGAGTTAAAAAAAATCCAAAATTTATTTTAATTGCTAAAGACATATGTCAAGCCACAATCCCAGTAAATAGGATACAAATAGAAATAAGCAGGAGATAGACTTCCAATCATTTGCTGGAGAAACAGGTAATATATATTACTTTGAGTGTAAGGAAAGACAAGATGAAATTTAGCTGGAATTTCTATTGATACTTTAATTTCATTGTTAAAGATATTAAATTAAAAGATATCAAATTTTTTTTCACTAATGATGTAAGACATACTTATGCTTTAGAGAGAAGGGAAAGCCATTGAAATCCTGAGAATAATCAGGTTTTTGACTGAATGAATCACCTAGCTATCCTCCAGAACTTTAAACAAAAGAAAATAAATGAACAAAAACAAACAGCCATCAATTAGGCCAGTGTGCTTTATGAAATGTTTGGAGCTTTGGTAGTAGTGCTTTGTAAATCTAGCTAGCAAAAGGTTTTGAAAACTATGCCAGCCTTAAGATTAACTCTGTTTTATGAGAAAGAATGAATTTCAAATATTAATATTCCATATTAATATTTAAATATTCATTTAAAAACCCATTTTTAAAATGGCTCAGATAAGGATTTTCTACAACCTATCTCATTTGTATGACAGACTATTGCCCACAGTGGCTCATATACAATTCTTAAAATGAAAACTGAAATTCCTGAGCATACCAGACATGTTTGTGCATTTATTTATACTTGAAAATGAATCACATTTCATAGGTCCTCTGAATGACCTGACCTGTGGGCGTCATTTTTGTTGAAGCAGCTGTCCCATTTATCCATGCTTAAAAGTATTATTTTGCTTTTAACATTAATTTATTCACTTGGCAAATATTTATTGAGTACCTACGATATGTTGGACTTGGTCTTGGCACTGGGGATACGGCAGTAAACAGAACACTCAAAATCCTTTGCTTATGGAGCTCAGATTCAGGTACATGAAGGCAGACAATAAACAAAATGCCCACACAGCTATGTATTATGGAGCATATTTGAAAGCAGTAATTGCTAAAAGATCCATCAGGGCAAGGCAATAGGGAGTAGGGCTGGGAGTAGCTCATGTAACTAGAGTGGTCGGGGCCAACTGCTGAGCAGGTGACGTTTATGCAGAGACCTGAAGAGAGGAAGGGCGCACCAGACGGGTGCTCCGCTGAGGAGGCCCAGCAAGGGGGTGGAGGGCAGGTGTCTGACCTGTGCCATAAAGAACAAGGAGGCCAGCGTCAGCATGGTTGTGGGGCCAAATCCTTGAGGACCTGCAGGCCGTTGTAAGGACTTGGCTTTTACTCTGGGTGACTGGGGGAGACCGTCCAGGGTTTGAGCATAGGAGTAACATGATCTGACTTACATTTTTGCAGGATCCCTCTGGCTGCTGTGTTGAGAACAGATTGTTAGAGAACAAGTGTAGGAAGAAGGAGGCCAGTTAGGCTCCCCTGGATTAAATGCATTAATCCAGGAGACAGATGTTGCTCACTAGGACCAAGGTACAGATGGTGAAATGTGGTCAAGTCCTGGACATATGGATGTTCCAGCAATATGAAGGAACAAAGGACTCTGTGTGCGCCCAGTCATAACTGTAAAAAAAAAAGTCACACTATTGTCACACCTTGCACCTTTAGACTGTGTGGTCCCCCTAGCACCATGGAACCAGCGTCCAGTAAAACCCACGAACATTTCCACTCCGTGCCTATTGCCCAGAACCCGTGCACATCGTCTGTGTACTTGCTTTTGTTCTCTGTGGAGTTCCAAATTTTCTACCAGCTTTTAACTCTTTAACTCTAACATTTAGTGGATTTAACAACTGAATTTTGCTTGCTGGTTTTTGGCCTTCTGTGTACACAATGTGTTCATCCAGGCTCAGCAAGCCCTCACCTGGGCAGGTGGGCAGGTACTAAAGTTTGCTTCTGGGGTGGATGGAAAATGGTTCAGGAGTTGAGGAGAGAAGTGCCAGCCAAATACAGTTGTCAAGTCCAAGGGTAAGAGTTGGGCTGGAAATGGGAGTTCTGGCTAAGACGCAGAGAGGACAATGTTAGTCAGGAAGTAAGAGCCAGTGAGGGAACGGAGCAGGCAGTTCAGAGGCAATTTCTATGAAGGTGACTGCAGCACCTGGGGCTTTCCTGTGTTGGCCACTGGTCACTTAGTGCACGAGTGGCTGCCTTAAAGCTTGGCCCTGTTCCCGTATGTCAGACCTCATGATTGAGTTCGTCTTACCCTTGTACCTGATCCAAAGGCTTAGATTTAGAGCACAGAATTTCCTTCTGAATTTTTAGGCATGCTTTGGTCACTAGTGGCAGAGACATAATTCAAATTGCCTTAAACAAGAAAAGAGAACTTACTGGCTAACGTAACAAAAAAGTGCAGGGATGATATTGCTTCAGGCTTGGCTGAATGCAGAGACACAAACAATGTCATGAATATTTAGTCTCTTTTTCTATTGTTTAGGTATATTTTCCTTGGTGTTGGCTTCATTCTCAGGTAGCTTAGCAACACCATCAGGAAGACAATTTCTCTTTCCCAATAATTAGAGCCAAATTTAGGATTGCATTTCATTAGCCTGGTCATGTGCCCATGCCAGAATCAATTACTATGGCCAAGGGAGATAGAATAACTTTTTGGCCGACTGGGGATTGCATGCTTCCCTTGCTGTTGGAATTTTTGCTGTCACTCAGCCCTATGAACTTATTCATGACACAGATCAGGAAGGAGCTGCTGCACGGTTTGCATCAGTGGTCAATGGGAAAGCTACTCTCGACCTTCCTGATAGACTCTGTCATCCCTGTGACCTTCACAGTTTTAGGGCTTTCCAGGAAAGTATTGCCATTAAGATGAAGTAAGCTTTCTAGGGGAAGAATCGGATTCCCCCAAATCCTGATTGTCTCACGATTGCAAAATACCCAACCCCACCACAAGGGTGCCACAGCGTAACTGCAGGGGAGTTGAACTTGTAAATGAAGCACAGTCTAGAGTTTCTACGCTCATGTCTCTATGCACAACTCCAGCTCTGTATTTCTACCAGAGCTGCAGATCCATCTCTTCCTGCATCGTGACCTTCGTAATCCGGTGGTGGAGCAGGCACCTCAAACTCAACTCCTCTAGCACCAAATGCTTCATCTTCTCCTTTTCTTTCACCACCGCTGACTCTACCACACCCCACACCACATCTGATCTTCTTCTCATTTCCCCAGTTTGATTGGTGGCACCTCTTTCTGCCCAGTCACCTAAGACTGGAACCTGTGAGTCAGCCCTAGTGGCCCCCACCTTCCCCTATACCATCCCCATTTCTACCCACTTCCCTGGGTTCCTGCCTTTAGTGTAATGTCCTTCCAATCAAACCTACACCCCGAACTGGAATGATCTATCTAAGCTGTGAGCAGGAGCATGTTTTCCCCTACTTAAAATGTTTTAGTGATTCTTGCTTGCTTACAAGTTAAAGCCCACATTCCTTCTTGGCACACCTAAGGCTCTCTGTGAGCTGGTCACCCCTACCTACCTCTGTCTTCACTTCCACTGTGTGTCCTTATTCAGAGAAGCCTAATGTGACCCAGAGTAGGCTCAGTGTCACCTTATATTCTCAGTGGCACTTGGTGCCATCCCTTCATTGGGTTTTGCTTATTTGTTACTAATAACTAGGTTATTCACGATTATTTGTGTGATGTCCTTCATCCCTACTGGTCTGTCATCTCTGTTTTGTTGACCATTGTATCCTAAGTGCTGACACATAGTAGCTGCTCAATCTATAGTGTTTAATATTAATACATGTATTTTAACTGAGGAAATGACACATTTTTAAGTATTTTTTTGTTTGATGGTCTTTTGTAAGGTCCTATGAATTGCCTATTTGCTTTAGTTAGGAAGAACACTGGTAAATTAAATGAAAAATGGTATTTTATTGGAATACAAGCTCTTTCTGGCTTATAAGGGACAGGAATTTGTGTAATTACATCAATATTATATGGACATTACACAGTGATTAGGTAAATAAATATATCTAAAACTCTGTAGTTTCTGAGAAACTTAAACCTAGCTTCTGTAATTATTATACTTAAACTTGACACTATTTATGGTGTTTTAAACTGTATAATAATGCTCAAAAGTATAATGCTCAAATGCACACAATGTGTTTTATTATAGAAATGAATGCTTGTCTTAATAACAGATGCTTCCTATTTGGTGTTTGAAATGAAGAAGCAGATCTTTTCCTAGAATAAATCTGGTAGCAGTTTTATTACTAAAACAGAAAAAAATCATTTTCAGGTATCAAATGTGTCTGGTCTGTGATATATCTGATTTCTGAATTCCTACACTGTCATCTTCTATTGAAATCTGAAAGTGTGTTATTAAAAGTTAAACTACTCCCTAGATTGTCTACCTAATTTCATACAGTTTAGTTTAATAGATATGAAACATGTCACATTTTTATGTGGTCTTCATATTTTAGTTACATTTAGAATTTTGATCAATATATTTCTGCAGAACATTAGTGAATTTTCTCTTTTTTAATTATTTTAATTTACATCCTAAAATGTGACTTAACAATATAAATATGTTCTTCAAAAATGAGTCTGTCAAGTAAAAACACTCATAAATTAAAATCAGAATGAAATATAAATGCATATTTTGCAAACTAAATCACTGTGTTCATATTAAAAATATTCTATATTCCTTCACCTAACAAATTGTATGCTATTAACAAATATTACTAAAGAATATTTTCATTCAACGAACATTTGATCTGTGGATTGTTTATATAGTGAGTTACACAGGACCAATCTTTTCCTCTGTCAAGCTGGGTCCCAGGCTATCATAATTAAGCAGGTGATCGAATCTCTCTGATGGCTTATGTGTCCGTTTATATACTCCTCACTGTGTTTCTTTCTTCCAATATATTATAAAGCCAAATAAATTGGGTCTCTAGCATTGCTTGAGATTATTATGAAGGTAAACACTTGGTTTACCTTCATAAAGTATCATTGGTTGTCCAAAATTAAAGATATGTGTGTATACATTAGCCTAATTTATTTTATACATTTATTTTATGAAATTATAATGAGGTCGTTATATAATCTACTTTGCCAAGAATATTGTCAAAACAAACAAACAAACAAAAAACCGTACCTGTCTTCCTCACTGAAATATTGTGATGATTAATGAGACATTTGTACTTAGATTGTGCAATTCTTCCAGAAATCTCAAAGCAAGAACAAGATAGCACTTTCTTTTAAAGGCATTCGCTTTACTGTCAAACCAGACTTAGAGCAGTCAGAATGATACACATTTCTGAGTTAACTTACTGCTTTCTTGGCCATGTCAAATCATTGCTGTTTCAATGTGACAGCAGTCTAGTAATGAAGGACCACGTAGGTGGAAAAAAATTCTTACCCAACTTTCAATCAAATGATAGAACACAAGTATACAGTATTCAAAGAAAAGAAAGCCAGACATTCAGGTTATATATAAATTAAAAATTTAGAAACAAATTAATAGACCAGAGTCTTACCTATATCTTACTTACTTCCTAACTTTAAGTTAGACCCTAATAGAGGTACTATAACTAATTTTATTCACTCAAATACTATTTGGTATATATTTTAATCTTATGAACTTCAAATAGAGCTACTCATTACTGACTACTCTTGATTACTGATCAGATACTCAGGATAGAAAACCAGGAGGCAGCCTTCATTCCTCCCTCCCCACCCCTCTCACCTTTAGGCCTTGGTGAGAACCCTGATGCCAGGCACGTCATCGCCAAACCTGCCTCCGATCCCGCCCTTCTCTCCACGGCCATTGCTACCATCATCACCTCTTGGCTTGACCACTGCAACCCTTGTCACTCCACCTTCTCGCTTGCCACCCAGCTTCCCTGCCATCCCAAATCCACAAGAAACAAAAGTGAGCTTAAAATGTCACTGGATCCCACGCTCCACTGCAAGGACTCTCCTTTGTATTTATTTTAAAAATCTAAGCTCTTTACCCAGCCCCCGGCTGCCTCTTGCTCACCAAGTTCTGTCCACATTGGCATTTTCAGTTCCTCAGAGACCTCAGCTGTTTTCTCCTGGAGGGCCTCTGCACGGAACGGCCAGCTCTTTCCCGTCACTCAGGTCTCCGTGTAAATGTCACTGCCTCCGAGAAGCCCTTCTTGCCTCCTTGAGTAAAGTTCGTTGTCGCCGTCTCCCGCCCCACTGCATCATCTCAGTTGGAATTTATTATGGTAAATGCTATGACTGAAGCAAAAAGTGTCTCCTCTAGTGCATTTATTGTGCACAAATCGTCACTGTTTGCTTATCTGTTGCATGTCTCTCCAAGAGAATGTCAGCTCTCACTGAGCGCGGGAAACACACCCCGGCTCTGTGCCGGGCACCATGCCTGCACGCCCCATCCCAGAACAAACGAGCCAACGGCCAGATGACAAGTGCTGTTAGGCTGGAGGGACTGGGGGTTCCCGTGCCGAGCATGTTTATGTAGAGTTAGTTGGCTGTGAGTTTTGACAGTGTTTTGGTTTTTTTTTTTTGTTTTTTTTAACTCTGCATGCTGCCATGACATAGAAATACTTCCTTCTCATTGAGCTACTTGTTAGTAAAGTGGGCCTCAGTTTCCTCACCTGAAAGAAAAGAAGTGAGAGTAAATAATCACCAAGTACTCTTCCAGCTTGGATATCCTCAGCTGCTTGGGAGGTGTCCTCCAGGCTGTGCAGGGGCCACCTATCCCAAAATGGCTTGAAATGCAACATGTAGCTAAGGAGTCTCTTCCTCGATGAAAGAAGGAACACAGTTTGAGGTAGCTGGGGGAGCGCATTGATATTTCAGAGGTTGTCTTGTAGGAGCTGACTGCACTGAAACTGCCATGGGCCACCTGGTCTCCCTCTTCTCATTTGGCAAGAATCCTGGCTAGGGATAAAGAGACCAGCTGCTTCCCTCTGTAGTGAAAAAGCACAATGATGTTTATACAGTTTCCCGACCTCTCTTCCCCCACCTACTTTCACCCCTACCCACTTCCTCAACCAAGGAGAATCTTGCCAAGTAGATATCAGATTAAGAAAAACACTTCTCTGTGCCTCCAGCCTGAGACTAGTTTCAGTGGTAATGATGAACAAATGATGACATTGAAGGATTATGTATATCACAAGAGAAAAAAAGCCTGATCTCCTTGGATATACAAAAAAATATACCTTGAGAGACCATCAGTAAACTGGACAAAGTGGATATCAAAGACACTTATAACATTGATAATGAGGCTCCAGTTGTGTATTCATTGATCTACGGTGAAATAGCCAAATGGTTCTGCATAAAGGTCATCACGGTAACTGAAGATGAAGATGACGTTAACACGGCAAAAGGTGTCTGTAGACCACATGGTAAACGTGGTTGGCTTATTGAAGGACTCAGAGCATTTTTCATTCATAACAGAAGAAGAAATAATGACACTTTATAAAATCAAAGAAAGACTTTGGAGACAAAAATCATTGTTAATGAGGCAAATGACTCTGGAGGAAACACTTCAGAAAGACTTCCAGCAGAATGCCTTTCTCGTTTCTAGAGGAACCACCTCCTAGCCCTGCAACTGCTTTTGATGTTTCTTATCAAATAAAATAATAAAATAAAATACAGTGTACACTAACCTTTTAATAAAAACACACAGTCGTATGGAGAATCCGGGAGCCCGCCCTTGTTGATGTTGCTGTGGCTTAAAAGCTGATACAGGTATTTCTCCACTCACAGAGACTGGCCTGTTCCTGTCTCTGGAACGTATTTTCACCTTGTAGGGCTTCCTTCTTCACTTTCATTGTGTATAGTTGCTTTCCTCTCTGTAACAAAAATTGTTTTTGTTGGGGGGGAAAAAAAAACAGAATGCTTCTCAATAGTTGTCTGCTCAAAACAACTCTGGAAGCAATCCTGGGACATACCGCAGTGTCTTTTCACGGCCCTTTATCGCCTGAAAGTTGTGGGGAGGGCTAAATTAAAGTTGCTCACCATTAATCCTTGTTCCCAACACTATAAATCAGAGGAATGAAATACTTCTCATCACAATTCAGATCCCAAACAGGTAAAAATTGCAACATAAAACAAAATTTAATACTGGCATTGCCCCTGTCACCTAAGCCATATATTCTGACTGAAGTAATCAACAAGGGGCATGCTTGTGCTGTAACTCAACCATTGTTTCACAGGCTGCGGGGTTTGTAAATACATTCCGTCTTTAACATCCTCATACTTAAAAACAAGTTTGGGAAAGATGTGGACATCATTTTTTGCTTGACTCTTAAAACTGCAATAGTTTTGATCCAGTCTCCGCGACTGTTTTGCAATTTCACTTTGTATTGACAGCTTCCTTAACACAAATTCAGGTTGTAAAGACAGAACTTTCTTCACTGTCACAGAGCATTCTTGGTGAAGGCTTTTTATTTGCAAGTTGCACTTGACAAGAGTTTTAGAAAGGTAAGGTGGCAAAATAAAGACTTGGACAAGGAGTCAAAGGAGCTAAACTCTGTTTAGGGGCCCTGGTATTGATTTGTGGAACCTTGTGTCATTTCCCTGTCTGGGCTTCAGCTCTGCCATTTACAAAATATGGATTATGGACCATATTGTCATTCTGCATAACCCATGAAGTCACTCATTATCGATAAGGAACCAGCCCTGATCAAATGTGTCAGCCTCATACAACCACAGGAGTATTATAATCTGTAAGTGAGCATTTATAGAGCTTCCCAAGTACCTTGGGAGGAAACCAGAGAATTTGTTTGAGTGTCTGAGCACAAAGAATTTATACACAACATAAAATAAAAGACCACTAAAGTGTCACAGGCTCAAATTCCCTTACGATAACCTTTCTGGGGATTGTAGATTCATGGTAGGCGTGCGTCTTCCTCCAGAATTGCACCCTAAATTTCAGAAGTGCAGGTAAATGGGGCAACTACTTTACTAGAAAATGTGGGTCAAAAGGAAAACAACCTGACTCCAGAGTAAATTTTATCGGATAAGATTTTTAACTTTATGAAAAATACAAACCAACCATTCTTTCCATACAAATACCACTAGGGATGGGGGGGCACAAGCATCTCTGTGGTTAAGTTCTGCTCTGCCCCAACTTCCATTAGGTTGAGGAAGAAGCTCTTCCATCCCCTGAGTATTCCTGCATCTCTGAGGACCCTGTAAGGGGAGCTGCCATATATTTGGTGCTGCCTTTCCTTTTCCTAACTGGTGTCTCTTTGTTTGCTCTGTCACAATTTTCTCAAGAGACACCTACATCTCAGGCTCCCAGGCCTCTCTCACTCTGTGGCCACATGTTTTTCTGAGGGCTCTGACCCCCACGTGAGGACAGGGCAGAATGACAGAGGGCAGAACACAGGGCTGTGAGTCTGCAACCCAGCATCCGGCCGTCCCTCTGTCCATCACAGGTGCTAAGAATTCAGTGAGTCTCACATTTGCAAGACCTGTTTCTTTATCTGTATGGCAAAGAGATTGGATGAGGTGATCTTGAGATAATTATTTCTACCTCTGTAATGATTCGTTATAAAACAGTATATGCCTTCAGCTTCCTATAGACCAGTTGAGGAATGAAGCTTCTTAAAGCCATTTATTCCTCTACCATCTTGAGTAGTACATGTAGGAAAGTCTTAAAAGATTGCCTTCTTCAGTCATCCAGTTGAGTCTGCTTCAGTTTCTTCTGAAATTTTACTTCTTTTGGTAGCTCTTTATGAGAGTCAGATCCTGAATTGTCCACTGTGACCTAAATAAGCAGTGCCCTCTCCATTAATACCAGTATTGAATTACATACCCTGCAACTGCATTGACTCAGCTTCCTCTCTGTTATAAATCATGCACTAAACAGATCATTTCAGAGCCTCCCCTGCGCTTGCAGAAGATTGGGCATATCAGTCAAAGTCACCTTCATCCCCTGCTTCCATAGGCGCAGCACCCCTTGAAGTTAAAGCACAGTCTTCTCCCAGGCTGAAAGATGAGAAGATCCCTTAACATACCTACTGAGCCTGGCTAGTGCTCTCTATGGATTCTAGATAGTGGTCATACGGAAGGCTGAAGAACTGTGCTCTCAATATTTGCCACCATCTGCGTGGTCTTGTATATCTAACACCTTATAATGGGAAACAATGTGCTCTGATATGTGAGAATTCTGGAGTCATATAGCTGCTATAATGATTTTTCAAATTTAAATGCTTATTATGGCCTTTAAGAATCCCAGGTATTTAATGACACTTATATAATGGTTAGTATATTTCCAAGAGCTTTATATTTAATTGTGAATGACCTTGTTGGTGATATGTTGTTATTATTATTATCTCCATGTTACAGATGATGAAACCGTGTCATAGAGAGCTTAGTCACTTGCTCTTCTTACAACTAATTAGTGTTGAGTGGGACTGGAACCTGTCAATCCAGCTCCAGAATCCATGGGCTAAGCCAAATACTCTATCAATTAGGGCTCCATAATAATGGCTGTGTTGCCCTGGCTTGCTACGATTGAGTCTTATAGAAATGAGATTTATGATACTTAGGATCTGTTTTCTGACTTCTGCTGAAAACTTACAAAAAATATGTGAATGTGGTGAGAATTCAAGAGCATCACTACAACAGTCTGAGCTGGCTTTGTTACATTCTCCCTGCCTACTAAGGTGTCTAGACACTCGGTCCCTGTTGGTTGAGGGACTAGAGATATATAAGCCAATAAATGGTAACTCAAACTGTAAGAGGGACTCAACCACCATCATATAAATTGCTACCACGATCTAAGCTTAATTATCTTAGAAATAATTAAAATACCATATTGTAAATATAAATAGGCCCTAATATATGGCAAATGAGTAGTATGTATTACAAGTTGCTAAATTTAATACATGTCTTAAAATACAAGGTGGCATTGCAGTAAGTGCTAGAGAACTGTACAAGAAATTAATCATCTGCTCTTTACCAAAATTCACTTGTATAGGATCTGTTCTTTGTGTTTTCTTTTATACTTTAAGTGCAACAAAGTGTTTACAAAGCATAAAGCACTATGCTCATTTTTCATGTTTTACCTTAGCTTTTCCATTTATGTTTTTGCTTTCTACACCGCTTCTCACTGAAGACAAATTTGCTGACATGTAACATAATCATTTCTTCTCTTAGTTACTCACTTCTACTCTACAATTTCAATTTGGGGATATTAAAAATTAGTTTTAATCGCCTCAACATTTTTAATTCATATAGCTTTGTTTTCAGGAATAGGCGATTCTAAAACAAATATTTCTATTCAAATGAAATCTTTAATAGGTTCTTCCTCCCTCCCTTCCTTCTTTCCTTCCTTCCCTCCTTCTTTCCTTCCTTCCACAAATATTATTCAAGTCCTACCATACCAAGCACTACGCTGTGGACACAAAGATGTAAAGTTACAAACCTGCTCTCAGGAATGCACACTTCCAGGGAGGAGAATGACAGGACGTGTTACCAGAGCACAGAGTAGGCAGGAGGCCGGGAAGGACTGGGCTTCTGAGATGGGATCTGAAGCAGGAGCAGACATTTGTACAGATGCACCACATGGGGGAGGCTGAGCAGAAAGAGGGCAAGATGCACAGAGCAAGTATGTGTTTGAGAAATCCTGAAACCAAGATGCAACGAGCGATTCACTGTCCTGAGAAATGGTAGTGAGAGGCACAAGATGAGACTAGGAGGGGTGTTTGGTTCTAGAATAACAAAGGCATTGGGTATCATGTTTAAAAATTTAAATTTTATTCTGAGGCTTAAAAGAACCATTAGAGATTTTTAAATAGAGGAAGAAAACTCTTTTGAGTTTTAACAAAATAACTTTGGAAACAATTAAAAAAATGAACAGCAGCTGAATGATGCTGGGAAGGTGCATAATAGTCTAGTTATGATGAGAATGGAGTGAAATAGTTGTACCATGGATAGAAAGATGGGGAAGAGTTGGAAAGATGCTTTAAGTAAAACTGCCAGGACTTGAAAACTGACCAGAGTTGAGGGGTAAGAAAGGTAGTTGAGGATCCCTTCTCATTTCTACATTGAATGGCTTGGCAGGCAGTGCTGTCAAGAGACACAGGAAGAAGGGCAGGTTGTACACAAAGATAGTCAGGCTTAAAAATGTTGAGATTGAGCAGTAGTGATGTATCCAGATTAAGTATTCAAGGCATTGCCACCAAAATTTGAAACAAGGCCCATATGTCTGGCTTCATTTTCATTAATTAACATTGTTTTAGAGAATCTAACTAACATAATAATATTAAAAATACAAAGCAAATATTGAAAAGAAGAAAAAATAATTTTGTCATATGATTATATCACATTAACACAACCACCGGGATAAACTCAAAATATTAAACTAAATACCATTAGAAGTACCAAAAGAATTTAGTAAGGTGAGTAGATATAAAATAAATATGCAATAACCTACTGGTTATTGATACTATAAAATTGTAAACTGTACAATTCCTAAGAAAATTATAGCGAGTCCTGCAATTTTTGCAGGACTCAAGTAAACTAGAAAAATTTATTAAGTGAGGAAAATATAATGGTATTTCAGATTAATACATTATTTATTATATAAATATTCAAAATTTTGTACAGCTAAAGATACCTTAAATATAGATAAATGATGAAGGACAGATCCAGAGAAAATATGTGTAAACATTTGACAGGCAATTAATATCATTAAAACACAAATAGCTCCTTCAAATTGACAATAAAAAGATACATAGCACAAATACAAACAGAAAAATTTTAATAAGTAATAGATAAGCAAATATAACTTTTAACATAAAAGTTGGCCTTTTAAACTCAAAGTTAAGAATGTGAAAACTAAAAATACTAACGAGATACCGTTTTTGGTTATTAAATCTGCAAAATTTAAAAAAGTCTTGTAATATTAAGTCCTAGCAATGGCTGGCCTATTTAGTTGATAAGTTGAGTATGGCCGTTGAAATACTAACATTCCACTACTTACATATTTGCTGTCCTGAGTCCCCTTCTTCTGCAAGAACCCCATCCCACCTTTCTCTGACTGGCCAAACCCTTCCAACTTCAAGGTGGAGTAAATAGAGGGTTAATTCATGGCACCTGAATGTTTCTGAATGTTCCTGCCTTGCTTGTAAGCATACATTTACAATATTATCCCTGGATATGAGTATAGCAAAACAGGTACTTCTTTATATACTGCAGGTGGGAACATGAATTGAAAACTTTTATAAAAAGTTACATGACTATGTCCATGAAAACTTAGTATGTGCTTATTTTTTAACACCTCACCCCTCCTTATTTTTTAATTTTATAAAAATAGAAGCACTAGCATATAATGATATATGTAAACAGCAAAAACTATAAACAACACGAATGCTTATCAAGTAGAAAATAGCTAAAGGAATTATAGTATTATGTATTTCTACAGTGGAATATTATAGCTATTTAAAAGAATAGATTAGATTTATATATATTGACTTAGAAAGATGTTGATAATGCATGATTATAAAACATAATGTGCAGAGCAATATGTATTTTTTGCTTAGAAGAGTGTCAGTTTTGTTTTAGAAAAAGAAAAAATACATCTGTTTATGTCTCTCTTACACACACACACTCACAGAGTAGACATAAGTCTATACTGTGTGAGGATTAAAATGTACGAACAGGCAGACCCCTGGTTGTGAAGAAATGGGTGAAAGGGATATTTGCTGGGTATTAACTTTCTCTTTTTATAATTCTGTATCTAATGAGTTGTTTTAATCAACATTTTACTTTCGCCCTTCCAAAAAAAAGTAGAAACACAAGACAGAGAGAAGTCTAGAAAGTACATTCGCCAGAGTTGAAGCAAAATGGTGATTATAATATAGCATTACAAATTAAAGACAAATTATATTATTTGTTAGTAATACAGAAGAGAAAAGAAAAGAAAAGAATAAAAATTTAGACTCACCAAATAGTAAAATGTTTTGTTCAACTAACCAATTTCCTCTAGAACATAGATTTTTAACATTTTTAAGTGTGAATCACCCTTGGAAGAAGCAGATAAAACTCTTTTCCCAGGTAAAGGTATTTGAGTTCTCAAACCCATAAATTGCATAGAATTGCATAGATTTGATAAATCCCCATTATTAAGCCTTCTGATTAATTTTTTAATTAAAAACAATTGTAAGTGTTTAAAACAAATATTTCTTATATATGTCTTCTTTTCTCATTGTTTTTGTAATAACCTGTATTTAGCATCATCTGCTTTTTTTAGGAAGAGTGTGTTTATTTCAGTACTAAAGATTTAAAACTAATTCAACCCTATTTTACCAGTCCAAGATTCCTTTACTCACCTCCATTTATTCCTTTACTCACCTCCATTTATTCCTTTACTCACCTCCATTTTAACTGGGGGGAGGTGGTATCTCATTGTGGTTTTGATTTGCATTTCCCCAGTGATTAGTGATGTTGCGCATTTTTCATACACCGATTGGCCATTTGTATGTCTTCTATTAAGAAATGTCTATTCAAAAAAAAAAAAAGAGAAATGTCTATTCATATCTTTTGCCCATTTTAATTGGATTATTATTATTGTTGCTATTGAGTTGTTTGAGTTTCTTATATATTCTGGATATTAACCCCTTGTCAGATGCATGCGGAGTTTGATAATATTTTCTACTATTCTGTAGGCTGTCTCTTCACTGTGCTGATTGTTTCCTTGGCTGTTCAGAAGCTTTTTAGTTTGATACAATCCCATTTGTCAATTTTCACGTTTGTTCCCTATATTTTTGAAGTCTTATCCAAAAAATCCCTGTCAAAAATATATAATGAAATTTTGTCATTTATGACAATAAGGGTAAACCTAGAGAATATTATGTTAAGTAAAGTCAGTCAAGCAAAAAAGGACAAATAGCAGGTGCTCTCGTATGTGAGATCTAAAAAAGTGGATCTCATGGAAGGAGAGACTAGAATAGTGGCTACCTGAGGCTAGAGAGAGAAGGGGTTCAGGAGGATGCAGAGAGGGGGAGAGGTTGGTCGGTGGGTACAAAGTTACAATTAGATAGAAGGAATAAGTTCTGGTGTTCTCTTGCATAGTAGGGTGATTATAATTAACAATAATGTATTATATATTTCAAAATAGCTAGAAGAGAGGATTCTGAATGTTCTCATCACAAAGAAATGACAAGTGTTTGAGGTGATGGATATGCTCATTACCCTGTTTTGATCATTACACAGTGTATGCATATATCGGTACCTCACACTGTACCCCATAAATATGTATAATTATGATACATCAATTAAAAACAAAAGTTTAAAAAAAAAAACCTTTCCACTCCAACCAAACCAGACTATTGCCCAGTTCCCAAATGCTATCTAAATTCTGGGATTTTATTTCTTTGATCACCTTTGCCTCTGCTTAAAATATCCCTCCTGTCACCCTTCGTCACTCTGACTATTGTTTTCTGCCCAGTTCTACTCTTTATTCCAGTCTCAGTTCCAATACCATCTCCGCAGTAAAATCTTCCCCTAGTTCTTCAGTTGGAATGAATCTCGCTATCTTTGTTTTTATTTTCGTCATGTTTCTTAGCACATCTATATGCCATTATAATTGTATAGATGTCTTATCTCATCTCCTGTACCATTAGGTCCTTTAAAGTAAAACTCACGTCTTGATTATTTTAAATCTTCCATAATTCCCACTCCAGGGTTTTGTAAGTCATAGGCCCCGGTAAATGCCAAATTGAATTGACTTTGAGCTAACTTCAGTGTCAACCTGAAGCGAAATGTTTTTTTTACTTTGGATTTTTATAATACAGTTTGCTTTTTCTGTACAAATATGTCTTGGTCAATCTACACAAATAGTTCATAATTCTTATTCCTAGCTTTCAAATTGCATCCTACTTTAGATGATTCTGGTAAATGATATCTATTTAATAAAAGAATAGAGAATATTATTCTTACTATTTCATTTATAAATCAGCCCCATTTTAAGTGATGATAATAAATTAAAATTACTTTTAAACTTTTTGGTGTACTTTCATCTCCTAGACATTTGAAATTTTAGTATAATTTTATAATTACATGAATTTTTCCAGCTCTACTTTGGGGTATAATTTTTTGGTTTCTTTCCTATCATAATAAACAATGTATACAGCAAAGAATACTAAAGATAGATTAATGCAGCTTTAATACCACTTTATATTTAACAGTAATTAGGAAGTGCCTAAAATTGGCAAATAATATTCAGACCAGAAAAACAAGACTTAAAAATTAACAAAAATTAATTAAAACTGCCCAAAACTTATAGTTTGAAAAAATAAAAGCCTGAGAATTTTAGAAATATATATGGTTTAGTGGTGGCATTTAACAGATGGTCAATATATTAGCTTCTTTCATTCAGCAAATTCATACTGTTAAGAAGTTTGAAGCTTTCCCCAATACTAGTTCTTATCAAAATTGTGTGAAACACACACACACACACATTTGCAATGTAATTACTGGCATAAGTTTAATTATACCACATGCATATTTCATGTCATTAGGCCCCAGTCACAACTTTATGCCTAATATTATACAGTCAATTCCCCACTCTTTTACCTAGTCACTGAAAAATAAAAATAAAAAAGTTTTCATTCCCCTGGCTTTTCAGTAGGGGCAGTGGGCAGTGGAGATCTAATTGCTTTCTTGCCTTACATTAAGAAAAAATTTCAATTAGATGCTACCATGATGTTTTTCGATATCAGGATTAAGTAAGATAGGTTCAGAAGTGAATCGTAAATATGGCAGAATTGGAGAATTACAGTAATACTCTGGTTGTATACATGTGTTTGTTTGCTATTTGTTTATAATCTCCAAGCATATTGATATACAAATATTTTCCATTCTAGAGACAGCCTATGGAATACCAACAGGGAAATATTATTTTATCTACTTAACCTGCAGGTAGAGAACTAAATGCAGGAGGATAATTAGCCCATTGAAGATCTGACTTTGTCAAACTTGCATCAATTGTGTGGAGGACATTTAATATTTTTCTGATACAAATATTAGTAATATATGGCCCTGCCTTTAGAAAGATCTCACTAAATTTATCCATAGTAAACTATCGTGCAAGAAATGGTGGCAATTTCTATGATAGAAGTATAAATAATCATGAGAATAGAAAGCAGGAATGAGGAGCTATTATTTTTACATTGAGGAAGGATGTTGTGAATTTCACTAAGGAGACATCCCGGGACTGGAGTAGAAATTTAACTGAATGAAGAAGAGAAGGGTCAGTCTAGGTAGAGACAGCAATGGGGCAAGGTCACTGAGGTGTACTTGAACAATAATGGTTAGTTCAGTGTAGTGGGAAGCTAGGATGCTGGAGGTGAGAAGGAGACAATTGCAGTGACGCTGGACAGATGGGTCTTCATGGGACAGCCTTAGGATGGCAAGCTGAGTTCAGGTTTCATTTATAGGGCATGAGTGGCCAGCCACACAGCTGTGTGGGAGAGAAAAGCTGTTTTGGATAGGATCAGCTATATTCTGCAAAAAGTTATATTCTCTGTAGCTATTCTGTAGTGAATAGAGAGAAATAGGTAATCTTTGAAATGTTTACAGACTTTAGTGGAGTAATTCCATTTCTGGAAGTTTATCCTAAGGAAGCAAATGAATCTACTGAAAGAGCTTCATGCGTAATAGTATTCATTAAAATGCCAAACAATAAGGAGAATGGTAATATAAGTTATGGTGCAGGCACTTAATGGAATCTTAAGAAAACATAAATTTAAGAGTTTACAAAGAGCTTTTAATAACGTGAGAAAAATAACAGGCTACAGTAAAAGAAAAAGCAAAACAGAAAGGTGTAAGTATGGTTTGATCACAATATTTTAACAAAAGTTTGTGTAGGAAAATCCTGGAAGGAAAGGTACCAAAATGGTTAAGCACGAGCTAAGGAGTGGTGAGACGGCTGGTGATTTTTTTCTTTCTACAACAGCATTCAATGCATTTCTCTCAGCATTTATTAGTTATGCAGTGTAAAAAATTCAATACACTTTTTTAGTAGCCCAATCAAAAATAGGTGAGTCCACTAATACCCTGGCAAGACAAGAACCAGGCTCTGACAGTTTGAATGCAGAGAAGGGGACAGGTTCAGATGTGAGGCAGAACGTTGTTCTCATGCACAAGAATGAGAAAGACCTGAGGCAAAGATGACACTACAGCTCTGACTTCTACAGCTGTCTAGATGGTGATGCTCTAGGTTATAACAAATGCAAATGCAAGAGAAGCAGGGTCAGAAGAGGAAGAAACTTAGTAAGTTTCATACTGGATGTGTTTATATGGAGGATCCTTCAGATATCCAGTAGATGTACGCTAATGGCAGACGGAGATAAAAAGTACAGTCATCCTTCAGTATCTGTAAGGGATTGGATCTAGGACCCCTGAAAATATCAAAACACATGAATGCTCAAGTCCCTTATATGAAATGGTGTAGTGTTGGCACATAACCTATGTACATCTTCCCATATACTTTAAATCATCACTAGATTACCTATAATACCTAATGCAATGTAAATGCTATATAAGTATTTGTTATACTGTGTTATTTAGGGAATAATAATAAGGAAAAAAGTCTGTACATGTTTGGTACAAACACAAACATCCATTATTTTTTCTGAATATTTTCAATCCTTGGTTGGTTGAATCCATGGATATAGAACCCATGGATATGGAAGGGCTGATTATATTCAGTACTTTGTTAATTTTTAAGGCTGAATAATATTCCAGTGGATGTATAGACCACATTTTCTTTATCTATTTATTTGTCGAAGGACTTTTAGAATGTTGCCATATCTTGGCTATTGTGAATAATGCCACAATGAACATAGGAGTGTGGGTATCTCTTTGTGATCCTAATTTCAATTCCTTGGGATGTATACCCATAAGTGGGATTGCTGGATCATATTATGTTGATCAAAGGGTACAAAATTTTAGTTATACAAAAATTATTTCTGGAGATCTAATGTACAGGATGGTAAAGATAGTTAACAATACTTTATTTGTATACTTGTAATTTGCTAAGGGGATAGATCTTAAATATTCTCATCACACACAATGGTAACTATGTGAGGTAATGAACATGTTAATTGGGTTGATTATGGTGATTATTTTATAGTGTATACATATATCAAAACATTTATTGGTTCACCTTAAACATATACAATTTTTATGTGTCAGTGACATCCTAATAAAGCTGTTTTTTAAAAAGTGGTCAGTACTGACAATGATACAATAAAACCACCACTTTCAGGTCCCATGTTGGAGGTGATGAAAAGTAATTTGGTAATACGTTCATGCACTTCAAACCAAATATAGAAAATTCATTATGCGCTTTGATCCAAAATAGACCCAGCACTGGGGTTCAGGATGACTGACTAGATGCAGCTACTACGTGCCTCCTCCATGGAGAGGACCCAAAATAGCAAGTAGATATTCATACTTTGAATAGAACATCTACGAGAGAGCGCTGGGATTCAACAGAGAAGCAACAGGAAGCACTGAAAGCAAAGGAGAGGGAAGCAGGGCAACCTGCTCAGCTGGAATTGGCTGGGAACCGGGAGACGCCCCCAGATGCAGGCAAAGGGCCAGAGTCCCCCCACCTCCCCTGGCTCCACATTCCCCCATGGACTGTTACAATTCTAGCTCAGGGAGAACCCCATGACCTACGTGGGCCTTGAGACTAACACAGGGAGATGGCCAGAGACTGCTCAGGGGCGTTGCCGCGGAGAAGGAGCTCTTCCTCAGTCCTGCAGGCTCCTGAGCAGCTGCAGCTTGGCATCACTCTGAGAGCTAAGACCCCAGAGAACCGTGTCCTGCGCCAGGGCCGACTCCACTGCTGCTGTGCCCGCTAAGGAGACAGAAGGGAGGCTGGGCCTTTCATGCACTGTGAGGACAAATCCCATTGCCACTGCTTCAGGTGGCTGTGCGACCAAAGCACAAGCAAACAGCACTCCCTGCAGCTATCCAAGGGAGCAGCTCCCCTGAGAGGGTGGCCCCACACTCCCTGGTCACAGGTTCACAGCAGGGTCCATTCTGAAAGTTCAGACTTCAAAGATCTGCATCCTCCCCTGAGGCCAGGGCTGACATGGATGCCAAGGAGGGACAGGAGAGGCCTGGCACTTTCCTTCCACACGAGGACAAATCCCACCACTGCTGCTGCAGGCTGCTGTGGGACCAAGGCACAAGGAAAGCATGTATCCCATGGATAGCTCCCCACGTTGCTCCCACTGAGAGTAGCCTCAGCCTCCGCAGGGGCAAGGCCACAGCACAGCTAACTCTGCCCACACCTGAACACTCTACCAGCAGCCTAGAAACTGTGCCCATCTACCCTACCTCTATCACAGCCAGCACCTAAATGTACTACCAGAGGACCTGAGGACAATTCTACCAGCCCAGTGTCATCCCCCTATACTCAAGCATGCCATCCGGGGACCTGGAAATCACCCAGCTCAGTCCACCACCACTGACACCCAGGGTCTGAGATGGGGCCAAAACAACCTGTTGGTACCACCACAGCAGGAAACCATCCACATGCACCACTAGCAGGAAAGGTGACTGGCCTGCCCAACTTGTCACAGCCACTGCCAACACCAGCACAGTTTGCTTGGATTCCAGTGGGTTTCTCCACCACCACTACTGCCATCGCCCACATCACACCAACTGCCCAGGGGCCTGAGAACCTGCTCACACAACTGGCCCACTGCTCCCACTACTGGCTTCTGAGCAAGATACCTAGATGCCAAGATTTGACCTGCCCAGACTTACTAACACCAGTGTCAGAGTATGTCACCCTGAGGCCCACATACAGGCACACTCGTAATACCAATGCTCCTGAAATTGTTCCAAAAAATTAAAGAGGAAGGAATTCTCTCTAACTCATACTATGAGGCCAGCATTACGCTGATACTGAAACCAGACAAGGATACAACAGCAAAAACTACAGGCCAATATCCCCGATGAACACAGATGCAAAAATCCTCAACAAGATGCTGATAAACCAAATCCCACAGCACATCAAAAAGATAATGTTAATACACCGCAATAGAATGGGATTTATACCAGGGATTCAAGGATGGTTCAACATCAAATCAATAAATGTGATACATCACATCAACAGAATGAAAGACAAAAACCCTATGATCATCTTAATGGATGTAGAAAAAGCATTTGGTAAAATTCAACACCCCATGCATGATAAGAATTCTCAAAAAAAAGGCATAGAAGGAATAGTACTCAAAATAATAAAGGTCTTATATGGCCATAGCTAACATCATACTGAATGGGGAAAAGTTAAAAGCTTCTCTTCTAAGAACTGGAACGAGACGTGGATGCTCACTTTCACCACCCCTATTCAACACAGGACCAGAAGTCCTCTTCAGAACAAACAGGCAAGAGAAAGAAATAAAAGGCATCCAAATTGGACTAGAGGAAGTAAAAATTATCCCTGTTTGCTGATGATATAATTTTATACCTAGAAAAACCTAAATGCTGCCAAAAAACTCTTATATTTGATAAATGAATTTAGTAAAGTTGCAGGATACAAAATCAATGTACAAAAATCAGTAGCATTTTTATGTACTAATAACAATCTAGCCTAGAAAGAAATCAAGAAGGTGATCTCATTTACAATAGCTTAAAAAAAATACCTAGAAATAAATTTAACCAAGGAAGTGAAAGATCTCTACAAGGAAAACTATAAAACATGAAAGAAATTATAGATGACACAGATAAATTGGCAAACATCCCAGACTCATGGATCAGAAGGATTAATATCATTAAAATGACCATATTTCCCAAAGGAATCTACAGATTCAATGCAATCTCTATCAAAATGCCAACATCATTCTTCACGTAATTAGATAAAATAATCCTAAAATTCTTATGGAACCAAAAAAAAAAAAAGAAAAAGCACAAGTAGCTAAAGTAATCCTAAGCAAAAAGATCAAAGTTGGAGGCATCACATTACCTAACTTCAAAATATATTTACAGGACTATACTAACCAAAACAGCATGCATGGTATTGGTATAAAAATAGACAGAACAATGGAGCAGAATAGAGGACCCAGAAATAAAGCCACATATTTATAGCCAACTGATCTTCAGCAAAGCCAGCAAGAACTTACATTGGGGAAAGGACACTTTCTTCAATAAATGGTGCTTGGAAAATTTGATATCCACACATGAAAGAATGAGACTGGACCCCTATGTCTCACTATACAAAAAACCAACTCAAAATGGATTAAATACTTAAACACAAGACTCAAACCTACAAAAATACTAGAATAAAATCTAGGAAAAACTCTCCTGGACATTGGTCTATGCAAAGAATGTATGACTAAGACCTCAAAAGCACAGGCAATGAAGATAAAAATAGACAAATATGACTTAATTAAACTAAAAAGCTTCTACACAGCAAAAGAAATAATCAACAGAGTGAAGAGACAACCTGTTGAATAGAAGAAAATATTTGCAAACTATTCACTTACAAGGGACTAATATCCAGTGTATACAAGGAACTCAAACAACTCAATAGGAATAAAACAATCCTATTAAAATGAAGACAAGGAACATGAATAGACATTTCTCAAAAGAAGACATATAAACAGCCAACAGGTATGTGAAAAAAATGCTCAACATCACTGATCATCAGAGAAATAAAAATTGAAACCACAATGAAATATCACCTTACCCAAGTCAGAATAGCTATTATTAAAAAGACAAAAATAACAGATGTTGGCGAGGATGCAGCAAAAAGTAAACTCTCATACACTGTTGGTGGGAGTGTAAACTAGTACAGCCACTACAGAAAGCAGTGTGGAGATTTCTCAAGAAACTAAAAATAGAATTACCATTCCATCCAGCAATCCCACTACTGGGTATCTACCCAAAGAAAAAGTAATGAATATATCAAAGGTCACTACACTCATGTTTATTGCAGCTCTATGCACAATAGCAAATATAAGGAATTAACCTAAGTGTCCATCCATAGGTGAATGGATAAAGAAATGGTGGTGTATATATACAATGGAATACTATTCAGCCATTAAAAATAATGAAATAATGTCATTTTCAGCAACACAAATGGAACTGGAGGTCATTATCTTAAGTGAAATAAGCCGAGGACAAAAAGACAAATATCATATGTTCTCATGTACATGTGGGAGCTAGAAAATTTGAACACATGGAGGTAGAGAGTGGAAAAGTAGGTAACAGAGATCAGGAAGAGTGAGTGGGGAGAATGGGGAGCATGAAGGGAAGTGGGTTCAAGCGTACCGACATGCAGTAAGATACAAGGAATAAATTCAGTGTTTGATAGCAGGGTAGGATGACTGTATTTAACAAAACTGTATTATACTCAGGTGATGGATACCTTGAGTATCCAGACTGCACCACTATGTATTGCATACATGTAACAAAATGTCTCATGTACCCCATAAATTTGCACAAACAGAAAAAATAAAAATAGACCTCCTCCAAATCATTATCCACAAAGATATACATTGCAGGTTTTGCTTATAAGCTAGAAAAAAATAGAAACAGAAAATCAAAGCATTCCACCAAACTAGGGGAATGGTTAATTATATTATGATGAATCCATTTGATGGAATATTGTGTAGCAATATTAACAATATTAACAAAAAGATACTTATGTCAAATTTTGAAAATGGCATGTTTATTATATGCCCAGTAAGACTTTGATATTATATAAATAAGACTAGACTAATCACATATCAAAGTGTTAACAGTGATTGTCTTAACTCTTGGTGTTAGTATTACAGTTAATCCTACTCTTTCTTTTTTTAAAACTCTTTTCTACCAATAGTATATGCTACTCTTATAACTAGAGGTTAAAAAATAGAAAAAATTAAAAACAAAGAATATGCATTGAGCAATCAGGGTTAAAACGTGGATTTAAGAATCATATAGCAGCAGAAGTCATGAGTAGTCACTAAACTCCAGAGAGAGATTATATTGTCTCTCTTAATAACTTTAATATGTAGATTTTATACAGTAAACTAAAACATTTTAATAATTCAGTCATATGTTTATCAAAAGTCAATTACAGCCTTAGGCCTATGTCATTTGGGGATGTTCAGTAGAATACATATAGGTTTTAAAATTGATTTGATAAAGATAAAATTTGACATTAATGTGCAGTAATCCATTTTCTTACTTTTCTAAAGAAAATATGTCATGCTCAATTTTAATTTCAAGAAAATATAGAACAAATCTACAAAAGGCAAAAATACTGAAGATTTGTTTGCCCTAAGATATGTTTTGCTCACTATAATTGAATTGTCAGAATGTGTCTGACATATGCTAATGAAAAAGTGAGAAAGCCAAAATATGGTTTATTTGGTTACATTAGTCCTTTTTATACTCAAACCAGCAACATTTATTTAGCTCCTACTTAGATGCTAGGAATGAAAAACTGTAAAACAACACCACCCGGGCCCTTAAGTAACAGATGAAAACCACTGACAGAAGGCAGTGAATCATGTGTTCCAATGAGTAGTAGAATAATGTTGGGAATTTGAGAAATGCGGTTGCGCTAGGCCCATGGATTTATGAGTGACTTCATAAAGGAGGTAACATTTTGACATCAGTCTTGAGAGCAAGGCAGTAGTAGAGAAGATACTTTCAGATAAACTCACTGGATATTGCCGGATTATTCTTCAAAGTGGTGATGTCAGTTTACATTTTAATCAGTCAGCAATAGGAGTCGCATTGTTCCTGATGCTGGCCAATTCTTGACATCGTCAGACTTTTAATGTGCATTTGTAACATTGGGCATCTTTTCCTATATTAATTTGACAATATACGTCTTCTCTTCTATGGATTTTCTGTTAATATCTTCCATCCAATTTCTCTTGAGTTGTTTATCTTTTTCCTATTGATTTAGAGGAGTTCTTTATGTATTCTGAATGCTAATCCCTTGCCAGGAGGGAGACTTCTCTCCCTTCTTAGAGCCAGACTGCCTGAATTCCCACACTTACGAACAGTGTGTCTGAAAGCAGGTTACTCAGCCTCGCTAGCGTCAGTATTCTCAGCAGTAAAATTGGGGTGAAAGAGTTGTGAAGATTAAGTGAATTATTATAATACAGAGAGCACGTAGAACTGTGTTTGGCACCTGGTGAGTCCGAATTAAACACAGCTGTTGCCATTATTAATATTATGGCGACCTCCCGCACGGGGAGGGATTACTTTCTAACCTACCCTTTTGCTAAGAGCACTGTCCTTTGTGAGTCTTGGCTTTAAGCAGAAGTCTTAATTCCAACTCCCTACTTGGTGTGGGCTTGTCTCCAGTCCGCATGCCCTGTGTTACTCAGCATCTCGGGGAAACAAGAATGCCTTCAGGAGACCCGATGGCCCCATCACCTGACCTGCCTGCCTTTCCTGCTTCCTCTTTTTGGCCCTTACTTCCTTAAAGGATGAGTACGAAGAGATATTTGTTATATTTTTTGCAACATTTCTTGGTCTTTAAAAAATTTTTGAGAGAAATTATTTCTAAACTATTCAATATGTCATACTGATGGATCTAGCAGTCTTTGTCCATTGTTCTCTTATAGTGTGATATTTCTTTTACTTATTTATAAAAATTCATTTCATTATTAAGCATATGAAATATTTTCTCTCATATTACAGATATGCTTTATTTTGTGACAAAATTTAATACTCAAATCTAACAATTTTTACTTTATGATTTCTGCTTTTGGAAATACACTTAGAAAGATCTCTCTTACCCCAAGATTACATAAAAATTATTTATATTTTCTTCCTAAGCATTTATGATACTAAATGTCATTTAGAACCAATTTTGGCATGTGAAGTCAATTAGGGAATGTAACAATTTTCTTCCAAAATCTTTAGCCAGTTGTCACAACACTTCTTATTGAGTCATCATTCTTTCCTTAATAGATGAAGCCCTCGATATTGGAATTTCCATTAGCTCAGTTGCCAACTGCACTTTGCATTCTTCTGTAGGACATGGGCAACAGTCAGGAGCACCTGTCTGCTCTTTCCCACACCCAAATAGTAAAGGATTTGGACTATTCCCTATGGGACAGATATTCATATTGGCAGAAAGAATAGGGAAAAATGGCATTTTTAATTCTTTGTGCAATCATCCCCAAACTACTTTGACTTGAAATACCCAGATAATTGGTGAAAAGGGAGGAAGGATTATTCTGAAGGTGTCTAGAAATAAATATAAATAAGGGTTTTGTGAGATTGCTGGGAGGCCCATTCTTATTGGTGGGAAGCAGTCAAGGTTTCATTCCTCTCATTAGAACTGTTATGTCTCAGCGTGCAGATCCTAGTCCTGGCACACACTGAGCATGTAAAAATTGGACAATTTCTTTAACCTACCTTCATTAATTACACAGATACTTTTGAGCAACTGTCATGTGCATGAGACAGGTGTGTGCCAAAGCCCTAGGTCCTACAGGAAGCTCAGTATGAGACTGGGCATTCACTGCCCACCTAACTCTTAAATTGGTTTAAACACAGTAGCAATTCTGAAATAAAATGGGCTTGGCCTTCTATATATTTCCTTAACATTTTAGTGACACCCAAGAATTCCTTTCTTGAAGAGGATTAGCATTCTACATGGTAAAACATTTTAATTAAAAAGATTGTGTTTATTATGTGAAGTCTGCTCTTTCCCTGAAAGGTTTAATCCACTAAACATGACTAATTTTCTTGTGAGTTTTACTTTAACCTCAGCCTTTCAAAATTTCTGAGTGGAATATTATTAATCTTAGTGATTCATGGCCTGCCCCTGATATTTTGCAGTCTTTGGTATGAAATCTTTCATTTAGAAAACTGCAAATGGAGGTAAGAACCTAAAGTATTACTTAGGAACATTAATTATGAAACATAATTATAAACACAAATGTCTACATTGGTAATAATTTTACAGCTTCTAATTGCACCAGAAGCCTCCAACTGGATGTACTTGTAACATCCTATGGTTGAATTCATTTAAATGGACTACAAAAGAGTGAGCTCTAAGAAGAATTCTATTTAGATTAGTCTGATAATTAAGATCCTTGTACTGGGTTGCAAATCTGAGGCGGTGGTGAACTGAATATTAGTCTAGGTCACCCAGGCTAGATTCATTTTTCTTCCTCTGTTGCAGATCCGGCCGATAGTCTCCAATAGGCTCAGGGTCAGTGGCTGGTGACCTCCAATAGGGTCAGTGGGTGGTGACCAGTCACTGAGGCAGAGGGCCCTCCTGCGGGTCCTGAGTGGGTGCGGGGAGAGCCCCGGCCTCTTCTTGCGTCCTTCCTGCTTTTGTGACAGGCAGACTCGTCCAGAAGTCGCCCCCTGGGGTGCTGGTGGAGGCCACTTCCCCGCGGCCCTGCCATGCGGACGCTCCCATCGTCCCGCATCGCACTCCCACGCGCGCTGCTCCAGAGGCCCCGGGAGAGCACAGCTGTCCCTCTAAACAGAGGCTGTGGTGGCGTCCTGACAGCATAGCTGGTCTGGATTTAAGCTGCGGCTCTGGCGTTCTCTCGGTGCGTGACGTTTGGGCGTGCACCGTAGCTCTCTTCGTCTGTAAAACGAGGACGCGGCGGGGTGCGTGAGCACGGGGGTGGCGGGAGCTCCCGGCAGAGCAGGATCGCAGTAGATGGTGACCCGCGTTACTGTCATTTCTTATCGCCGCGTATCGTACGGTATTTATTTATTTGAGGGTTTATACTGAACGCTACTACGCTCCAGGATCCGAGTTAGCTACTGAGGACACACCAGTGAATAATGCAGCGTCTACCGCGGAGAGCTTGTACTTAGCGAGGAGAGAGCCGAGAGAGCCGGGGGGACACGAAATTGCGGAAGTGCGGAGGCTTTTGGACCACACAGAGGAACGCTTAGCCCAGTCTCAGAGGGGCCAGCAAACACTTCGGAGAGACCCTGATGTTGAAGGAGAGGCAAGAGTCTGGCCTGGGAACGAGGGGAAGAACTTTCGTAACAGAGGTGGTGGCACATCCACAGGCCCTGGGGAGAGGTCAGAGGCGTCCGTGGGCTCCGCAAGGACCTGGGCAGGACGGGAGAGCTGAGCTGGACCCTGCAGCACAGGCTGAAGACTCTCAACACAGATGAGAGATGAACTACTCGATAACCGATTTTATGGAGGGGAATAGCAGACCACACTGCAGTTGTCCAAAGAGCAGTTGAGTGGTTCTACGGGTGATGGGGAAATTGGGACTGTAGGATTCAATAAACCTGCTTTTTCTGCCATGTATACACTGTAATATACACACATTTTCCAGACCTAGCTATAGAGAACATAGCATTTTTTTTTAAATGAGATGGGAATGATAGATGATAAACAGGAAGCAGGACTATTAATAACAGGATTGAAAGACAGCAGGCCAAATCAAAGAGAACAAAAAGAGAGGAAACCACAAGCCCCTGAGGATAACTTCTGATATAACTCAGGCTCTGTCTTACACACTGGAAATAGCAGTTTTTCTAAGAGCATGCTACCCTTTCCAATTCATATGGCAAATTGTCTGCATTGTATTTGATTCTTGATGGAATTTGATTTCATTGTATGATCTTGTTTGTGGGTTTGGGGCTTAAGCTGTAGAAAGCATCCACTTATCCACACAAGAAAATATAGAAAAGTTACACTGATGAGATTTTGTTACAACTTTTGCACAAGGTAATTAAATTCCAGCCTAATGTGCCAAGACAGAACAGTATAATATACATTTTGGCATTTGGTTAGCCCAAGAAAATTCATTCATCCAAGAAGTCCATTGATAGTGTACCCATTTAATATAATTACCCTATTATGCATAAAATAATGTGTTTAAAGAGAGGCAGGCAACTTGCTGTATTCACTGCAGTAAGTTGTAAATGAAATGAAATAATCCTGGCTATAATATTAAAAATTTTGAAAGCATTTTGTACTCAGTCTGCTATATCCAAATAAAGGCAAAATTTTCAGAATGACATCAAAATATTGTAAGCATGTATTTGGAAGTAAGAATCTTAGGAACTTTTCATTAAAAAAGTCACTTGGTTCATCTATATAACACACTCTAGGCCTATCTAGTTGACAGCAAAGTAATGTTTGTGAAAGTGTGTTGTATATAAGCACGGTAGTTTGGCAATCACTTACAATTTGCAGACCATCACAGCGTTTGTTTGTTGCTAGATAAAGTTTCCCATGCAAAAGTTTCTTGATTGACTGTCAGTAAGACTTATCTGTTTATCTTTAAAGCCTTCCTTTCATCTGACCTTTAAAAAGCTTACTAATGTCATATATACAAATGGGATGTGAAGCAAAATTCTTTAAACCAAACAAGGGAGTCATTTAAACAATGTCTTTTCCACATAAAAAAAGAAAAAAAAAAGACAAATGATTAAGAGAGCAGCAACCATGTTTTAACTATTTTGGTGTTGCCCACAGTGCCTTGATCATAATATATACTCAAAAAATAGTCATTGAATTGATAAGCAAATTTGGTAAAGTTTTAGGATACAAAATCAATATACAAAAATCAGTAGCATTTCTATATGCCAACAGCAAACAATCTAAAAAAGAAACCAGGAAAGGAATCACATTTACAATAGCTGCAAATAAAATAAAATACCTAGGAATAAATTTAACCAAAGAAGTGAAAGATCTCTGCAATGAAAACTGTGAAACACTGATGAAAGAAATCAAAGAGGACACACAAAAAAATGGAAAGATATTCCATGTTGTTTATTTTGAAGAATCAATGTCCATACTGCCCAAAACAATCTACAGTTTCAATATAATCCCTACCAAAATACCAATGACATTCTTCACAGAAATAGAAAAAAAAAAATCCTAAAATTTATGTGGAACCACAAAAGACCCAAAATAGCTAAAGCTATTCTGAGCAAAAAGAACAAAACTGGAGTGATCATATTACCTGACTTCAAATTATATTACAGAGCTATAGTAACCAAAACAGCAACCAAAACTGGCATAAAAACAGACAAATAGACCAATGGAGCAGAATAGAGAACCCAAAAATAAATCCACACATCTACAGTGAACTCATTTTCAACAAAGGTGCCAAGAAAATACATTGGGGAAAGAATAGTATATTTATAAATAGTGCTGGAAAAACTGGATATCCATGTGCAGAAGAATGAAACTAGCCCTATCTCTCACGATATACAAAAATCAAATCAACATGGATTAAAGACTTAAATCTAGCCTGGAACTATGAAACTACTAAAAGATAACCATGGGGAACTGCTCCAGGACATTGGTCTGGGCGATGATGTCTGGAGTGCAAAAATACAGGCAACCAAAGCAGAAATGGACACATGGGATCCCATCAATTTCTGCACAGCAAAGGAAGCAATCAACAAAGTGAACAGACAGCCCACAGAATGGGAGAAATTATTTGCAAACTACCCATGTGACAAGGGACTATTAACTAGCATATATGAAGAGCTCCAACAACTTGATGGGAAAAAAATCAAATAATTATATGTAAAAATGGGCAAAGGATCTGAATAGACATTTCTCAAAAGAAGACATACAAATGGCCAACAGGTATATGAAAAATTGTTCAACATCATTAATCATCAGAGAAATGCAAATCAAAACTACAAGAAGGTATCATCTCACTCCGGTTAAAATGGCTTTTATCCAAAAGACAGACAATAATGAATGCCAGGGAGGATGTGTAGAAAGGGGAACCCTCATCCACTGTTGGTGGAAATGTAAATTAGTATAGCCACTATGAGAAACAGCATGGAGGTTGCTCAAAAATCTAAAAATTGAATTACCATATGATCCAGCAATTCCGTGGCTAGGTATATATCCAAAAGAAAGAAAATCAGTATATTGAAGTGATACCGCACTCTCATGTTTATTGCAGCACTATTCACAATAGCCAAGATTTGGAATCACCCTAACCTAAGTGTCCATCCTAAGTGATGAGTGGATAGAGAAAATATGGTACATATACATAGTGGAATATTATTCAGCCATAAAAAGAATGAAATTTTGTCATTTGCAGCAACATGTATGGAACTGGAGAACATGTTAAGTGAAATAAGCCAAGCATAGAAAGACAAATTTTGCATGTTCTCACTCATATGTGGGAGCTAAAAATTAAAACAATTGACCTCAAGAAGACAAGAGAGTAGAATGATGGTTGCCAGAGGCTGGGAAGGGTAGTGGGGAGAGGGGGATAAAGTGGGGATGGTTAACAGGTGCAAAAATATAGCTAGATAGAATGAAGAACATTTGATAGCAAAATGAAGTGACTATCATCAACAATAAGTTATTGTATACCTTAAAATAACTGAAAGAGTAGAGCTGGAATGTTACAAAGAAATGATAAATGCTTGAGGTGATGGACACCCCAATTACTCTGATCTGATTATTACACATTTTATACCTGAATCAAAATATGACATGTACCCCATAAACATACACAACTATTATGTACCCATAATAATTAAAAATAAAACATTTTAAAATATAGTCATTGAATAAATGAATGAATCCATTAATTAGTTAGTTGATGAAACAAATACCTTTACATTTTGCAAAATAGTTTGGTTAATTAGTTGGCAGAAGTTCTGTTTATTGACAAATGAATAAAAAAGAATATTACTGTAGATCATCAAGAGATTGTAAACGGGTACTTGTTTTCTTGTAATCAGACTCTATTCATTAGGCAGCCTACCCAGCAAGGACTGTCAGAGAAACCTGGACCTTCAGTAGCAGGGACTGTAATCCGGAGGCCTAAAGGCGGGATCCAGCCCTCAGATTTGTTTGATAAGCCCGAGCAATTATTTGTTAAGACATTTAAAAATTGAGAATTTTCTTACCCAGATTTCTGGCTTCTTTTGAAAACTGCAAGATCTGGCAATACTGGACCCATATTCCTGCATGTCAATAAACGTCTGGAGTAAGTAATATCTATCCCTTGTAGATGGCATGCACTCCCCAATTTTCTCCATTATCACCTGTGGCTACTAACTCCAGTGTGGTAGTATAATGCCAATAGATGTTAATTATCTTGTTTTCATTATTATTTTTCTTAAAGTAGAGAAATACTTCTACAGCCCCAGGTTGCCTGAGTGAGCACGTTGCCGGAAAAATAGAAGAGAGAAAATTTTTGTGCTGTAGTAGTGAATAATCATCTCTTGTTTGTTAATACACAAATAAATGATTTCTATGGGGAAAAAATACCATACAGCCTGCTTCAATAATTCTCTTTAGTTGCATAATTCCTGTAAGCATTTGAACTTTAAACCCTTGCTTTACAAATATTGAGGAAAAGAAGAGGGAATTGAGTTCAAGACAAGCCAAGCAACACAATGAGACCCCGTCTCTACAAAAAATAGCAAAATTAGCTGGGCATGGTGGTGTTTGCCTGGAGTCCCAGCTACTCGGGAGGCTGAGGCAGGAGGATCACTGGAGCCCAGGAGTTTGAGGTTTCAGTGAGCTATCATGACCCCACTGCAGTCTAGCCAGGGAAACAGAGCAAGACTCTGTCTCAAAGAAACAAACAAATACAGTCAGAAATAATATGATCTGGAAAAGTATAAATAGCAGGAGAAAGGAAATGTTTCCAACCCAAACCTCACTTTTTTCTATATCCATTTTTGATGAATATTTTATTTTAAATTATTCTCTCTCTCTCTCTCTGACTCTCTCTTTCTGTTTTCAGTCTTAATTATTCTTGCTGTTCCCATCTTCTCCCCAGAAATTCTTTTGCCAACCAGGCAGGATGGGCTTGTAAGGAAATGAAGTCTAACACCAACAATAGTAATAATGATAATATTAATAGTATCTGTCATTTATTGTCATTCTTTCTGCCTACTACTAGGTTAGGGACTTTAATACATTAACCTTCATCCTCACAATAATTATTTAAGATAGCATTGCACCCCCATTCTTACAGCCAACATGACTGAAGGTTAGAATGATTAAATAATTTTCCCCAGGTAATAAGAGCAGAACCAAAATTCAAACTAGGTACACACAACTGCACTATGCATGCTCTTCCCACTTAGACTTGCTTAATAGTTGGCTAATCATTCCAACTGGACCAATAACTCATGCTTTAAAAAAACAATAACCATATCAGTCTGTTTCAGTATTAATTGATCCTGAATTATAACTTAAAAAATTTTCTTCCTATAATTTGTCACAGCTATTTTTTACTTTCCCAAAATAATATGAAAAGATTTTAAAATTTCAAAGCTTCTATTGTATAGTTTTCTAATATGTGTATGCATATATATAATTTACAAAGTATATTAACTTTAATATATAGTGTATATAAAATTCTAGTGTATATGTGTACACATATATATGCAAATTTAATCTCTGTATGAAATTTAAACTGTTTCCTATTGAAAATACTTATTTGTTCACTTGTTCATTCATTCATTCAGAATGGTAATATAGAGATGAATGAATGGGCTTTGAGTCAGTCAACCCTGGATACAAAATCTGATTCTAGCATTTACCAGCTATAAGACCTTGCTCAAGGGGCTGGGTGTTGTGGCTCACGCCTGTAATCCTAGCACTCTGGGAGGCCGAGGTGAGAGGATCACTTGAGGCCAGGAGTTTGAGAACAGCCCAAGCAACATAGAAAAACACCTACAAAAAACAGAAAAATTACTTGGGCAGGGTGGCACATGCCTGTAGTCCCAGCTACTGAGGAGGCTGAGGCAGGAGAATGGCTTGAGCCCAGGAATTTGAGGTTGCAGTGAGCTCTGATGACGCCATTGCACTGTAGCCTGGGCGACAGAGTGAGACTCTGTGTTAAAAAAAAAAAAAATAAGACCTTACTGAAGTTCCATAGTTTTCTTATTTTATAAAAGGATTAACAATGCTAGCTTTATTTGAAAAATAAAATGAGAATATTTATATAGGGATGTTCCGGTTATCTGTTTCTTCTTGAGTATGCTCTTGTGGCTTGTATCATTCAAAAAATTTTTCCATTTCCCAGAAGTTGTTGTATTATTGGGATAATGTTCTTGCTAACTTCTCTCTTCTTTTTAACGTAGAAGGTGTAGTGGTACTACCACTCTCATTCCTGTAAGTAGGAATTGGAGTCTTCTCTCTTTTTTGTGTGATCATTCTCTCCAGAGGTTTGTCAATACTATTAATCTTCTCAAAGAACCAGTCTTAGGTTTCATTGATTTTCTCTATTATTTTTCTGTTTTACATTTCATTACTTTCTACTCAGAGATTTGTTATTTACTTTGTTTTGATTACTTTGGTTTGCACTTGCTATTCTTTTTCTAGTTTCTGATATTATTAACTTCAGATCTTTCTTCTTTTCTAATAAGAATGTTAGTGCTCTAAATTTCCTTCTAAATACTACTGTAATTGCAGTCCATAAATTTTGACATATTTAATTTTCACTCAGTTAAAATACTTTAAACTTTTTTGTATTTGTTCTTTAACACATGGATTTTATTTTCCAAATATTTGAGGATATTTCCAGATCTCTTCCTGCTCTATAATTTCTAATTTAAATTATGTGGCCAAATAGCATACCTGTATAACTTGAATTCTTTTAAATTTATTAAGACTTGTTTTATAACCAAGAATATAATCTATTTTGGTAATGTTCTATGTGTGCTGTAAAGACTGTGTATCTTGCTGTTACAGAGTTTCGTAAATGTCAATTGGGTCAGTGATTAATAGTGTCATTTAGATCAATTGATTGAGAATGTTGTCCAAGTTTTCTGTATACTAACTAATTTACTTTGTTTACTTGTCCTGTCAGTTATTTAGAGAATGGTGTTGAAATCCCTATAACTATAGTTATGGATTTTTCTGATTCTTGTAGTTCTCTTTTTGCTTCATGTATTTTGAAACTCTGTTATTGGGTGCATAAATGTTTAGGATTATTATGTCCTCTTGACAAATTGACCCCTTTATCAATATTAAATGATCTTCTTTATCCCTGGTAAATTTATGTACTCTGAAATCTACTTTGTTGATACTAACATAACCATTCCAACTTACTTTCTTTCTTTCTTTTGTGATGGTATCTCATTATGTTGCCCAGGCTGGTCTCGAACTCCTGGGCTCAAGTGATCCTCCCACCTCAGCCTCTAGAGCAAAACCATCTTTCTTTTGATTAACGTTATCATTATCTATCTGTTTTCACCCTTTTACTTTTAATCTATTTATGTCTTTATGTTTAAAGTATGTTTCTTGGAGGCAGCTTATAATTTTGCCATGTCTTATATTAATATATAATATGACATATCTGCCTTTTTCTTTTAATGTGATTATGATATGGTTGTTAAAATTTTCTGTTGGGTTAAGTATTTTTTAGGATTCCCTTTTATCTTATTTGTTAGCTCTGAATATTTGTTATGTTATTTTAGTGCTTTCCTTGAAGTTTATAGTATATATTTTTAACTTACCATACCAGAACTTCCAAAAGAGATTAAAATACTTCAAATATAAGAATATTTCAACAACGTTTTCCCGTCTTCCCTCCTAACCTTTGTGCTATATCATAGCTTTCATTTCTATATATTATAAACCCCACAGTACATTGCTATTATTTTTGCTTTAAACAGTCAATTATTTTTTAGAGACTTAAATAATAAGAAAAAAGTTTTTATATTTACCCATATCGCTGTCATTTCTGATGCTCTTCCTTCCTTTGTGTAGCTCCAAATTCTCATCTGATGTCATTTTCCTTCTGCTCGAATGACTTCTTTTCACATTTCCTGAAGTGCAGGTTTGATGGTTATAAATTCTTTTGTATATATAAGATAATCTTTATTTTATGCTCACTTTTGAAAGATATTTTTCCTGGGCAAAGATGTCTCATTTTACAGTGAATGTGTCTTTTATTCTCTGGCTGCTTTTGAGATCTTTATCACGAGTTTTAAACAATCTGATTGTGATGTGCCTTGGTGTGATTTTCTTCATATTTCTTGTGCTTGAGGTTTGTTGGTTTTCTTGGACCTGTGGGTTTATAGTTTTCATCAAACTTGGAAAATTATCAGCATTATTTCCTCTTGCCCCCTTCCACTCAGTCCTTTGAGAATTCCATTTACACAAATATTTGAAGTTGCCCCATATCTCAGTAATGCTGTCAGTTTTTTCAGTCCTTTTTCTTTTTGATGCTTTCTATTGTTATGTCTTCAAGTACATTAATCTTTTGCTTTTCAATGTCTAATCCAGCATTAATTCCTTCCAGTGTCTTTTTAATCTCAGACATGTTAGTTTTCATCTCTGGAGTCCAATGAGGACCTTTTTATGTCTTCCATGTCTCTACTTAACATGTCCAGTCTTTCCTCTAGCTTCTCGAACATATGTGATGCAGTTGTAATAGCTGTGTTAATGTCCTCATCTACTAATTCTATCATCTGTGTCGTTTCTGAGTCAGTCTCAAGTGATTGATTTCTCTTTTCACCATAGGTCTAAGTTTCCTGCTTTTTTGCACAGCTGCTGTGTAAAGTCATTGTAAATTTAACTTGTTGGATTCCAGCCATTTTTGGATTCCTGTAGATGTGATGAAGCTTTGTTCTGGGACATGGTCTAGCTCCTTGAAAGCAGTTTGTTCCTTTCAGGTCTTGCTTTTAAGCTTTGTTGGGTAGAACCACGGCAGTGTTTCATTAAGGGGTAATTTTGCCCCACTGAGGAAAACCCTTCTGAGTACACAGTAACCTGTAATTTATGATGTTTTCCACTTGGGCTGGTGGCAGCAGGCTCTACTCCTAGCCATGGATATTCCTTGGAATGTGCGCCTAATACTCAGGTGGTTTCTTCTCCAGACTTAGGCAGTGTCCTTACACACACGAGCCAGTCTGCTCAGCTGCAGACTAGAGGCCTGCTGCCAACTCCAGAGCTCTGTTTCTCTATGGTTCTCTCTTCTCCAATACTCTGCCCTTGGAACTCCGGCTGCCTTGGGCTCCCCAAACTACTTGCTCTGTCTCCTCAACTTGGGAAGACCACTGGGCTCTGCCCAGATCTCCCTTTTTGCTCCGCTGACTGCAGACCCTCTCCTGGCAGCAAACCAGGGCAATTTCAGACCTCCCCTCACATGTCTCCCATTTCTCAGGGATCACTGCCTTTCACTGCTTCGTGCCCAGTGTCTTGAGCAACACTGTTTTATATATTTTATCTGTTTGTTGGTTATTTCGGGCATGAGGATTAACCAGGGCCCTCTTTCTCCATCTTGGTCAGAATGGATTTTCCTGAGAGCACTTCCCAGTTAAACAGGCTCAAACAGACAGCAGCCGTCTCACTGAGCAGCTGGCATTTTGGTCTCAAGTCATAGAAGAGCAGCATCCCGGCAGTCTGACCTCAGCCAGAGCTTCCACTGCTTACGTGGTTTCATTTTAAATACCCTCTCTCGAATCTGCATAAATCTCAGTTCTCTGACTCACCTGGGCAATAGTTAGAATATTATTTTTGTTGTTGTTCTGGGTTTACAAGCTCCAGAAGCACATCAGAGTAAATAAAGGGACTTTGCTAAATTTTAACTAGTCCCTTGAGCTTCCCTCAATGTTACTTTATTCATTTAGAGTCCACGTTTTTTCCACAGTTCACCTCAACACACACGCGCGCACACACACACACACACACACACACGCACTTAAACACAATGGTAGTGCTCAGGCTCTCGAGGTGGACTGCCACATGTACTTCTGTGAGATGCTTTCTCAGCACATAATTTCTAGCCACAATATCTTCTGAAATAAAAACCAACATAACAGCAAAATTTCTACAGCAAAACCACAGCGAATTAATGCTGACTTTCATAAATTATATGTCCAAATCCACATATGATCTTGCTGTGAGCAGTGTTAGTTTGCCAGATTCTCTAAACTCCTAGAGTGAAAAGAGGGCCATCTATTCAAATCGTCTCTTGAATAGATCTCTTCCTCCCTCCACTTGGAGAGGCTTACAGAATAATAGTTGGACAAAAGATATTTTTTTCACGTTTCAACAAAACTTGGCCAAAGCGATTTAATCCAGCCCAATCTAAAGTTTTCCAGAAAGCCTGACCACCAGGAACTCCATTCCTGTCATCTGAGACAGTGGCTCTCACGCACTGAGAAGCCATGCATTCTTTTCTCTCCTTTGTGGAGAACTTCATGCTCTGACCTTGGGCCTGAAGAACGTTTGAAGTAAGTAGCATGAAAGGAGGCTTCTTATCTACTAAACAGAACATCCGTGTTTGTCATGTCCTGAGGACAAATGTTGACATCTTCTGTGATTGAAGCAGGGAACCACTTGCCTCCTGAAGTGAACTTCAGATTAGCTTCAGCTCTTCCATCAATGGGCTATTTAGCCTTGAGCAAAGCACTTTACCTGGGCTAGTTTCCATTTCTTCATCTGTTAGTAAAAAAAGGACATGACAATGTGATTTCTAAGATCCTTTCCAGTTCCAAAGGGCTTTGATTGTTTATTTTTGTTTAGATAATGGGCAAAATAACTATAAGAGAGTATAATGCTATTTCATTCAGTGAATTCTATAAACAGAAGACTAAAATGCTTGTGTCCAATATACTGGGTCTATGTTACAACAATCCAGTTAACCAACTGGTGAAATCTAAGCTATTGACTTAATGTTCACATCTTATTGAGGCTAATTCATTTATAAAACATTTCACTCATTGAGATATTTGGTATCATGTGACCATAGATAAGGAATTAGTGGGAGAGTTAGAAATAAAGGCTAAGATATCCCAAAGTCTTTTGTCCTGCATGAAGCTATCATTTTATATATTATTCCATAAAATACATATGTCATAGTAAAGGAAAGTGAACTCAGAATTGAAAATATAAAACTTTCCATCACTGCAATTTATGCTATTAGAATCTCAAATTCAACATTACATTAACATGGTTCATTAAATTTAATGATTTCAATAGCAGTAAAGACAATAGTTCTAAAAAATCACTTAGATCTTCTCCTACGGTCTTTAGAAAAAGGTTTTGTTTATTTTCCTGTGTAGATCTTCTCCAGAATTTTTAATGTAAGCATGATTTCTTTGACAATCCAAATTATGAAAATTATTAGCACGGCTAGCACTTGCATCCTTACCATGATGAACAGGAGCTAATTAGGTCTGCAGTAGCACATTCCCACAGTGAGTAAGCAAGTGTGATGGAGTTATTTACACCTCTGGAAGCTGTGCAAAATCTTACACACCTGAAGCTGGCAACAGAATTTTAAACTTAAAAGGCTGCTGAAAAACTTAAAGTTTAAAACTATAAGTAAAACTTTAAGTATAAACTATAAGCTTTAAGTATAAGCTTTATTATTGTCATAAAATTTCATTTTTATGGGATTTTATTTAGTAAGGTGACCATTTAAAACATAAAAGAAATTATTAGATTCTGTGAGTAGAAAGAATGAAAAATTATAAATTCCTATTTTCAGTAACATGAAACATAAGATGTTTATATATGTAAAATAAGATACATCTTCATGAATTTACATATTTCTGTTCATGTGTATATATTTGGTCTTGTGTAGGTAGGAAACATAGAAATGTTCATATTCATAAGAAATGAGAATTGATACTACACACTGTGGTGGTGTTAATGTTTTGGATTCAAAGTCATTTTGAAGATCTGAGGTCCCAGTAGCATTTCATCTAGTTTAAAACAAAAAACAAAAAAGCCTCTGATTCCCTTAGCAACATGCCATAAGACAGAGCCCATAAATTAAATTCGAAAACCAAAGACTGGAGAGCATACACTGTAATCAAATCTGTCTTGCTATACTAGATGATACTAAACTGTTCTTTAATTGTTTTGCAGAGATAAAGCAAAATACTAGATGCTGATTTATCTAGCATTTTACAAAACCAAAATCCATTATTTTGTTGTTGTTTTATTTTTTGTACCATATTCTCTCAGAAGTACCAGGGAGAACTGAGGAGGCCACGCTGGTGGTCTTTATTAGCGTGCTGAAATGCAGATGGCACTGCTGGCGATGAGCAGGTAGGAGAAGGGGCCTAAGTGCAGCTGACCCCCACTCCACATCCAGTCCTGCTCCCCCGTGGGCACAGCCCCTGCCTCCTTTGTAAATGCACCTGCCTGGCCCACCCCTTCTAGTCATCCCCCTCCTGTCGTCCCAGCAGGTGCCATCTGTCTTTGTTTCATCACGCTTGATGACACCCTTTCAGTCACTGTTAGATGAGTCTCATTATGGTTTTATCTTCAAGTCTGAGTCTCTGGGAGCTTAATAAATAGCACCCACCATAATTCCAAATTGTGAATTCCTTCACTCAACAGAAAGCACCTACAATGTGTCAGGCTCTGATCTAGGCAGGAAGAGACCCCAGTGAATGATAGGACTGTAAAGGCATGTTTTCCTGGAGTTTGCGTTCCAACTGGAGGAGACGACAAAAAATAAACCTTAATAAGTAAGTCATGTAGTATGTTAGGAGAGGGTCATTGCTCAGCAGGACAAAACAGAGCAGAGCAAAGGGATCAGAAATGCCAGAGGTGAAGGCAGCTCAGAGCAAAACAGGAGCAGACGGAGGCCAGAACATCACCTTGGTTGTGGTTAGAGGCTGCATCGCCCAGGCCACAGGCCTGCAAGGGTTTCTCCGCCAGGCAACAGTGTGGGGTCTGGGCCAGGCCCGAGCACACCTCTAAGAGGGTGTAGCCCAGGGAGACGTGCAGCCTGGAGGAGCAGAGGAAACTGTTTTCTGCACGTAGGCTGCAGATAGAAAAGAAGAGAAACTGTGCCAAATTCATAATCAGGTCAATTCCTTCCCCTCCCCCAGGGCAGCGTGAGTAAAGGGCAGAGAAAGGTAAGAGAGGGGCTCGGGGGGTGTGCTTACTACCACGTGGAAGACATATCGGGAATGGAGACGTTCTCCCTCCTGCCACAGTCATACGTCCCCTAATGACAGGAACACACTCTGGGAAAGGCGTCGTTCGGCACGTTGGCAGCCCTGGGTGCTCTGGCCTACTGCTCACACCGGCCACGCGGCAGGCCTGTTGCTCCTCGGCTACGAACCTGCACAGCCTGTTGCTTACTGAACACTGTGGGCAATTATAACACAGTAGTAAGTATTTGTGTGTCTAAACATGTCTAAACACAGAAAAGGAACAGTAAAAAGATGGTATAAAAGATAAGAAATGGCACATCTGTCTGGAACCCTTACCAGGCATAGAGCTTGCAGAACCAGAGCAGAATTACACATTACACTCCTGGAGATTTCATAAATACTGTACACTCAGGCTATGCTAAATTTATAAAAATCATTTTTTTCTTCCTTTATTAATAAATTAACCTTAGCTTACTGTAAGTTTTTTACCTTATAAACGTTTAAATTTAACTTTTGACTCTTTTGTAATAACACTCAAAAACACATTGTACAGCTGTACAAAAATATTTTCTTTCTTTATATCCTTATTCAATAAGCTTGTTTCTATTTTTAATTTTTTTTTAATTTCTTTTTACTTTCTAAAGTTTTTTTGTTAAAAACTAAGATATAAATGCACACATTAGCCTGGCCCACACAGGGTCAGGATCATCAGTATGACTGTCTTCCACCTCCACATCTTGTCCCTCTGGAAGGTCTTCAGGGCCAGTAACACTCATGGAGCTGTCACCTGCTGTAACAATGCCTTATTCTGGACACCTCCTGAAGGACCTGCCTGTTACTAAGTATAGAAGAGTACACTCTAAAATAATGATAAAAAGTAGAGCACATATAGTAAATATATAAACCTGTAACATAGTCAGTTACCATTGTCATGTGTTATGTAGTGTACATAATTGTATGTGCTTTACTTTTATACAACGGGCAGCACAGTAGGTTTGTTTACACCGGTGTCACCAAAAGCACATGAGTGACGTGTCTGTTGTGTATATGGTCTTGCGTTCACCAGAAGGTTGTTATGTGGCACAGGGCTGTATTCCCCAGGGTTATCCATCATGTTTAAGCATCCAGCCTGTGACTAGCGGGGGCCATGGCTTCCCACCCCAGGGAGAAGATCAGCGGTCTGTTCTCTGCGAGTAGTCCTGCCCCAACACCCCCCTGCCGTGTGTTACACTAAAGCAGCCCCGCTGCTCACAAATGCTAAACGTTCTTACAGTTCTGGAAGCTCTGACAGCCCCACACAGCCTGAGTGTCCCCACCAGGTCCAGTGTTCAGCTAGGATGTGGCAGTATGGATTGTTAAACGTGGAAATACATCCAAGCCACTCTGAATGGCCACGACCCCATCTCTCAACCCACTTATCCCGAGCTGCCCTAGGCTTCTTCAGAATGCCCTGAACTACCCTATGCTCCAGCACCTAAGCGACAGTGCCCAGGACGCAGCCCTTCCGGATGTCTGAGTCCTGTTGTACTGGGGCTAAATACAGCCATCTCCTCTGGGCCCCACACTCCTGCCAAGGCCCAAGTGCCTTGGTGGCCCCTTTTCAAAAGTACCCACGCCTCCATAGCAAGGTCATTACTTATGAAAAATGTTGCCATAAGCTGCCCAGTTAATCCTTCCCAATTTCACCAACAAAATCAGTCATTCCTCCACCAGAGTGTGGAGCTGGTAATGAAGGAGCAACAGGTGTCACATTACCTGAGCTCCTGTCACATGGAAGGAAACACCAGGAGTAGGGGGAAAGAGTTCCACCCTAACATCCACACACAGATGTGAGTTTCATGAGGACAAGGAGCAAATTCTCATACTTCTTGGTACATATATGTATGTTCAGAGTTGTTTTCCTAATTAACACTTTGTGCCCCTTTTATCTCAATCCTAAAGTCCAAAAGAAATTTAGTCAATATGTTTTTCCCGTAGTCAAAACAGAATTATGAATGCATTTGTCATTATGACATTTCAAGTTCATTCAGGGGGAACAGCATCTGCAAAGCTAGAAAACATAAAGTCTTGTTTTTTACTGTTGAATAAGCGCTAATGACATCTTGCACTGAATAGACGAGGAAAAGTGACCTGTACTGCCAAGATCAGCAAATAACAAGGAGCGCAGAGAGAAAAGCTAGGAAGAAAGTAGGAAATTCAATATTGAAGTTGACTACTAATGTAGCCATAAATGTATATATTATTTTAAACAACATGTCTGAATCGGTTTCATACCAGGGCTGCAATATGCGTAGCTCTGACAAGTGCATTCTCCTTGTCATCTGTTTGACTGGCTGTGCACAGCCCAATTCCAGGGACTGCACGGACCCCAATATGCATGCACCCTCTGGAGCTATGCCATGCTGTGCACCTATTTGCACCCTACAATGTGCTAACTGTAGTGGAAGAAAGGACTGAAACTGTATGATCATCATTCCCTACTCACATGACTACCCATCCATTTCCCTGAGAGAAGCATAAGCCCTTTGAGTGCAGGCAGCATCTCTTGTTTACCTTTGCATACTTTTGAACACACAGCACAGTGCCAGGTATTCAGCAAGTGCTCAATAAATGTCCATTTAATGAACCAAAACTTTTAGGGTATGTTTAAACCTCTAGACCTGAGCTTCCAACACAGTAGCCAATACCCACATAGGCTATTGAGCACTTGAATGTGGTTAGTCCAAATTGTAGACCACACTAGATTTTGAAGACTTCAAATGAAAGAATGCAAAACATCTCATTAATAATTTTTATATTGATAACATGTTGCAATGGTAACATTTTGGATATATTGAATTAAATAAAATATATTATTAATATTAATTCTACCTTTTTCTTTTTACTTTGACTATGAGAAAATTTTTAATTACATATGTGGTTTATGTTTGTGATTCACATTAGATTTCTTTTGGATAATGCCGCCTTAGATGAAAACTTGGCAGTAATTTGAGTTAAAGTTGTTTTTCTTTGATAACCATCCTTGTAAGTCAGCACTGTAACAGTAGAGTGTAAAAGTTTTGCTGTCATTAGAACTGGCATAATATTTTCACCGTGGCATGTGAAGAATATTTGCATTGCAGTAGCAGCAGGGATTAAGGATTGCAATAGTGGCGATTGCATGTACTCATGCTGACTTTAGACAGAAACTGTGCTCAGTTAGACAGTGTGGATGGTCTTCCATTCTGAAGCTGCCTTCAGATGTATCTAAACTAGTTGTGCTTTGGACATCCTTCTAAGAATGATCCCTGAGACCATGCAGTGGAGGGAACTCAAGAGCCACGCAAACCTGACCTTAGACTGTGGAAGAAACATGTGGGCATGTAAACAAATGTGTCTGGATGATGCATTGGTGTCAAAATCCATCACATCTAACCCTTCACACTACTTGAAAATTATTAAAATCACACTAATGTATTTTAAGTATTTACTTTTAAATAATTGCGTGTAAAATAGAAAAATATTCACCAAGGATAAAATAATTTTACTTTATGGAATAGACAAATAGAATTACTTTCAGATTAATTTGGGGTTTTTTTTTACTTGATCAAATCTTGGCTTTGAGTTAAAGCCAAAATAACATAGTAGCAGCATACCTGATGAGAAATTCTTACATGATGTGATAACATTACTTGGATCATTTTTCTACTGTTACTCATAGTCTTTGTTAAACTGTGTAATATATACCATACAGAAGCATCTTCCTTGTAATTTTTTTAGTATTTTGGAAATCATCCCACTCAAATATTTTCAATAAGCATCTCTTTAATAAACTCTTTATTTCAAATTACAATGAACTGTATTGCTAAAAATATTTTTAAAATTTGAGTAATATCCTCCGATAAAAAACTTACTCTTTTAATAAAGAAATTGTATGGTTCTATTTTATTTTATTAGAAATGTAACACAATATAAGCTTGTCTGAACTCATATTTCAAATTGATAAAATCCTGTAACAACAGCTGCACATCATAAAATACTCAGAAAGTATCCAGTCAATACTTCCTGAAAAACATCCTAATTATTAAGAATTATAATGGCATAGTTCCTAGACATATATATTACACAGGAAAAGTTGAATCATCTTCTAATACAGAAAATCTATAGGTACTATTTTAAAGGAGTGTTATCCTCAATGTACTTGAGTGAATAATAATTACTTTATAATTGTTATTTAAATCATATTTTTATAAACATTTACTTGGTTGGATTGGGAGCAAAGAGAGAGGGCATAGCCTATGTAATAATACCTTGTGTTTCCAGAGACAAGAGCAGGTGCCCCCCAAACCAGCCGGCAGCCCCCTCAGCAGGCCAGCACATCTCAATGGGCGACATCCCAGACTCTCTGGGGTTCTGCTGAACAGTTACCTTCCAACGCCTGCTTCAAATATGGCGATGTTAGTGGGCGTCTCCCTCAGCTAGCTTTTTAAGAACATTTTAAAAGGGGGATAGGCTGGATATAATTCACTCCCTACTACAATGTGGGTGAAAGCGGAAAATGGGAGAGTGAGAAAGAGCTCCTCCTGGGAAAACAAAAACATCCTGTGTTTTTCATTTTAGCAGCATTGATAAGAAATCACTGCGGAAAGGAACAATTCAAGAGTCTGGTATTTTTTTTTTTTTTAATTCCTCAAATCTGCCACCAGATTCAGCCACTTAATTTAGAAAATTGGTGAGGGACCTGTTTATAGAACTACAAGTATTTCTGTATTGATAATAGTTTTGTATAATCCTTGGGAAAAAAAAACCCTTTTGACTGTTTTCCATTAATTAACCATTCCAAAGATGAATATGGAGTCTGGGTAAACCTAAAGGAGCCAGTATTGTTTTTACAATGTGCCAAACACAGGAAAGTTACAGGACAACAGCAACTCCATCTTTCATATATTTGACAGGAATATCGAAGTCTGTTTTTCATTGAACACTGTACACTAGTTATTCAGTTTGACTTCAACAAATGTAACATTTAAGAGTTCAAATATATTGGAATTTCATATTATTATAAGTTCTAGTATCTTTATATATACTGGGTAATGTGAACTAATTTCAAACTTATTTAGTCCTGTCTATTTCTATTTGATTAAATTCAAATGTTTGGATAGTGTTTCATCCACTATCCAAGTCGGTAAGAACAGGTCAAAATACATTTCATGTTATTTCATGTATAATGTATTACCTTATACAAAATTAAAATCAGAAAATATATTTGATCCTAAAATATATTAAGATTCTTTTATCATCTACACTCATAGCCAGGAGAGCTATGTTCTTTCTTTGAGTAGTGATTTGCAGTTAATTTTTCCCTGACTTGACTCATATCAAGCCCGTCACTTGAATAAACTATAAAATAGGACAGAAATCATCACATAAAAGTATAAACTAATCACAAGTCATGACTAAGCTATTTTGTACATAATTATGTCCAAAAATTGTACATAATTATGTCCAAAAAATTTGTACATGATGATGAACATAAACATGGGGGAGATACCAATTACAGCTCCATAGAAAAGAAGAGTTTGTAATTAGATTTTCACTGCGCCTATATTGTGTGCTCACATGAAGTTATTAAACAATGTAATTTACAAAATCCATAGGTCCTAAGGGTTGAAGGTAACATGGATCATTGTGAGGTAGTCTTTTAAAAAGTCACTAAAATATTAAGGATATTTTTTGCATCCTTCTTCAATGCGTATTTGCTGTTAACAGGAGGTTAGAGTTCCAAAGGAGAGAGAAAGTGTTACTGTTTCTGTACTTGTTTCTCATAAGTAAAGCATGCTTTGCATCCTTTCCACTGGAGTTTTAAAATCTAATATAGACAAATATAAAAATTGAAAAACACGTTGTATTCAGGTAGTTTTTGCAGAAAGTTGATGGAAGCCTGACTGAGGGGGCATGGGGTATTCTTTTGAAGCAGAGACGACATGAAATTGAGGACAGAGTTACCACCTTTCAGAATTCTTACATTTCACATTTGCATTCTTACATTTTATTTCCTCTTTTTTTGTTTGACCTAAAAATATTTTATTAATGAGGGTTTTTCTTTTTTCACATCCACTTTTAAAATCTCTATTTGACTCTCCATTTTTATAAGACACTCTATTTAGGGGATAAGTGAGACTCAAATTCAGGTTTCTTCCCATGATTTGCCACACACAGAATCTATTTATTCCAGTCAAGCACATTTCTGGGAAGGACTGTGTATGTGTGTGCACACAAGTGCATGTGTTTTCTTATCCCTTCTTCTTAGAAAAATGTCAGCACATTCTGTACACATTTAGGAATATGGAATGCTGCTCCTCCCACATCTGATCTGGAGTAATATTCCTTTGCTTTCAATTAATAGCCATGTTGCGACCAGCAAACTTATTCTAGTTTTCACATGCTTTCCCCACTCTCCTTCCTGAGGTCCTTCTACTGCATCCGCACTGGCGAAGCACACAGCCTTACTCGCCATCCTTGCCTCCTTGTAACTGTCACTTATTCTTAGTTTCATTTGCAAACATGTGCCTGGTCCTCGCCGCCAGTCCTCATGGCAGTGCCTCTCCAGGTGTGTTGGATGTCTGGATCCCTTCTCTGGTGAGTCCTCAAGACGTTTCATGAGACCAATATCCCCTCAGTCATTAAGTTGTTCCTTAAGAGCTGGAGACTGTATTTTGGAAAGTGATTGCTGAGTATAAAATGTTTGGTTCACATTTTTTGCCTTGAGTTGCCCCATTTCTTCTAGTAGAAAGTATTATTGCCAAAAAGTCTGATGACAACATTTATAAGTAAATTGATAATTTGCCTAGATTTTATTTTTAATGAAGGGCCAGTAATTTTACTGAATTATAGCCCAATGCTAGCCTTTCAGGATTAAATTTTTCCAGGAATGTGGTCTGCTTTTTTTTAGCATGTAGTTTTAAGTCTTTTTTTTTTTTTCAGGAAAGTTCGCTTGAATTATATTTTAGTACTTATTCTGTTCCATTGCTCTGGATTTCTTCTTGGAGAATTTATGTATGTTGAGTCTATTTTGCCTATCTTCATCTGTCACTTTCTCTAAAATATTTTTTATCACTGTCATTTTTTATATTTTCTGTTAAAGTCCTGCTTTTCATCTTCTTATTTTTAAACTATTATCTGTTGTGATTATTCATTCTGTCTTGTGTTTCTTCTAATTTAGCCTTCATTTCCTGACTTTGTTTTTCATTTTAAATTTTTTTGTTATTTCTATCACTTTATTTTGAATTCTTCTAATTGTGATTTATTTTCCAAATGCCTTCTATCATGTAAAACTTATTTTATCTTGTTTTGAAACGTTGGCTTACAGTTTCTCCTATTTGAGCATATTTCTTGCTAACATGCTTTTATTATCTATAGAGACATTATTATGCTTTTTATTCTCTTCTTTTTAAAATAATAATTTTGATAAATAATAATCTTTTTCTAACTCCCTCACCTTTTAGAAGGGAGGGATTGGTCAAGACAGCTTGTCTGCCTCCACAGCTCTGGAGCTTCCTCTTCTATTGCCTTACAAGTGGTTTTTAAAAATGACCGTATTTCTATGATCTGCCTTCCCTTCTGTCTTTCCCTCCTTTTAGCTGGATTTTTTCTTTCCTTTACTCCTTTCAACCTGGTGCTGCTCTACTCAATTTGAATTCTACTTCAGTACCTTCTCCTCAGTGCGGGGATTTGTACTGGAGGGAGCTGGGGGCGTTTAGGTCAAGAGTCCTTTCGGACCACATCCCAGACTCTCTCCCCACCCGTGCACTGGAGCGTGCACAACCTCTCCTGGCTCTATGAATTGCCGGCTGGCCGTCGGGCATGTGTTGGTGATGTTCCAGTCTTTGGACCATGAGGTGGCCGTGCCCTCCTCTGCTGCCTCCTGCACAGTTGCTGCACACGCGGTCTCAGTGCTCAGTGGCTTGCCCCTCCCGCCATATCGTGAGGACCATGAGTATGCCTAGCACGCAGTTTTGTTGTAGCTTCTGTATTTAGGTTTTGGTTTTGCTATCCTAGTTTCTTTATCTCTCTGTTCTTATGAGGGGATTGGAGAGATTAAAAAGCTATGCCTCACTCGTATTTCCTTAATTCTCCCCCTCTTGCATGGGAGTAAACGGGCTCCCATGCTAAAAGCACCCGCTAAGGAACATCAAGTTTTAATTTTTCCTAGATAAGTGAAACCTCAGCCTCCTCAACTAAAGCAAAGTTGAAGACCACAGCCATTTCAGATATCTTTGGCAAGATTTCTTTGTATTGGCAAAAACAGGAATCCTTAGAGGATCCTAATTATGGGAAATAATTACTCACAAAGTTGCCCTTCATTTAAACTGTCAGGGTAGCAATGTAAAGAAAACATAATACTTCCAGTCTCTACCAATTCAGGAATGGTGTGATCTTAAGGCTGACTGCCAA
>CM052441.1:4023104-4090996 GCA_028533085.1 Varecia variegata | reverse complement strand
AGCACAGGCCAGCTGTTACAGAACTTAATTAAAACAGTTTTGATAATTAGCACAACTTGTTTATGATGTGAAAATATTTCTTATGTGACTACACCGGTCACCTTGTCAGTTATAGAGGGGAGCAGAGAAGTCCTATGACACATGGAATTGTGAATCAATTATTAGCAAACAAACTTGGAGTTGCTCTTGAACTATCCTGATTCTTTGCCACCTTCATAAAAACAATAAAAATAAAATAAAACCAAATGTGCATATACCCCTCCCAACCTGATTTCTGCATGTACTTTAAGAGGCAAATGCTATTATGCTTTGTTGAAAATTATTTCGGTTGCAAATAAACAGAAACGGACCCAACCCCATTTAAGGAGTGGATATTCTGCAGAGTAGCTGCCTGGAGTCCTGCAGCCTGTTTGTATCGCAGCCCCTGCTATTTCCTAGCTACGGCTCTCAGCAGTCTTTCTTAATTTTGTCATACTTTCACTTTTATTTACTCAAGAATAACAAATCACCCAGACAGTCTTTTTTTCTCCTCCTTTCAATGTGTTTCATTCTGAAAGGTGCATTGCTCTCCACTGATATTTTGCAGTGTGAGCTCAGCATTGTAACTGTTCTCAAAATGTCACCTTTGGAAAGAGGAGCCATCGCCTGCTTTTTATTGCCCAATCCCTATGACAGTCCTGCCGCCATCAATCAGCAAAGTGTCTGCAATTAACTCTTGCTGTTATCTCCAAGTCCTTGCTGCTGTCACCCCCGGCTCCGGCACCCTCTTGTCTGTACCTCCTCAACGGCTTCACAGTCTGATCATCTTCCTGCCTTGCCCCTCTAAGGTGGAAGCCCTCTGCTCACCGTCCTTTGTGGGGAGAGCCCAGTGGACAGTCCTGGGACCTCTTCTTTCTCACTCCAGACCTGCTCCCTGTGATCTGTCACTTCAGCCCAGATTCTCTCCTACGTTCTGCGCTCACACATTCAGACACCTCCTGGGTGTGCATTCTTCACCGCTGCGGTGCATTGTGTGCATGATGCAAACCACGATCTCCCAGCCCCCACCCGCCTGCAGCCTCACAGAGCTGCTCCCCTGGTGGCCTCTGTCCAGGCTGATGGACAGCACCGTGCACGTGGGCCCCAAGCGGAAGGCCAGGAGTTAGCCCTGACTCCAGACGCTTCCTCACTCCCACGCTTAGATCCTTTATTTCAACCTTTTACTTGCTTTTTAAATATATCTCCAGTATGCCTGTTCCTTACCTTCCCATGGTCCCCCGAAAGGTTCAGACCACATTCCTAATTGAACAGTGTCCTGAGAGTAGAGGTTTGTCTTAGCTCCAGGTTGGTATCTCCCCTGTCCATCCTCACACAGCACCCTGATTATTCATTCTTGAAACGCAGGTCCAATTTCTTACCCCCCTGGTTAACATCCTTTCATTTCCCTCTTGATAAAATCTATGTTCCTGACAAGGTCCTTCATGGCGTGGCTCCTTCCCTCGAGGCCAGCGTCTTTTCTTATCATTGCCCCACCTTCAGCCCAGGCTCCTGCCACCCTGCACCCTGTGGCTCCGCCAGGGCAACCCTCGCGGACAGTCCCATCTCAGTCCCACCTGGGATGCTCTCCAAGGGAGCCTCTTCCATTATTCTGATTTAAGCAGCCCTCTTGTAATAGGCCAAAAATCTGAGTTTACTTTGTATAATTTTATCATAATATTATCTCATAAAAATCCATTTCAATGTCCTAAAATATTTGAGTTCTTCCTTCAAGAATTCTTACTTTTTAAGAGTAGTTATGTGCAACCAGCCACCCATGTCTACTGGTAGTCTGCGCTCCGAAGCTCTCTGGAGCCCACCAGAGCCATCCAGCGTTCCGCTGGGCCCTCTGGGTGACACTGCTGCTGGCCTCAGGGAGGAGTGTGGACCTCACACCCAAAGAGCATGGGCCAGAGACCCGAGACTCATTTCTGCTTTCAACAAATACCTATTGAGCATCCACTATGTGTTCATGAGTTCATGCATTATACTTTGGGAATTTAATGATAAATCAGACAGCCTGAGTCCCTGCTCTCATGGTACTTGCAGTCTAGTGGGGAAGATGAACCATAAACATGTTCCCTTAACAATTACAGACTATAAAAGGCACCGCAGAGGGAGAGACGTGCACTGTCTCCAGTCCAGTTCTTTGCCGCCTCACACTCCCACTGTGTTTGAAAGCTGCGATTCTCTCACTGGTGAAGCAGTGGTAACTTTCTCATGGCAAGGTTCCAGATTATTCTAGGAGAGGGCGGTGGGGGCCTCTGGGCTGCGAGGTGGGAACCGGGGCTCTGCAGCACTTGCTTCTCACCAGCATGAGTGTCCCGGGAAACACCAAAATGCAACTCGGTAGACCACATGCCAATTTTAATTACCTGCTCCAGTGATTCGCCCATTATTATATGTAATGGAATTAACTGTAGCACTGAACCACACTTATGTGGATTATTTGCCATTTCCCTCACAGTATTCATTTAAAATTCTGTGTGGCAAATCAGAGATTTAGGAACAGTGAAAGTTCCTTAGATTTGTCCTGGATCGTGATTCACTTATAACAAGTTGACTTAAATAATTTCCTACTTCTCTTTCTTTGAGACATTCCTCTGCCAAGCGCGGACAAGAGCAATTGTTGTGAGTATCCCTGTCCTGAAGGGCTACCATTCTCAGCAACCTTTCATAATTTTTTTCATATTTTTACTTTTACTTACCGAAGAATTATTATACAATGCATCTAGATCTTATTTTCAAGTACATGAAAAAGTTAACATGTCTATTTAGCTCTCCCAGCAGTGCTCCTTCTCTTGGGCATTTCTTTCACGCTTACTACAAACCACCATTTCAAGCAAACCACCTTGTGGCGAGAGTAAAATGAGGATGAGGATTTGGGGCAAGGACTGAAAACTAGCATAGCTAGGATTTATTTTCCTTTTGAGTTCCAAGTTTGAGAATTTGCCCTTGATGTGTAGGGAAAAGACCCAGGAGGCACTGAGCTCCAGTTCCCATCCAGGATTCAGGGCCCTGCGGTTCCTCCTCCTGCAGCCTCAGGGCTGCACTGGAAGTCAGGGGCCTGCCAGGGGCCGCGTGCAAAGGTCCCCAGCAAGGAGCTTACAGTCTGTTTGGGAAATGCAGATGGGTGGCCAGTTTAGGCAATTAATAACAAAGAAGAAGTCTGTTTCAAAAATAATCAATTTGATAAGGGGGAACAAAATAAAAGTATATCTCACTGAAAGCCAGAAACTAGAACCCAGAGGGAAAATTGATACGCATTTAACCAGTCAATGTCCTTCAGTTAAGACAAAAGTCAAGTAAATTTTTCTTCTTCCCTGCATATTTCACACTTAGGAAAAGAATATGCTTGCAATTACAATTTAAGTTACCATTCTCATCTGTTTTCACAGTTAATGGAGTTTGTTTATCTAATCACAGATATAATTAAATATTGTATTTTCCAAAAACTTATTCTGGTGCAGTTTAACTATTACAATGAAATATATGTGATGTCTCTAATTATTAAATTGCTTCCATAGAACAATTTTATGGAATGATCAATTGCATTTCTAATGACTAAAAAGGAAGAAAATGGGTAATAGCCAGATGTATGCTAATTAGAAAAGAAATACGAGAAAATATGTTTACAACACATCAGACCTCTACTGTTACTGTTGCTGTTATGTGATGGTCAATTACACGTTGGCAGGAGAGCGAGGAGTCCCTAAGTTCACCTCCCATGTTCCCCCATCAGACCTGCTCTGGTCAGAATCTATCAACTTGTCTGTGTTCTGCATTTCACTATCAGTTCCTTGAGGGAGGATTGTGCCCGTCTTGTAGCAAGAACATCTAGTTTATGGCCCATGGGAGCACCTGGTCACTATTTGTTAAATGACTAACTAGAGGTGTTGCATAGCTGGAAACCTCAGGGAAGAGGCACATTCTGGGACACAGAGGGACTGTGTACCGAAGAGATGTCACAGCAAATTTAGGGTGATACTGAAGCTTCTTCCTAGGACAGGTCTTGTTGTCAGGTTGTCTGTTGGGATTGTACCCACACTGGAAGCTCTGGGATAGGCAGGTCATTGATCATCAAACGTGAACAATATGGACGTGTTGTGTATGAACGCGGAAGGATAAATAATAGCATCCTCCTGTGCTTCCTGAAAAAGAGAGCTCTCCAGGCAAACGACTGGCCCACTAGGGATACTGGAAAGGTGGCTGCATCTTTTAAACAGCTACAGTGGATTTGAGTGGAAATGTACATAATTGGAGGATGAGAAATTTATTTTGTATCTGGGTTGGAAATAGAGTGTGACTCTGGTTGCATCTATTTGTTTCATACAAACTCTGCTTGCAGGCATTCTGCATTTGTCTGAGGCTTGGCTTGCAGAATATTTTTTGCTCAAGGTTCATCTGACTGCGCTTGCTTTTTTGTCTTTTAATACCGAGCAGATCTAATTTCTGTACAATATCACGTTCATTACACTGAAAATTGTGCTCTATTTAATGATGCAAGTAAATTGAAAAGTATTGGCTAATACGTGGAAATTTCTCTTTTTTAAAACACTGTTTCAAAATGTCAACGGAATTTCTAGAATTCATTTAATACCCCTTTTTCTATGTTATGGGAGCATTTTCAAGGTGATTCTCAATGTGTTATATGTTTTTGGCCTCACATGAACGGGAGAAGTCTTACTGTGGTGTTTTAGAACATCAGTCCCTTAACTTGCCCCTTCATTCAGACCTGCAGGATATGTAGTAACCCAGCCCCACAGTTAGAGAGGGGTCTTCCCAGACTGAACCCCAGAAGACATCATTTCAGGTTCAGCAGAGAACCGTGCAGAAGTGAATTCCATAAAGGTTCCTTCACGGCTTTCGCAGCAGCCAGGAGATGATAAAGCAAACTGAGGAGGAAGCGGGTGTTCTCATGGACCCCAGGCGCCTCCCCCCTACATGGAATAGGCACAGCCTACTTCTCATTCATGCCACTGCAGAAGTGGGTACTTCTCACTGCAGAGAGGCTGGTAATTAGGGACCAGGACCTTCCAGCTCCACTCCCACCAACCACCTTCATGGCTGGCTTCCCGGCTCGCCGTGCAACTCTGCGCAAAGCCAGGGAGGGAGAAGGGCGTGAGAGCACAGGAGGAGTCAGGACTCACTGCCTGTCCCGCTCCGTGGGTTGGTGTCAGTCACACCGTCATGCATACTTGACCCCGATCTGGAGGCTCACAGAGGCAGTCAAGTAGTCACCCCCAAATGAAACAGAAATAAGTTTTATAAACAGGTATCTAGTCTCTGTCCCATTGTGATAAGCCAGGGAATTGTGAGTAGAAAAAGTTAAATCATACACAACTAGAAGAAATCTGTCTTATGAGATCATTTGTTATAGGTTCTGTACCTAAACTTGACAGGCTCATGAGACTCTCTCTCTCTCTGTCTCTCTCTCTCTCTTTTTTTTTTTTTTTTTTGGTTGTTGTTGCTTCTTGAGGCCATTTTTTTTTTAGCTTAAAAGCTGCTGTATCAAAATTATGGAAAGTGTCCAGGTATCTAGTGGCAGTCTGTGTGCATTCCGGAGCATAACTCACACCTTCCAAATTAGATTTTGATCATTTTGCACCTCCGTGGATGGGTAGAGGACACTGTAAAATTCGAGTGCTAACACAGCCATCGTGTGCGGGAGGGAACCAGCTGTCCACGGGGGCCGCGTCGGCACCTCGGATTTCACCACGACTTTCTGTTCTGCTAATGAGTAAAATTGGCTCCACACAAATAACACTTTAAATTTGATTCACTGATAAAAATTCTGTTTTTCATATATAAAGCTTAAATGATCCCAAATGACTTCAATAATATAAAGATATTGGTAGTGCTTTACTTAATATGAAATTCTAAATCTTTACCATGGCTGTGTGCATGCTAATCTCAATGATCTCAATTATTTTTCTTGTGCCTAGTTGAGACACTCCAATTTCAAGTCTTGCTTTTGAAGTAATACACCAATTTTCCTATAAATTTGTTAGGAGCATCATTTACAACACCCGACTGTGGTAGACAGGATAAAGGCCCCCAAACGTGTTCACATCCTAATTCCCAGAACCTGTGACCATGTTATCCTGCATAGCAAAAGGGCCTTTGCAGACATGATTGAATTAAAGAGTCTTAAGATGAGAGGTTCTCCAGGGTTATCCAGGTGGGCTCGGTGTGAGCACAATGGCGAGTCCCTTTAAAGGGGGAGGTGAGGAGGTCAAAGCTAGAGAGAGGAGACGTGACCGTGGAAGAAGCCCAGTGGTGTGCTTGAAGGCGGAGGAAGGGACCAGAGCCAAGGAATGCAGGAGCCTCTGGACACTGAACAGGGAAAGGGTCAGGTTCCTCCCTGAAGCCTCCAGAGCCAAGGCAGCCTGCCAACACCTTGATTTTACCTGAAGACCCAAGTCGGACTTCTGATTTCCCAGAATTTTAAGTAGTAAGTATGTGTTGTTGTAAGCCACGGAGTTTGTGGTAAGCTGTTACAGCAGCTGTAGCAAACTAACAGGCCAACTGTTTCAAGCCAGCTTCTCTGAGTACATAATGGCCTATTTCTCTCTTTTCGGTTTCTCTATGTTACTCTCTGTAGCAGACACTTTTAGTGGCCTTACCCACCAGCTATTCCTGCTTTATCCCCAGAGGACAAAGACAGTATGAGGACGTTGTGGTAAATACAGCTGCACTGCCAGTGGTTTGGATTGCCTTGGTTAGGAAGGATTATTGATTGACTTTTAAGGGTGAAAAGGAAAGGGATTGTTTCTGAGAAGCTTTTCTTACCTCTTGAGAAGAAACAAAAGGGGAATTTTGTTCCCTTTTTCGCTTCTGGATGTTGTCATGTCTAGTTGTGATTCCTGGAGCTTCTGCAACCATTTTGTGATCAGAAGGGGAGGCAGCTGACGCTCTGTGAATGGCACAGAGGAAAGCGGGAAGCATCCTTGCTGCTTGGTGATGTTGTGCAACCCCCCAATCGACCGACCAACTGCAGGGCTGCTCTGACTTGGTGCTTCTTGATTCATGCTGCCAAACAAGCCTAACTAATCAACTGGGTAGGTACTTGTTGGCCACAGCTTCAGACCTTCCAGTAGTAAAGGAGGGGCCAGAGGAAAGTGACTGTGAAAGGAAAAAGGAACTTCATGAATGATAGATACCAAAAATTTTGTACAACTAGGAGGAAAATTAGTTTCAATAACTTCAGTCAAATAAGTTATCTATTTCTTGGTTTATATTTTCATATTTCTTTTTATATTCAGTTCTTTTTGCTTCGTTGAGAGGGAGGAAGATCTCATTCCGATGTAAAATGCACAATCAGAGTTGCATGTGCGTTGCTGTTATGGTCAACTACCCCTGTGCTTTAGCGGCAGGGCAGTCAGGAGACAGTCTGGGCACCTTGTGGGTTAGCATGGCCATTCTAACTCTATGATATACACATGTGCATAAATTTTAATATGAGAAATTTATTTCTCTGGATCTGTGGTCCCCAAGCCCCAGGCCACACATCACCACCTGAGCTCCCTCCCCCACCCCACCCCTGTCCTGTTAGTGGAAAAATTGTCTTCCATGAAACTTAGGAACCAGGCCTGCCTCCCAGCAGGAGGTGAGTGGCCGGCAAGCGAGCAAAGCTTCATCTGTACTTACAGCCACTACAGCCACTCCCAATCACTCCATCACCACCTGAGCTCTGCCTCCCCCCATTCATGGAAAAATTGTCTTCCATGAAACTGGTCCCTGGTGCCAAAAAGGTTGGAAACTGCTGCTCTAGATGGATAGAATTAGCCAAAATTCTATTAAGACACAGTAAGGCACAAGATAAAGTTCCTTACAGCTTGTGAGAGCTGATTACGTGCATCTCCTCCCAGTGATTTCACATTGGTAGCTTGAACTGTAGACCACAACACCCAGCAAAAGTCACTAAGCAGCGAGCCTCTCCCCCAGAACCAGCTGTGACACGTTTGCGGGCACAACGCTGGGAACAGTGACAGGAGAGGCTTGGTTTCTTCTCTCATTGATGATTTTGATCACTTTGGGTGTTGCTTTATTCCTAATCAAAATATGATGACATGATTAATATTTTAATTTGCTAAATCAGTCTGCTCAGATGTGCTGAATTGATCTACTAAAATTAATTACTAAGGCTAACAGTACATTGCAAGACTGAAGGCTTAACCAGCTGAGGCAGGCAAACTTATATTTGTTCAATTTTTTCTCTTTTTTAATCTCTCCGTATGTGAAAACTATCTAGGCAATCAGGAATCAGCAGTGAGGAATTTCGTAGCCCTCGTTTCCTGTAGTTCCAGGCCTTACCCAGAGTTGCACGGTGACTGGGAACTACGGAATCTGACGAGCAGGGCGTGCTGGGAACCGCTGGGCTGCATAGCGTGGGTCACAGCACATAGCCTCGGAACGAGGCAAGATCTAATAAACCTAATAAGCTGTGCCTTGTTTGACACATTTCATGAACTGAAAGTGCAGGAGACTAAGTGAAATCAAAGGCCCCTTTCAGTTGACAAAAGAACAATGAGCCTAAATAAGTTAGGATTGATGAGTGGGCAATTCAATCATGTCCTGCCTTTGGGCGAGTCATTTTGCCATGATCGGATGCTGGTTCTCACTGGTGAATCAGAAGGGATGGAAATGAAGGATTTAAAGTCACACAAAATGACTTGCCATCCCACATGATCTAGGAGGCCTAAAACCAACACTTGTTTTACATACTTTGCAGAAACTTCCAGGAAAAAAAAAAAACCATTAAAATAGAAAACATTTGATCCAGAGAAGGTGGATCAAATTAAAAAGCAATTTATTCATTCATTCATTCATTTCCTTATTTTTTCTTCCATCCATCCATCATCCACCCAGGTCTATGTGACAGACCCTGTGCCAGGATAAGCTCTGGGCCATATATAAAGTAGACACAAAGACAGACAGACCTAATGTGAGAGGTGAATCGTAAACAAAGAGTGCCTGTGTGTACATGTGCACGTGTGCGTGTGCAATTGTGTGTGTGTGTATGAGTGGTACTGGGAAAAAACACCACATGTGTGCAAACGCCGTGTGCTCTTTGTCCTCTGCAACTGTGCTCTTTGTGCTTTGGAGATTCCATCTCCACTGATCTGGGAGTGGTGGGGAGCAGGGAGTGGGAGAGGCATTTGGAGCCGCTCTGGTCTCAGTGCTTCACTTCCCTTCCTCCCGTCTCTCCCCAGTTGGCATCACCTGGGTGTCAGCTGAAACTTCAGTGGCCTCCCATTCAGAGCATAGTGTTGGATTCAGCCTCATGTTTTCTTCTCTTCTTGCTCCCAGAGACTTGCAGTGGAGCTTGGAGGTCCTCCCACCCGGCCCTCGGGTGTGGGCCTCGCCTGACATCTGTTGTTGAGTTGCCAGGGTTGGAGATGGTTCTTGGTCTGCTCTCTTAGCATTGCTGACGCCCAGTGTGTTTCTGAAGCGTGGCTGCTGGCCGACTCCCAGAGCTCAGCTCACACGGCCGCTGCGGAGATTCAGCTGTGTCTGCCATCCTGTCCCTGGTTTTGAGCTGTCCCTGCCAGTCTCTGCTGTGACTTGAAACTTTCTTGGCTCATGCCCTGAGAAACAAAGTACAGCAGCCAACCCCTGTCCTCTAGCAACACGCTCAGGCAGCCCAGGCCTTCCTCCTGTCCTGCCCAGCTGTCTGCATCACGCGGGCATGTGCCGTGCACACACGCGCTTTCCCCCCCGACTGGGAGGAGCTGGGACTCCGGTGCTGACCACTAGCTCCTCACCCCTTCCTGTCTGGGAGGCGCTTCCTCCGGCTTTCCTCCTCCAGCTAGAAAGGCCAGGGGAGATCTAATTCATATTACCAAATAGGTAAATATTTGGGTACACATTTAATGATTACTCGTGTAATTATAATATAATCTGCCTAACGCTATTATAGTAAAGTGGCAATAATAATGATTAACATGTACCAGGCAGTGTTCTAGATGGTTTACATAAATTGCCTAATGTATTATTTACCTCAGACAGTTGAAGTATTTACTGTTATCACATCTATTTTAATTCGGAAGCTGAGGTGACTTGCCCAAAGTCATGTAACTCATTCACAACAGAGGCGGGGGCAGTATTTGGATTTAGGCTCCAAAATCTACACCCTTAATTGCTAGTATGTGGAAAGGATGCAGCGTTTATAAGATTTCATGAAGAATAAAGAGATAAACCTCAAAATGGGAAAACTGGAAAAGTCCTCTGGGCATATGGAAAAGCAGGACATATTTAGCAGACACCTGGTATAACTGGAACTTAGGATGTGAGAGTGAAATGTCAGAGTATGAAGCTGGAAAGGGAACTAGGACAGGTGCTAGTGATCCGAGCACACCGTAGTTGAAGGGTTTGGGAGACGCCCTGCACATGGTGGGGAAGGGCCTTCTGCAGCTGAGTGACGTGGGCAGAGCATTTACTTAGAAGGGAGGGTCCAGCTGCACCGTGGAGCATGGACCAGAGATGAGTGAGACCGGTGTCAGGAGGTCATTGACAATCTTCTCATTGATTAATTCATTCAACAAATATGAAGTGACCTTTGTATCATGAATTGATATGAAAGGTTGTGGATCAGAAAAGAGTGGATGGACTATGCCATCTAGGCTCACAGTTTAGTGAGGGTGACAGAATATGAACAAATGCATAAGCATAAGAGATGCCCTAATAGCCATACATGCAAAATGCACTGCCACTACAAAGGGCTTCCTTCCCCCTAGAAAGGACGGGAAAGGCTCCCTGCGCTGGGTGCAAAGGCATGTGCCATGGGGACTGGGAACACCTGGAACCCAACTACATGTCTTTAAGTTTGGAAACGTATGAAATCATGGATGTCAGGTGCCTATTATATCACAAGTCCTTAATAAAAATGAAATATTTTGTGGGTTTGCATCTAACGTATCTTAGTTGACCATGTTTGTTGTGCAGTGAAAGGGAGTTCAGTAACCATATACTTTAGAGTATTTTATTTACTCTCAAACTAAGACAGAATAACTTGTGTATTCAGCAGAGTTGGATTAAGACTCACAGGAGCTGGATGATGTCAGGTATCAAAAGTGAACCAGGTGAACCGCCCCCATCCTTGCAGATCACGCAAACATAGCTTAAGATATATTTTTGTAGCTGGAACATGATGGCATAATGGTATCTGCATAAACAGCCATGTAAAATAATAACAAGCGGCAGTGAGCAGAGTCCAGAGACCCCAGGGGCAAGGAGAGTGTGGATGCAAGCAACGCAGAGCTAGAAAGAGCAGAAGAGTCAAGAACATGCTAAGCGGGGACGCTGGCCCTTCCCCCGAAGACGCGGAGGAGGCAGGGTTCACCGCGAGAGGACAGGTGCCAGCTCCACAAATTGCATAATGAGAATCTCAAGAATGATCCTTTCATTCTCCGTGGGTTTGAATTTTCTCTGTAACCTTCACTGAGTTAAAGGAAATACTCCTTATACTACATACTAAGAAGTTCAGTCTTTCCTATGGCAAATAAAGAAGACATAGTAACATTTTTAAAAATTGACCTTGATATTGAGAATTAAGATGCTTGTTTCCAAAATTACAACCTGGTGTATTGAGTATATAGTTTTCTATGTGTCATTGGGATACAATTCTAAAATGTCAAAATGACTGTAAATATTGTGTTTGCTATAAAATAAGCACATAGGTGTGTGGCCTAAGGTTAAACTCTGAAAGCAGAGAATCTGCTACACAGATAATGTCTTTTCATTTAAAAGGTATCAAAGGTTTTAACTGATAAATGTGTTATTAATAAATTTCACATACTGGTATTTAATCAGCTTACATACATATCTATAGTCATAGACATGGACTTACTGTCTGTATTCAAAATACATTTGAAAGTACAATGTTATTCGATAAAGACGAAGTTTTCAGTCTTTTATGTTCTTATCCCCTGGATTTATTGTTCTACTGAAACCCGGAAACATGGTGTCACTTTCTGTAAAAATATTCTGACCTATGTTGAGGTCCCTGGAATCGCTGGCCGACGTTGATCTGTGCCCGGTTTCAGCCTGCGAGCTCTCTGGGCGCCGTGCTCTGTGTCCTTCACAAATGACTTCTGTTCTTCAATCGCTTTAAACAAAATGACAAAAGTACCAGAATAGTTTAAGAAAACACTGGCATACCAAAGAGGATTTTTTTCTCTACAAAGTAAAATTTAAAGAATAGAGTAAATATAGAGGAACTAAAATGCATTTATAAAGAGGTAACTCAAATAATGAAAATAACAGAGGATTCCTTTGCAGTTACTTTGTAGCTTACATTTATTGATTCCCTTCTATAACCCAGGCCCTGTTCTTAGCTGTATATGTGCATTAACCTGACAATAGTTCCTGCGAGGTAGGTACCGTCATTGCCCCGTTTTACAGGACAGAAACCTGGAGCGTAGAGAGATTGAGTAGCTTACCTGTGTTCATACGCCGGTAATGGAGGAACTAAGACCCTTGAGCCAGGGCCCTTTGCCACCCTCCTTACTGAGAACCACAGCACACACCAGCACCTTACCTACCTCCATACACCCCAAAATGATCAGGTCAGTTGGTGCCATCTCCCCAAAATCTTTCCTCCATCTGCACCTACCTCCTTGAAATGCTCCATGCACCAAAATTACCTCTCCTTTCTTTTCACTTTACCTAAACAGTTGAATTGTTTTAGTTCTTGGGGAGGAGCAATTATAGTTATGCCACAAAATATAAACAGCATATAAGTGGAAACATTTCAAAAGGTATTTTGTTTCTAAAATTAAATGAAATAAAACCTTAATTGATATGTTCCTGGTGATATTTTTGACAGCAGGGTCTTCCCATGAATCCCCACCTGCTCACGAACCGCCCCCACGGCGTTGTGCAGAGTGGTTCCCAGGCAGACTGCGAGAGTGGGGCCGCAGACCTGAAGCTTGCCCACCTGCGTATAGGTTGCACCGTCTAGCAGGACTAGAGTATCTGGGAGGGACGAACATGGTCTTTGCAAGTGGAGATAATCTTCATGAGATGGTTCAAGTTCCTTTGTAAATATCTCTATCCTATTAAAAGAAAGTTTTTATATTGCCACAAAAGAACTAGCACCATGATTTGTGTTTCATAATTTATGTACCTGATTGCATATCTCTGTCAAGGTTTTATATTTTCCAATAATTATCATTGGTTTCCCCTGTGATGGGTTAGGTGAACACCCAACTCATATTTTTCCTTAATGCAAAGCTCACAAGCACCCCACTATCCTGCATCATTCTCTGAGCAACCTGACCATCAGGTCTTCTCTCTCTGCCTGTTCTCTTAACTGAGAACGGTCCTTGAAGTTTCTCTCAAGGATCTCCTGGCTTTACGCTGTTGTGATACCTATGATCTTTAGGAAAATGACTCTGCCATCTGCCTTGCTAGTTCCGACTCTCTTCTATATCCCAAAATGTGTGCCTTCAATCCTTGGGCACATCCACCTAGAGCTCTCATAGTCTACATCTCAAACTGAACTTACAGCCTGTAATATTGGCTTCTGCACAAGCTCTTTGATTCTGGCAATGTCAACGTCATTTTACCTGTCCCGAATGCTGGAAGCATGGCTGTGATTTATATTCCTTCATGTTCTTTATTCTCCATGTCCAGTTAATCATCCAATCCTGTAAAATACTCTTCCATTTTTCCTCATGAATAGCTCCTTCTCCTGTCATCTTCAGCCCACCTCCTGGGTCAATACCACCTTTCAGACCCCTGTGGCTCCATCCTGGAACTGCTGCCGCAGCCTGTGATTCTACCCCCACAGTCACTCCTGCGTGCTGAGCTTCCCAAGGCAGCCCGAACGTCACTGCCTGACTGTTCCTACTGAAACGGTTATTTAATCACCTCTGTTTTCCTTGTTGCCCACAATGTCCAGTCCAGACTCAGCCTGGCACAGAGGCCCCTTCCTGCCTCTGCATCCCCGACATTTTGCCAGTTCCATTCCAACTCAGGTCACTTTGGCCCAAATCAATCACTGTCCCTTGATGAAGCTGTGCCTGTCCTCACCTTGGGACTTTTGCTCAGAGTGTTTCTTTTGTCCAGAATGCTCACTCTTCATCTTGCAAGGCTTATCAAAGTCCCTTCTCCCTAGTGAAACCTTTCCTGACTCCAGCCCGTGATTATCTCTCCTTTCTGTAAACCAGGGCTTCTTCCTCCATAGCCTTGGTGTGTACCCTTCAGTTCGTATTTAATCATTTGAAATTTTGCTTAATTTTTCACAATGGTATTATTTTCCCTTCAGAGAATAGAAAGGGAATTAACATCATTTAGCCCACATGATCTCATTTCATCCTTTTGGTAACCCCAGGAATTAGGCATCTTTTTGCAAATGATGAACTAATGCCCAGCGGAGCTCAGTAAGTTTCCCCAGTCACAGAGTTTGAAGCTGGCAGAGCTCACTACGTACAGGTGCGGCTGTGAACCCAGGTCTACCTGATTCCACGCGCAGGCTGCGTCCACAGAGTGAGTGTCATTGAGGCCTTTGTTCAGCACACTGCTCAGACTGGAATCTGAATCCAAGGAAGCGAGGCATGTTTCTCTAACACACTTTCCTCTTTTTTCCTGCCTGCTAACTACCCCTCTCTCCCTCACATTCCTCACAGCACAAGAACTATTGTAGCTACTCTAGTCAGTATAGTTTTGCTTTAGTTTTCCAGTGAAATTCGATTAACAAATATAAGAAAATCCTGAGTATACATAGCACTAATAAATTGGAACTAATCTCTGCAAAATATATACATAGCAAAATTATGCGCTGATATAAGAGACAGACAATACTGTGACTATCATAATAATTTATTTTTAAAATTGCTTCATGGCATTAACTTCACCTGAATGAATCCTTTACTAAGCTCTTTAATTCTACTTACTGAGTGAATTAAAATTCACAGTACATTATCTAATTCAGCTACAGTTTTTGTAAAATAGTGCCATGTTTTTGCAATTAATACTAGCGGTAAAAGCCACAAATAGTCTGTTTCTAACTCTGTCTTGATTCTTAAAACTCTGCCAAGACTCCCTCCCAGGCCTATCATATATTTCTTCTCCCTTCTATGAATACCTGTTATCCCTAAATATAATTATTCTCTCTCTACTTCTGACCAAATTATACCATTTTTATCATTATACAGAAATGTGATAAACAAAAGAGAAATTTTGACAATGTATTTAAGTACATATTTTGTTTCTTTTTATTCCCATCTTGTTAAAATAAACGCTATTTTAAAAATTTTAGGACATTCCTGTAACTTTATCAGTGATAGAGTAGGAATATTCAAAGCTATAGAACAAAGGATTATTTCTTTTTTATTTATTACACTGGAAAGTATCACTCTTTGACTGCTCTGGTTAGGAACATACAATTCCTGGATAATAAAGGTTAAGTGTGCATAAATTCGAGATCTGCTTACAACTGACCTTTAGCTGTCTTGTTAGCATTTTTGACAGAAACTTAAAATAAGGTTATTCCATAAAATTACTTGATTCTCCTTTCCCACATCCAAATTTGTTACTTAGCAATTAATATCTTCCAGCCAGACAGAGCCATCAGTATTTGTAGTAAAGCAGCAAGCCATAAAGATAATGATTAATTTGGGCAGAATCACCATCTATATCAGTTTCAGTCTGCCCATCCATGAGCAACGTCAATATATCTATTCATAGAAGACTGTTTCTGTCTTCTGTTTATATTTGTTAATAATCTTTTGTAATTGTCTCTGTAAAGTCTTATGTATGGATTGTTAAGTTTACTACCTTACAATGTTTGTTTTGTTTCATTTCTCGCTATTGTGAGCTTTGAAGAATATATTTTCTAAGTTGTTTTTAATTGTACATGGCAATGCTATTATTTTTAGCACATTAATTTTTCATGCAGCAATTTTTCTCCACTTTTTTACTAAGAGTAAGCATGTTTAAGCATGTTTATAGACCCTCAGGGTGAACTATGCAGACATAGCCATAATATTCTCAAATATGAACAGTTTTGTTTCTTCCTTTCTAATCTTCATATGTATTTTTCTTGTCTTATCATATTAGGTAGAACCTTCAGTACAATGTTGAATAAAAATGATAAGTGTCTTCTGGTCTCCTTTGTAACCATAATAGGAATGTTCCTAAAGTTTCCCTATAGAGTATGGTATTTGCTGCAGGTTTTTGCTAAGTGTTTTTATTTTTTTAGTGAACAAATTTTACCAGTTATCTACATCTATTAAGATTATCTCATTTTTCTTCCTTTAATCTAAAAATGTAAACATGATGTTGAAAAATCCTGGTATTTCTCAAATACACCTATTCAACCATGGTTTTTGAAATGATGCTGAATTCAGTTTGCCTACTACTCTGATTTCGGTGAGATTGAACTATCTTTATCTGGTTTTAGTGTCAAGGTTATGTTGGCCTCATACAATGAGTCATGTAGCTTTCCTTCTTTTTCTGTTCTTAAAAAGAGTGTGTATAAGTGGAAACTTTTCTATTATTTGGAGGTTCAGTAATGTCATTCTGATTCAATACTTAGTACGTTGTTATTTCTATAATGGTTTTCTCTTTGATCTATGAGTTGGTTTAAAGTGTTCTTAAATCTCCAAATATGTGAGGATTAAAATTTTGGTCATATTTTATTAATAGTTAATGATTTCTTACTTTATTTAATTTTCTTCAGAAAATGTGACATGTATGGCAGACATTTTGGAATTTCTCAAGACTTGTTTTGTGGCTTAGTACTTATTCAGTTTTCTAAAATATTCCATGTATGCTTGTAAAGAATATATTTTACATAGAAAGTCCATTAAGTCCAACTTACATCTACAATTTGTCTAAATTTTATATGAAAAAATGAATAAATTATGATAATGCTAATAATAAACCTACAAAAGTAATGTGAAGGGGACCACCCTACCAGATATTTAAATCTATTAACATATTAACTGCCATGTGAGTTGTATTTAACTCATGCTAGTTTTGAGCCCAGGGCCTTGTGAAGTATATATAACTCACACGTCTCTTTAACTTGGGAGCCACGTGGTACGCAGGCAACTCAGACTGCTGTGCTGTAGCATACATGTGACATGATGGGTGACCCCTGGGCAAAACTGTGCAGTTGGTTCGTGAAAATCTTCCTTGCTGATGTTCTTATTGTTACAATTAATACGGACAATTTCATTATAAAAACATGGATTAAATGAGAAGTCAATACATTTCATTTTTCTATTTATGTTTACCTTTAAATTACACTTAAGCCTGACAAGTCAAGAAAAACACTTTACCCTTATGAACTATTTTTCAAGTTTTCACATTACTTTTTACATTACTAATTTTCAAGTTTTTATATTAATTTTTTATTGATATATGTGTTGGGAAAAAGCATTCTACACGAAGTACACATTACTTTTGCTGCATTTCCATGCTGTCTGTTTACATCTTCTCATGGCATAGCCACATCCTTTCTCAGCTTGTGTTTTTTCGTAGCACACAGTACATCTTCTGGCAGAGCCCATGTTCTCGAGGGAACAAGTCACAGATGGCAACGGGAGGGACGGCACTGCAGTAGGTGTTTCATCTGTCTGGAGCAGTTTTAGGCAAACTTGTTCTTTGAATTTTGTGATGGAGATCTTCTTTTTGTTCACAACTCTGTAGAGAACAAGCGAGTTCACCAAAGCTGATCCTGTGATTAGCTCTATTGCTAGTTTTCTAAACTGCTATATGCCACGTCCCAAAGGATGTGAATATGACTTCAGTGGATCTGAGAGGTCAATGAACACCTTCGAATTATTATAATCTGCGATTATATGTGGTTTTTCTACAGCACCTTTTCTTGTTTCAACTGCTTTAGTGTCTTCACCACACATAGTACTCAGCATCAGCACGTGTCTCTTGTCCTTCCGTTTGAGGACGACGACTCCCGTGTCACTTTCTCGAGCAATTACTTCGTTCTGGTTTAGCTTCGCCTTTCCTACATCTGGCAGGTTTAGCTTCCTATTACTTCTTAGTGTGCCCACCAGATACAGAGACCACTCAAGGAGTCGATGAGCTGGTGTAGTAACTGTCAGTGTATAAAACACGTCCACTATCTAGTAAACCTTCTAACAGCTTCATGACAACTGAGGATGAAACAAGAATGCCAGATCTTGCTTCCTTCCCATAATAAATTTTCACATTCCAGTTGTAACCATCTTTTAGGAAAAGTTTGAAAAGTTTTATTCCAAATTTATGACACTCATTTTTTATGTACTGTACGAAACTCAAACATCCATGAAATGGCACCATTGTTTTGTCAATACACATTTTCTCATCCGGAACTACAGCAACCTGAAACCTTTCAAGAAGACGATCAAGAAATGGCTGGATCTTGAAGAGATGGTCACCAGGAGGACATTCTTCATTGTTAGAGAAATGCCACATTCTCAGAAGCATTTCAAAGTGGTTACGTGATAATAAGCTTTTCCACTGAATTATCATACAAGATGATTTTTGACCAGTAGTCGGAAGTCTTGGTTTCTTGCTACAGTCTATCCAAAACAATACTCCCAAAAATCGTTCCATTTCTTGAGAAGTAACATCATACCACTTTTTTGGTTGTCAGTGGGGTTTAATATTACCCTTTTGTAAAGTCTGCCTTGCATAGATCCTGGTTTCCTTCACCATGTAGTCAATAGCATCATCTGTTATGAAGAATTTGAAAAATTCATAGGTGTTTTTTTCATGGAGATTTACTGCAATTTCAGTGGGAACAGCAGGGTTTCTTTCAACAAAGTCAAAAATCTTCATGTGACTTCCTGAAACTGACCCCAACTCAGAGAACTTACACTACTCAATACAGGTTCTGCAGAAACATCTGTCGAAGAATCACTCTCACTGAAATGGACTACAACTGCTTTGATTATTTCAATAATAGATTTTGAACAACCTTCCCTACTGGAAAGATCTGCATGCAATGTTCTTCCAGTTTTTCTCAGTGGGCTGCAACTGCTGTCACAACTGTCCCCGCTGCCTCCACTAGTACGGTGCTCCTCTGAACATCACTAAATAAATTAACATCTTCATCGCTCATGTCCAAAACTTCGTTCAGCATTTCCTCCAAAAATTCCTTACGCTCATTTTTTCTAGACATTTTCTCTTGAGAATGAAAAATGCAAAATACACCTACATGATCATCACAGCTCTGGTCATAGAAGCTATAGTAGAGCAGAACTGGTGGCTAGGTGGGAAGGTCCACAGTGTGCCTGCGCGCTGTGAAACCTCTGCGCGTTGTTTTCACCGTCAATCCGCACGGCTCCCCCACCTTCTGTCACCCTGCTCAGCCGGCCACCCAAGCACGCCACATGTGCTGGACCGTGTTCTCTGATTACCATAATTTCCCATTGCAAATTTCCCCTTGAAAGTTTGCCTGGCGGCTCCTTGAACAAAGAAGTCAATATGATAGTGTGCAGTGCTGTGAGATCGTTGCACATGCTTAGGGGTGTGATTCAGAGGTCCTCATCCAGAACCACCCAAGGTCCACTCCAAACACACCTAAATACCTGTGAAATGACAAAAGACTCAATTCTCAGAATCAAATTCAATAAGTACGTCATGAGTCAATGTAAAAATTGATTCTAGCACCACGTGAGTTGCATATAACTCAGCCACAGAAAACAAAATAACAAATAAAAAACAATAAAATAACAATTTTTTTCATTAAATTAGAAAGGATTTGTTTGTAGTTTTTGAAATTTTTATTCTGTTTTTGTAATAAAACACCATGGCCCCAGGGAAAAAAATTTTTTTTCTAGTGTGGCAGTCAATGTGTTAAATAGATGTAATAATTAAATCAAAATAGTACACTTCTTGAATAAAAAAAACCGGCCAACAAAACAGAACAGAAAGTCAAGAAATAGGGCTTTATGATAAAGCGAAACCACCAATCACTGGAGGACTGTTCAGTAAATACATTGGGACAACTGGGTACCACCTGGGAGACAAATCGCAGTTGGAAACATACCTCATATTTCATACCAGGAAAAGTTACAAATAGACTAATGATTTACATGTAAAGAAAAGAAATCATAAAAGTATTCGAATAAACAAATATAAATGTTCTTTTCAGATTGTTTCTATTTTTTATGACACAAGATGGCAGGGGAGAACCTTTCTAATGATGACTCAAACTTCAGAACATATAAAAGATTAATAAATTCAAAAACATTTGAAAACTCTCATGGCAAAAGAAAAATCTGAAATTCCTATCACATACAAAAGACTAATCTCCCTAATATACAAGAACTCTAAGAAAGAGGCCACTGCCTCAGTAGAAAAAAATGGCAAAGAATATAAAAATACAATTCAAAGAAAAGAATATACAAATGGCTTTCAAAAATATCTTTAAAATGTAATTATTCCCATAGTAAGAAAAATGCTAGTTGAAACAACACTGAAATACCATTTATACCTGTAATATTAAGGATCAAACTTTAATCGCATTCTCTTTGCATAGGCAATAGAAAAGTTGGTATTCATTTATTGTTGAAGAGAATATAATTTGGTACCATCTCTGTGTATCACTTGGCGATATCTATCAAAATGGCACAACATATACCTTTGATAAAGCAATTCCTCTTCCAGTAATTTATCCGGTATCATACTTATTATTTCTTTTTAGCACACCATTGTTTTCCACCTTTCTTTGTCATATTTTGAGTGTGCCCTTTATTAACACATTCATAACTGCAGGATATTTCCCTCTTTTGATAATCTGCCTTTAATAAGAGAATTTAATTTATTTACACTTATTATGATTACTTACGTATTTGGATTCATCCTGTGTATTTTCTCTTCTCTAAATTTTATCCCGGGGACAGAAGGATGTTTAACCAGCCTTCCATTGGGTTGATGTAGCTTTATTCATTCCCTCTACTCCATTCTGTTCTCTCGGAAGTTAATTTTATTTTTATTCTTTGACCAGGTATCCTTAAACTTTAATACACTTAATTACTTAACCAATAACTCTATCCTCATCTCTGTCAATGCAAGGATACTTACCTTGACTCAGATCACCTTCCTCTCAGTTTCCCCACGATTGCCTTCTAGTATTATAGCTCCACTTTGTAAACGAGCCATATTGATGACGATTTTTTATTTTTATAATCAAGACTTATATAGTCTTAATTTGTTCAATAATTTGTCTACTATTACCTCTTTCATCTCATTTCTTTGTTCTGTGTTCAGCTTACTTTTTAATAAATTTTAACTTTTAGTAAGGATGATGATCAATGGGTTAAAAAAATACCCCCCAATATTGGTCAAATACATTTAATTTGTCTTTATTTTTGAATGATGATTTTACTAAGTTGTATTGTAGATGAATAATTTTTGTTCTTTCAGTATGTAGAAATGTTTTTACCCCTTTTTGTGACCACCACTTTGTTAATGAGAAGTGTAATTTCAGTCTAATTTTGATCCTTTACATGTAGTCTGTCTTTTGTTTCTAGTTGCTTATAAATCTTTTCTTTGACTTCGGAATTTTACAGTTTTTCTGAAAAGTGTCTAGATATGCATTTTCAATCTGAAGATTCACATCTTTCTTCAATTATGAAAATTTCTCAATCGTTATTTCTTTAAGTACTGCTTTTCTCCACACTCTATCCTTTCCTCTGGAGATGCTTTGAGTCGCACGCGGAAGCATCTCAGGTCTTGGGATGTCCCGCCATGTTTCTCATTGCGTCACTTCCCTGTGCTGCCTCTGAGTTAGTACTGCAGTTCTGTAATCCAGATAATTCTCTCTTTGTGTGTGGCCAATCTGAACTTTTTAGTTAATGATACTATATTTTTTTTCTTAAAGTTTTTTTTAATGAAATATTTTTCTGTTTTAAGCATTTTAAAAATACTTATTTTCAGATTTTATTCTGTTATTTCCATTTGCTAGTTCCAGAGCTTATTTCTATGTTCACCGATGTTCTTCCTTAGCACACTACATTAGCACAATGATGTGTGAGTTTTACTGTGAACCCATCTATCTATAGTAGCGGTTGCGTTTTCTACAGCAAGCCCGTGGACCTGGATTATGCAAGTGTTAACATTTTTGCATTTCCTTTCACCTGGGCCCCAAGGATTTCTTTTCCATCATCTAAGACTAATTTATTTTTTCTTCATTTCTTGGCTTTGGATTCTTTGGGCTTCTATTTCTCAGAGGAAGTTTTTCCCGTCAAGAGTTTTGTCAAACATCAGGTTATCTTTCTGTTTCTACACACCTGTGGGAAGAGAATTTTCTAGCCTCTTTTTCAACAGGTGAGACAGCCCTTCGAGTGTCCTGGTTGTATGCAGGAGTCTGGGTTTGATTCCCTTCTCTTACCAAATCCTCTGTTTTCCTGAACTCCTACGACATTAAAACCTTAGTCCCCAGCTCCTGATGGAATCTGTGTCTGACACTTCTGGGTCCCCTAGTATCACTTCGAGTTCACCTCTGTCACTGCATTTATCTCTAACGTCGGATGAGTTCTAGAGCTTAGCTTTGCATTTAACACATTTGGGGGTTTATTTTTAGACTTTGTAGCAGCTCATGGATCCATATCATTCTTGCCTGCCATCTCGCCCGAAAGCTGCTTCTTTTTTACACTTAAGAGCATTTTTCATGTTAAAAAGTCTTATTTTTAGCATTGAAAATCTCATGTACTATTACATGATTTTAGTTGTATATTCAATATCATTGAAAAATATAAAATGACAAATTATTTTCAGTTATTCATCACAACAGCATCTACACACGTTTGAAAAATAATATTATAGGACATGTATTTGTCAAATGTGTTATATATACCATCTGTAGACAGTGCTTATGTTATATATACCATTTGCAAGACCTCTTGCAGTAACTCAACAGCTGTCTCAAGGGTTGAAAAACACTGTAAAAGCTTATTTTAGAAATGACACAGTACATCCAAATGAGGTCATCATATATAAATATACAATTATACTTGTTCAGATTAGTTTGTGATTCTAAGCAAGATCCTCGGGAATTATTATACGAGTCATAACAACAGAAATTTTAATTGCTAATTGAAGCAAGAATATGGAAAGTATGAGAGTAAGTCTCTCATTTGCGTTTTTTTAAAATGAAAGTCATTAACCTCATTGTGTATCTGACCTTTGAATATAGCATTACTACCTTACACATTTGTTATGGGGATAAAATGTTATATTTGACAGGCTAGGTGAAGTTAGAATTTTATTGCTTTTGACCAAAGGTCATTGTAAGATTTAAAGATCAACTTGTAGATACAGTGTGATCTTTAAAAAGTTATAAAACATAGATTAAAAAAATATTCTGTGAGTAAAAAATATTTCATATTTCTGGAGTTAATATCAAAGTAGTCATTAATCAGTATATTAGCATATAAGTTTAACAGATATATCTAAAACAAGTTCTGTGTCCCACTTCAGGCAGTTTTTTTCTTTTAATTCTGGACTTCATAAACTTTAAAGAAAGATTCTCAAATTTGAAAACTGCTATTTTTATAGTAATACTAAAGAAATGTAAAGTATAATATTTATCATTAAACTGGTTATCTAAGAATAAGACATTTACATAACTGAAATAAGGCTTATTGTTAAATATACCTTTAAAACGACTTTTTGTAAATCTAAATGAACAAAAGAAGACAGCAGTTTAGAAGAGCTCATAGCGATAGCAGTCACAATGCGACAAACACACAAGCAAGGATAAATAAGGGATCTCGTAATTTATTTTTTCTTCAAATTTTAGTTTTAATCTTAAATTACCTTCAACATGTATATTTTAAAAATGGAGACCTCTTATTACCAATATTTTAATATGTTTGCATTTGATAATATTATAAAAAATCTCTTTTGAGGTTTTAAAAGTAAACAATAAAAAATATGTACTGCTATTATGTATCAATTAAAAAATACCAAAACAAAGAATAGCCGATTAAGTCCTAAATGATTTCTAGTGAAATGAGAGTAAAGACAAGCATCGAGAAGCCTTTCTTGATTATTTTTTAAAATACTCATAAAATAATATAATCACTGCAATGTTACCAAGAGAAAAGTAGCATTTTATTTATAAAATACATAGTTTCAGAATATGTAAATTTATACAAATTTCCACACTCCGTCGTGCTACAGGGCCAGCGTTAACCACCTGACCCCCACGGTGCACCCCGCCCTGCTCTGGCCGCAGCGCCAGGTGGTCTCTCCTCAGCTGGGGAGTCCTCTCAAGGAAGGTAACACAGAGGACACATTCGAAAGAAAGGTTGGAGTTAAAATTCAACACATGCCTATTGAGTACTCACCTATGATGTGCCAAGCACCCTTCTAGGCAATGACAAGCTCCCTAAACAACGGAAGGCAGGAACGGTGATGAATAAATGATGAGGACTACAAAGACAGCCCAGCATGGTGATTGGCAGGGGTGGGGAGGCCTCACTGAGCTGAAACGGAGATGAAAGGACCTGCCAGTGACAGAGAGGTCTGCGGAGAGAGAGAACGGTGTGCTGGGGACTGCATTGTGCCCCTGCCAAATCCATTATGCTGAAGGGCTAACCCCCATGTGGCTGTATTTGGAGATGGGGCCTGTAAGAAAGTAATGAAGGTTGAGTGAGGTCGTAAGAGAAGGACCTTAATCCAATAGGACTGGTGTCCTTATGAAAAGAGGAAGAGACACCAGAGCTCTCTCTCCGCATGATCCAGAGGAAAGGCCATGTGAGGTCACAGCAAGAAGGTGACTGTCTACAAGCCAGGGAAAGATCCCTCAGCGGAACCCGGCTATGATAACGCCCTGACGATGAACTTCCAGCCTCCAGAACTGTGGGAAAATGAATGTCTGATTTTTAAGCCACCAATCTGTGGTGTTTTGTTACGGTAGCCTTAGCTAAGGCACGTGTATCCAAAGGAAGTCTCTATGGAGGATCTGGTGAGGCCAGGCCAGGCCAAGGATTTAAAGGGAGGGAATTACGTTGACCCTCAGCTTGTGGGTGTGGTGCCAGGAGCCCGATGGAAGACAGTTTCACAGCGTCAACCGTGTCATACCGTCCCATGCAGAAAAGGGGATTAGACACAAAGAAGGTCACTGGTGACCTTGATAAAAGCAACTTCAATGAAGTGGTGGACGAATGGGTAGAAGAGAGAATGGGAGTGAGGAAGTGTTGACAGTGACTAACGAGAACTCTTTTGAAAACCTTGGCTGTGAAAACCAATGTGAAAATGGAGCAGTATCTGGAAGGAACTTTTCAGGGAAAAAAAATACATTAAAGAGAAGTCAGGTATATTATTAAAACACACCCACACGCACACACACGCACACACACACGAAAGTGCCTGATGGTAAATGGATAAGAAGGCTTATCAAGGCCTAGGCCAAATTTGTCAACAGAAAACGATATTATGATAATAAAAAAGGAACCCTACAAGATATGCAAGCAGAAAGAAAGTTGTATACAAACAATCACCCTGTAGCAAGTAGAACTATTTCTATAGTGTTTAAAAAAGTTTATGATCTCAAAATGTAATGGCAAGTTGCTATTCTATTACTAAGACGACAGATTTGCAATGATACAGACATGCCAAATAACTGATAAGCAGGCCAGAAAAAGAACTCAGGAGAAGAGAATTTTTGGTAGAAAACAACTGCTATGGTCAGTGAGCAAGGAGGATTTGAAGACATGGAGATAATGTTGTTCTTTCTCAATCTTCCATTCAATTCTTCTGTCTTTCAAATGTTCCCTCTTTTTTTCCTCTTTTCTTGTTCTTTCTCTCATGCCTTTTGTTTCTTTCCAAAACTTTTGAGAATAGAAATCATGTGCATTCTCAATATTTGTTGTTTGAGGGCACATTGTAAAATGGAAGGGGAAAAAATAAATACTGCTCTAAGCTACTTAGGAGAGACGATCTTAAAATATGTCAGAGGAAGGAGGAAAGTAAAAGGATAGAAACAGATATGATAGGCAAACCCGTTATGGCAATATTAATATTAGAGCAGACTAAGACAAACTGCATTAATAATGATAAAGAGGATAAGGACATAAGGATACACTGAACAATTAACCTGGAGGTTATAATAATGCTGAACCTCCATGTGCCTAACAACAAAGCCTGAGGTGTGGTACCACGTCACGTAGCCAGACTGCTTGGGTTTAAGTCCCAGCTCCAGCACTTACCAGCTGCAGACATTAGGCAAGTTATTAAACCTCTCTGTGCCTCAGTTCCTTCATATTGAAAACTGGGATACTAATAATACCCACCTCTTAGAGTTTTTGTGATGATTAAATGAACTAATACACACAGTGTTTACAACAGTGTCTGGCATCATAAACATCAGTATTATTACTGTTGCTGTTGTTGATGTTGTTAGTGTTGTTCCCCAAAAACCATACAAAGAAAAAATGGTAGAAATCCAGGGAAAAATTGACATGTCAACAATCTTAGTAGGAGATTTTTAAGTTGCCTCTCTCACTAAAATAGACGAAAGTTTGACAATGTTTGAGAAAGCTGTGAGATAGCTGCAATAAAATATTTAAACAGGCTGTCTCATCTCTAAAGTCATTGCAAAAACAAAACAAATAAAACAATCTACAGAACAAAATTGCAAAATAGAAAGAAAAAAGTAAATAAAAAACAACAACCAAAGGCCAACACCATAAGATGACAGAAGTTAAACAAGGCATAACCATAAATGTAAATAACTTAATGTATTACAATACTAAGAGTCCTTGATCATATTAAAGTATAAAATTTGATGGTTTGCTACTTAGAAGAGACACATGTAGAACAGCAACAGGGTGCTAAAAGAAAGAGAATTAGCAAAACATCAAAAAATATACAAATAGTACAGATGACACTTTTATTATGAAATTAGGTTACAAGATAAAATTATAGGTAACATTGGGCCTTTAGAAGCTGAATGATGTAGTGATAAATTTTTCAAAGTGTACAAAGTAATGTTCTGAAACATTTCCAAATGCACATAAATCTTTAAGAAAATTATTATTAAATATATATTCCATAAACTTACAGTGAATATAGTAAATTTTATACATATACAAGGAATATAAAGTGAAAATGATGTCTATATAAATCTACATGTGGGATTCGTTTTCTAAGCTCCAGTTCCAAGGGAGGATCTTACCTGCTTGCTTCTCTGGTTGGCTGGAGCCTCTGTCCCTCGCTAGCCTCTGTCCCTCGCTAGCCCCTACCTGAACATGCGTGGTAAATAGGAAGTTCACGAGCAGACTGGACAGGCCTCCTTCTTGGGGAACTGTAGGACGTTCGATTCACCCAAACCCACAGTAAACACTCAGGAACTTGCTGGGTTTGTTACCAGCTGCTCACACCCCGGGGCAGCCAGGCATGTGGCTGGAGGCTCCTGGATGCTGGGAGGGACGTAGAGGGTATAAAAATCTCCTACTAAGCAGTGTTATGATTTTTTATTTCAAAATCAGAATACCACTTTGTACTGCATAAATATTAATATATACATCTATAATTTGCCAATAAAAAAAACTTCCAAAAAACTCTCCTACTAATGTAAAAGGGAGTTTCTCAAAGCTCTTGATAGACTCCTCACTTGCTTAGTTGATACATGGAAGCTGGGTGCATTCATAAGGACCGGAAAACCAGGGGAATGTCACCCCTTACTGAGAACGCCACATCCCTTGCTCTGTGTAGATGCACGTACCTGCAGTCTGAGGCTGTGGGCTCCTTCCCGTCTGTAATGTCACTGTCACCTCTGTCACCTTGCTGGTGGTAGGTCAGGCCATTGGTACTCTGGACAGTGGGGGACCCGGGCAAGAACAAATCTCCTGCCTGTAGGTAATTCCCGACTCACCATCTCATTTTGCAACTCCAGAGTTTTAGTCCCCATTCCCCGGTGATGCTGGACACTACTGCCAAGGTCTGGACAGGAGGCCATGGGGGTGTTATTGAGAGTGATGGCTGGAGGTGGGAAGAGCTTCTCTGCTCCCAGAAGAAGCAGGCCAGGGGAGATTGGGACATTTTGATTCTGAGGTGGCAGTGGCCCATTGGGGTTCAGTCCACTCTTTGTCCTCCCCTTTTCCTCTTGATAGCACCAACATTCTCCTTGTCATCTCAGCTCCAGGGCACAAGCTGGGAATCACGTCTGGCCCCTCACTCTCAATTCTGCCGCATCCCAGATAAGGGGTACTTCACAAGAACGAAGTAGCATGCACTCCTGTTGCATTCTTGCCAGAATTAGAACTTTGGGTACCAATCTCTTTCAGCTGATTTTTTCCTTTCATTTTATTCTCACATAGACCTTATCAGCATACATGCTATGGACATCTTGAATCCTTCTCAATATCGCTTTTGTGCCAAATGGTAAAAAAATAAATAAATAAATAAATAACAGAAAAGAAACAAATTATTAACATGCTCCTAATGTAGATTATATGTGGATAAGAAATTTGACTGTTCTTATTTCAAGGTCAATGATTTTAGCCTCATTGCTAATAGATTAAAGACATGATGACATGTCAGGTCATTAGGTGAATTGGTTAATAAAATCTTCCTGCAGTTCTAAAGAACTTGCTCCTCCGAAGTTGGTGACAGCTTCACAGCTAGTCTGACTGTGCCGTGCCCACTGTTGTTTTCACATGGTATTTCTTCTCTCTCTACTTTCAGGTAGAAATTGAGAAGCTGGATTACCATCATTATCTGCCTCTGTTTTTTGATGGGCTTTGTGAAATGACATTTCCCTATGAGTTCTTTGCTCGGCAAGGAATCCACGACATGCTGGAACACGGGGGGAACAAGATTCTACCTGTCATTCCACAGCTCATTATCCCGATAAAAAGTAAGTGAACAGGTGAAAAAGCGTCACTCAGTTTATATGGTGCCACTTTTTGACAACTTGCTAATTAAGCAATAAAACACAACAGACTGAGGCGATACCCAGGTTTTGCAGGAATTTCTATAAATTGACTTATGAGGCCAGACAACCTAAATCTCTGAAAATATATCCTATCATCGATATTGCACTACTGCTTAGCCACATAAATAAACTAAATTGAATGGGGTTTGCGCTAATGTAAAATGTTCATAGTAATAACACAAGTGCTAACTTCAACGGATACATCCAGAAGTAAAGTACATGTCTTTGTATATACACACTGCTAACTTCCAAGATTTTTTTTAAATGTTATCCCTACTTTTTTCTTTTGGAAATAGTTTATTTGCTGTGTTAGTTTCCATCCCTACTTTTTAAATTACAGTATAGACACAATTATGTTGAGAAATTTTGAGGTAGCAGGATTCATAATTTTAAGGGAAAAAATCTGGAATGGAGAAAAGATTAGTGTTTTTAAAGACCCCAAATTATTTTATCTACAATGGGTTACCTGGGGTGATTCTAGGGTAACCCTGTCGCTGGCTTTATCTATCTATAAAATGAGATTACACTTCCCTCCTACGGCCAACTTACTCACACACGAGACCCTTCTCAATAGTTGTCTGGAATCCTCCCCCTTCAAACGCCTTTCTAAGTTTCCCTGTGAGACAGCTCCCAGGGCTTAGAACAAGTGCCTTGGTTGCTTTCTTTTCTGTCTTCTTACCTATGGCCAGAGCTGCTGGTAACCCCAGTCATGGAGCGCCCCCCATGGACATGGCTGGCCTCGGCAGGTAAAGACTCAGGAAGGGGAAGCCTCTCCTCCAGCCCGAGTGGCAGGCCTGCTCCCTCTCACCTGCCCCCTTCTCGTCCCCAAGTCTCCTTGCTCAGAACTGCCTGCCTGCACCGAGCTGCTGCTGCTTCAGCTTTTGCTGTTGCTGCAGATGAAAAGCAGAGGATTGGCGACTCTGAGCAAAGCGTGGGTGAGCGAAATCCCACCTTTTTCCCAGTCAGATCTGTTCCAGGCATTTTCACCCCCGAATCCGGGCCCAACTGCCCCATGGCTTCTGAGGGATGCGGAGGTCCTGCCTCCCCCACCCCAAGTCCCGCCTGGTCTCCTACTCCAGGATGAGCCACTTCCCAGGAAGGTGGACAGGACACCTAGCTAGTCTGCCAGCATCTGGGGAACGCCACCCTCACTGCCTCAGGTGTGCTCTTGCCACGTGGTTTGACCAGAACAGGAACAAAATAATTCCACATTGGGTCATTTCTCAGAGTCTGGATCATTTAATCTTACCGGTGGTCTCCTTCCATTGATTCGAATTAGCATTATGAGACTGTGAGATTTTTAAGAGTTCTGCTCTCCCTGCTTACATCAAATCAACTTTGAAACTTGTTCTCGAATCTTTGAGATCTCTATAGAAATCTGTAACTGAACACGCCACATTTCCACCAAGAATAGAGATTGAAACCAAGCACAAGGACAGTGCCATCTGATGTGAAAAGTGACAGGGAAAGAAAAGCGACCCAGGAAAAGGGACCTTGTTCAACAGCAGCGTTGCTGTCCACTCACGCATCGGTGGAGTGAAGGGATGATCTTTAAAAGGCCTTCAGGGAGGATATGTAGCCCTGAGCCGTATTAAAACCTTTTCCAAAAGTGATTTATTCTCTCCAAAGGGTCACAATTTTTGAATATGTTAAACTCTAGTTGAAATGCTACACTTCTAAAGGATGATATGCAAGTTTCATTGATAAACAAAAAAGGCCCAGAACATTCTCCTCAAGAACTTTCTGTCCTGTCCCCCCACCACATCCATCAGAATAACAGCAATCTTTGGGTGCATGTTCTTTTCTAAAAAGATCAACGCTTCACGTTGCTATCACGGCCTTCTCAGGGTCTCTCTCTCAGAGCCCCATTGAAGACCCTGAAGGGCAGAAAGAATTGCTAAGGAATATTTTGATTATGCTGTTTACAGTTAAAACATACCAAATTATAATTTTGCAGGCCAAGGTGAAGTGATTCTCAATTTTGTTCTATCTGTATTTTGAAGATACACAAATGAGTTAAGAGAGAAGGGATGTGTTGTGAGGACAAAATTCACAGTACATACATCCTAGAGGTCATTTGCTGATGAGTGAAAACATTATTAAGAATTCAGTAAACATGATTTGTCAGGGAAAATTAAGTCTATATGAATTTGATGATTTAAGCTTCCAGAGCAATGACAATTTATCTCGGTGCATGCCATTGCTTGGCATTCTGAGCTTCTGCGGTGGCATACTGAGCCCGGGTCTAACTCTGCTTCTTTCTTCTCAATCTGTTTATGTCACTAAAAGCCAGACCTTTCTTAGGAGAAAATGCTGCTTAACTATGCAAGGTCATGCACTGTTCCAGTATAGTGTGAAAAACATTATGTGCATAAGCTAAATCTTTCAGGTGGAATTCTGGAACGAGGCTAACTGATCTAGAAGCAGGCTGATGTGCGTAATTGGCATAACATATAACATCTGTGCATATCTTCTTTTCAAACCATACTCTTAACATTATTTTGACTCTATCCAGGGGCAAAAATTAACCTCACTGTCACCAGTTAGCAGTTCTTGAACAGTTTTTTTTTTTCAAACTATAACTAATCTCTATGAAAACAAAGCAAAATTTATAAACTCACTATGAGCACCCAAGTTCTGTAATAACCCAGACAGTGGGTCCTGGACGCCTCTGCTCCGTGGACGTTGCTTTCTGGCACAGCAACCATTGCTCCCTCTCCTTAACCTCCCTCTTTTTGGATTTCCACCTTCTTGAGTTATTCTAGGTCAGAAAACTCCAAAATAATAGCTGTATAAAGTGCTCAGGGTTGGTAACAGCATTGATTGCTGGGAGCGACAGCAAGACGTGGTAGGGGAAGATGAGAGCTCCTTTAGCTGTCTGCACTGGGGATTGTAGGTTTACATTTACTCCATCTGTTTAGGAAAAGACAAATCCATCTCCACCCAACAGAGCAACACCAGGAGAGAGTGTCTGCAATCTCTGCATTTTCAATTCAGAAGAAGATTCCAACAGCAGTCAAGAGGACCAACAGCACCTAGAGTAACCGGCAAAGTCTGTGTCTGGGGATCTCTCTCCTCAATGAGAGCTAGAAGGAGAACAGCACCACAGCCACAGGGGCCACTGGAAACATCTCTGCACACAGGGCAGGAAACACCTTGCACGATCAGAAGAAAAGAACCTCACAACATTTGGTACAGGAACCAGAAGGAACTCGTAGAAACTTTTTTGACATTCACAGGATTCAGGAAGATCGGGCTTCTAAGAAACAGAAACCAGAAGCAGAAATCTGTAAGAGGAGACTAGACTCAAATGAAAATAAGCCAGTTTTGAATAGGATAAGGGAAACTAGAAATGCTATGGGACAACGAAAGTCTCCACTGGATTATAGAGAATAATCAAGTGCACACCGTCAAATTATAAATGTAGACAACAACCTTAAGAAGCTCTCTCAGAAAAGACAAGTATATAAAAATAAGATGAGAAAAGAAATTAGATTGGAGAGCATAGGACAGAAACAGATAAAAGTGATATGTTCCCAAGGGGAAATATCAGAACAACAAGAGTAGAAACCATAATGACAGAGGTGACTGAAAGAAATTTTCTGGGAGGAAAAATATCCCCTATTATGCAGGTCGAAGAGTCTCACTGCAGTCTAAAGAAAATCGATGAAAGGAGACATATATCGGGGAACAATTTGCCAAAAATTTAAATTATAATGTAACGAAAAACCCTTCAAACATCTGGCTGGGGGGTCAGGGGGAAAGGCTACCCACTAAGAAATAAAAATAACCGAGGCTAAGACTTTCTGCAGCAGTAAATTCTAGACAACAGAGCACTTTTTAGAGAATTGAGAGAGAAACACAACTTCACCCCAGTCCTCTGAGTAAAAAGACTGCGGACTCAGCGACTGTGACACCCACCTGTCCTTCACACAGAGGTGACTAAGGGCGTCCTCCAGCTCACAGAAGGCAGAGCACAGGTGAGAACCCCCCACGTGAGAATGTCACAGTTTGAAAAGCAGTAAGCACTAAAAGCCACTAAACCTAGGGTTAAGTCTAAACAGTTGATGGAACAGAGTTTCAAAACTGTCTTCCATCATATGAAATGTCCATTCCATCCATGTGAAATGTCAAATAATAATTTTGCAGTAATGACTCTAAAAATCCAGAGATGGAGAAGATAAAAGTAGTTAAACAGAGTCTGTATATTAAAAGGACAAAAATTGAGTAGAGAGCAAGGAGGTGCTAAGAATCAAAAGCACAAAATAAGATTAAAAAAATGTAAAATCAGCTGTATCAGTTATGAAAGTTAACTTTCAAATTTGCTTGTAAAAAAATCTGAATATAAACACTCTATATATTCTAGATATATACTACTTAAATATTTTAAAATAAAAGATATATGAGACAAAGGAAAAACACAGGAGTAGTTATTTTAATCCTAGAAAAGCAGAATTTAAGGTAAAGAGGTTTCAAGTATATAAAAAGATCAATTTATATTGATAAAAATATTCACAATAAAGATTTAATAGTCATGACCCTCTGTGTACTGTCAACGATGACACCACATTTAAGAAATTATCAGCTACTTACTCTGAGAGTTTTTGCCTCTAGAAGCAAAGTAGACTTCTTGACTAAGAGCTAATAAGGTGCTGCACTATCTGACCTTTGGCTCTAAGATACAGGATCACGACCCAGAGTGGGCAGCCTGCCCTCCGAGGCACCGCTTCCCAAATGTCAGGCATATCCGTAGACCCCGGTAAAATGCAGGCTGCAGATCAGTAGATGCGCATGGACCTGAGATGCTGCACTTGTAACACGCCCCAGTTGATGTCGGTGTCGCGGGGCTGAGGTGAGGCCAGCCAGGGCAAAGACAGTGCTTGGACACCCCAGACCCAACAAGAAAAACTCGGATGTGAGAGCACGTTGGGGGTGAGTGGGAGGGAAATACATGGTAGCTTAATGGTAGATAATTCTCTACCTCATATTTAAGGAGCAGGGAGATGCTACATCATCCACCTGAATGTGTAGGCAAAGAACCTTGGGTTTTGAGGCCTTAAAAGTAACCATTAATGAATTAAAACAGATAGTACATCATATGAAATACGAACCAAAAAAAAAAAAACCAAAACGCTATCAGTAAGTCAATAGTTTTTTTAAAGAAAGCCAAGGTAGCATGTAAAAAATAAAAACACAATAAGAGGACAAAAGGTAAACCAAATAATCTTTTGTGTCCATAGGGAAATGGAGGGAACAATTTACTAATCACAAGAAAAAAGTCTGGTTTTGGGAACCTCAAAAAGAATAGTTTTGATAGGGATTGCTGGTCACCTTGTATGGATAACAATTTAACCCTCCTCCAAAAACATGTCTTCTTTCCCCCTTCCTCCTTTCAATATGGTTATATGACAATTTTGGTTAAATCAATAGTTCATTTTTGCACTACTGTGATCACATAAATACCATTCACTGTAAATCACACATGTATTATGATCACATGTCTTATACAACTTTTCTTAGCATTGATAATTACCTGTTGTTTTACATGCTTGATTTCATATGCTTCCTAATTTTCCAAGTATTTCAAAATCTTGGAAAGAGTATTATTTTCCAAATGTTCAGAACATCAGATAATTCTGACTTACCTGATTTTAAGTGGATAAAATCAATTTTCTTTTCTTTTCTGGAGACATTATCTCTTCCACCCTCCATCCATCTGCTCAAATCAGGACCACGTGTGTTCTCAGCCTGACACTTCTGTTTCTCCTCTGTTATGTTTAACCTCTTTTCCTTACCTGTCTGTCTTGCTTAGCTCATCATTGTTATAATGCACATCTTCCAGTAATTTCCTGGAATTATATGAAATGTGTATTTTGTAGCCCGTCTGTATCTGAAAATTCTACCATCAAACTTGATCACTAGTTTACCTATGTGGAAAGTCATTTTCATTCAGCATTTGGAGGTCATGTCTCTGTTGCCTCCTAAGTTCTTATGTTGCTTTGAAAATGTTGATGCCATCTGAATTTCAAGTCATTTGCCTGTGACCTGTTTCCCCAAATCTCTGAAAGTTTTTGGATCTTCTCTTTATCTTTGGTGATGTAAAATTTTATGTTGATATGTTTTGATGTGGTGGTTATTTTTTCATCAATTTTCCTGGGAAATTTCAATTTATAGATATATGTCTAAACTTTTCATACATTATTTCTCTTTTTTTTTTTTTTTTTTGAGACACAGTCTCACTCTGTTGCCCGGGCTAGAGTGAGTGCCGTGGCGTCAGCCTAGCTCACAGCAACCTCAAACTCCTGGGCTTAAACGATCCTACTGCCTCAGCCTCCCGAGTAGCTGGGACTACAGGCATGCGCCACCATGCCCGGCTAATTTTTTCTATATATATTTTGGCCAGATAATTTCTTTCTATTTTTAGTAGAGATGGGGTCTCGCTCTTGCTCAGGCTGGTCTCGAACTCCTGAGCTCAAATGATCCACCCACCTTGGCCTCCCAGAGTGCTAGGATTACAGGCGTGAGCCACCTCGCCCAGCCCATACATTATTTCTTTAATGAAATTCTCCTCTGTTTTCTCTTACTTTCTGATATAATCCCTGCTAGTAATCTTTTATTATACCTCATGAGTAGATTCTCTAAGTTCTTTATCTTTTTGTTCATATTTTTCAACTGTCTCTTATTTCTAATTCCTGGAAATGTCCTTGACTTATCTTCCAAAAATTTGAATATTTTATTTTAGTTGTTATTAATATAACTTTCCTTTCTTCTGAATCTTCCTTTTTAATGGTATTTGGTTCTTTTATGTTTATTCTCTTGTCTCTTTAAATATTTATTATAGATTTGTAGGGCTATTCTTTCTTTTGGGGGGCTTTTTGACTTCCTGACTTATAACTGACTTTCACTCATTCAGTAAAAATGAATTTTCCCTTTGATGGTATTGAAGACTTTCTTTATCCTACATATAGATTGGCAGGATAATATATTGGTTAAGAGCATGGACTGGAATCAGAGTGCCTGGCTAGGAATCCTGGCTGCACCATATAATAGCTGTATAACCTGAGGCAAGTTACTTTACCCCAGTGCCTCACCTATAAAATGGGATAGCATATACATTTATATTTTTTTCTCATTAATTAAGTCAGCCAGTGGTTTCTATATTGTATATTGTCTTTTTAAGTCTTACTTCATTCCTCAGCTTTATTTAATGTTACGATTTGTAAATGTTTTTGTTTTTGATGCAGTAGATTTATCTGTTTTCCTTATGTTTTTTGTCCTGCTTTTGTAGCCTCTTGAGTTAAATGTGTATTACCTTTGTTTTCATTGTTCTTCATTTGGTAATAGTAGCATGTAAGGCTAGGATTTTGGTTCTCCATACACCTTTAGCTTCATTCCATCAATTTTGATTAGTATGTTTTTTCCTTACAACTATATTATAAGTATTTTGTTTTTGTAGTTTTGATTTATTCTGTGACCAAAGGTACTGCATTAAAATTTCTGAATATTTAGAGATTTAGTTTTTATTGTTATTTAATTTATATTTATTATTTTATGACAAGAGAATGTGGCCTTCTCTCTAATTACTTTTCTTTTTCTGGAATATACTGAGATGTTCATTAAGCTCTAAGAAATGTTCGATTATTATCATCATTCCATGGAAGATATAAAGAAAATACATGCTCTACATGATATAGATTTTAATATATATTTATCATATCAAATTTACTGACAATATTAATCAAATAATTTATATATTATTTTCTTTTTCACAATCAGTTAGGTCAAAGACTGAGAAACTATGTTTAAGTTTCCCACTATAATAGCAACAAAGCCACCACAACTGTTATCAATCTTGAAAGTTGCCAGTGGGCTAAGAGCTTCCTGGAATCATATCAGTCAATTCTCACAGCAGTCCTTGGAAGCAGATACTACAATCTCCATTTCTCAGTGATAAAACTGAGGCATATAAAATTTAAGAAACATTTCCATGTCACATAGTTACCAAATGGTCAGTACTTGAACCATCTCTGAGCCTTCTGAGCTTCTTCTGTCCTTTACCAAAACTCAATGCTGCATCTACTTCTGCAAATCACATTTTTCCCTAAGCACATGTAGAACGTTTATTACAAAAATTAACCGTGTCCTGGGCCATAAAACAAGTCTCAAATATGTCAAAGGATGTAAGTCATATAAAGCATGTTATATAATCAAAATGTAATGTATGCTAGGAATCAATTTTTAAAGCAATAACTGAAATAGCCTCATCTGTTTTGAAATTAAGACATATATTTCTAAGTAGTCCATGGATCAAATAAGAAATCATAATTCAATTAGAAAGTATTTTAACTGTACAATAATGAAACTATTACATAAAATTACACATTAAAAATTTTAAAAACATTTCATAAAAATGTTACCAAAAATTACATTAAAATATTTGTTACATTTAATACGGCAAAACATTATTTAGAGAAACTATATGTCCTTAAAGTTGGTTTCAAAAAGGAAGACAGGAAAAAAAATAGTAAACTAAATATCTGCTCGATTGTAGAAAGAACAGCAAAAGAAATCTAAAGAATAAATATTAAGTTAAAATCATAATACAAAAAAATAGAAAATAACCATGCAATTGAGGGAATCAAAACAAATGTTGGTTAGTTCCTTGAAATTACTAATAAAATTGATAAATATTTTGAAAACTTGAAATAGAAATAGAAAATGAGGGAAGGCAGAAACAACCAATTCAGAAATGAAAAAGGGAATGTCACATAAATCCTCCAGACATTGAAAATATCATGATAGTATATTATGAACAGCTTTATCCCTAGAACTTTGAAGTTTTCATGAAATGATCAAGTTTTGAGAAAATATAACTTACCAAAACTGATACCAGAAAAATATAAATAAGTTAAAATATAAATAGTAATATAAAAAATGAAGAAATTAAATCAGTAATTAAAATCCCTACACAAAAATAGCTCAAGACTCACATAGCCTCACTGCTTAATTGTCCCAAACATGTAAAGAAAAAAATAATTCAAATCTTGTACAAATTTTCCTAGACAATAAAACCAGAGGACACACACTACAACTCATTTTATAAGGCTAGCATAACCTGTCCAAAACCCATGGGCATTATAAGAAGGGAAACTTCCAGGCCAATCTCACTCACAAACATCAATGGTAAATTTCTAAAAAATATTGCTAACAAATTGAATCCATCAATTTATAAAAATGATAGTATCTCATGACAAAGTTGATTGTATTTCAAGAGTATAAGAATGGTTTCACACTAGAAAAATCAAGCAAAGCAATTTAGAACATTAATAACATATAAAAATTATATGATCATCTTAATAGATGGCCAAAAACATCTGATAAAATTCAACATTCATTTTATGTTTTTAAAGCAAACTAAGATAGAAAAGAATTTCCTTAATCTGATAAAGGGAATCATCAATCAGAATAAGCTAGGTTATATTACAGTAACAGCCAATCTCCAAAATATTAGGGGCTTAAAATAATAAATGACTTAAAACAATAAAGATTTCTGATGTGTGCAGCCTGCCTATTGCACGTTAGCAGACTCTGTTTATTACAGTTGCTTACCCAACCTGATAGATGTTACTAGTCACAGTCCCAAAGGAAACAAGAGCTCAGAAGGGTCTCTTTTGGCAATGAAAAGAAGCTCCATCCTGGAAGTGATACATTTCACTTTTATGCACTACTCATTGGCCAGACCTAGTCCAGGGCCCATCCAATCTCAATGGGGCTACAGAGTGCAATCCTACCAAGGACATAATATGATTTAGAGCTTCTGGATTCTGTTATGTTCCTCCGAAGAGTGTCAATTCTAATTCTGTCAGACGGTTAACCCATTAGACACAAACTCCAAACTTCATCACTCCTGTGGTCTACAACAGCTAAAGGCCTTTCATTTTTAATTTTTTAGTCTTCCAGCTTTCTGTTTATCATCTGGGTATACTGAATCATGCCCCTCCACCCCCGGCCCCCATATGTATAATTCTTAGGGGTCAGCTAAAGTAAAGATTACAAGCAGAGTTTTAATTTACACCCTCTGTGTGCGGCCCTCTCTTCTGGGATCCATTCCTCCAATTTTCTACCTGCTCTGCCAGCCCAGAACTCTCTCCTCTGACACCCTGAGCCCGTTTACCTGCTGTTTTCTGCTGCTCCAGGCCACATGCCTTAGCTCCTAGGGAAAAAGCTTTCAACCCAAAAACGTTATCAGTTGCACTTTCATCTCTCAGGGGCAGACCCTTCCCTGAGATCTACCTACTTTACATTCTTTGGCATGATATTCAAGGATTCTCACTGACTATCTGGCTGCAAATTATGTTTTCAATTTTATTTCCTGCTATTTCCCTATTCTCTAACCAAACTGATTGTGCTGGGGAACTTGCCTTGCCCTTTTCTCATTCCGCATCTGTGCTCTCTTTCAAGAATGCCCATTCCCACAACCCCAGGTGCCTGCACTTTAAGTGCCCTTCAAAGCCCAGCTCCAACATTGATTGTCCTGTGGAGCCTCTTCTGACTCTCCTCTCCACTCGTACCCTCAACTCCAGGCCTGTCCCCACCCTGCCTTCCCTCTCGCACAGAACTCCGTAGCTTCCTCTCTTGTGTCACTCAGAATATAGCAAAAGTAACATATTCCCACAGCACTTAATGAACTGCCTAGTACACAGTAGGATGTATCAAAATACTAGCGAAATCAATTTCATAAGGTACATAACTAATATCCGTACTGAAGTCTGTATAATTGGCATGATCAAAAGTATGAAGTGGCCATTTGGGCTTGCCATTGTACTGTATATTATATAAAAACTATCTTGTAAGACTCTCTAGTATGAAAAAACAAATAAAGGGTATAATGATATAATGCTTTCTATTTATTGTAAGAATTATTTAAGTAATGAGAGTAATTTTTGGTTTATTCATCTACATTCTCTCATGTGATTCTATTATGAGCAAGAGCATACATTTGTGAGATGGCCCATAGGAGGTGAGGTGACCCTGGTGGCCAAGGAATTATGGAAATGTCACAATTTACAAATAGATGGGACATAAAGCACTGGCCTCATTAGGAGAGCTCTAATGAGTTGAGATCACCCAGCTATAAAGGACAAACATGCACAGACACAGCTGAAGAAACTTGAACAATAACATTTTAAAAATCCAAATAGTCTTCTTAAAGAACAACCAAGGAGGAAAAGAACTGTAAGTAAGAATAAAATATGAGAATACCCATTGCAATACAAAAATTATTTTGATAACTCTAATTAGAAAGGGGCAAGTACAACTGAAATGCACAGCCCTTCATTTATGATCTAATAATGTTACTTATATATGTTGAAATTTTCCAGGTAAATTATTTAAAAAGTGATAATAATTATTTAAAAAGTAATGAATTTTAATTTTAGAAGAACAAATTTAATTTGTTCTGAAATTATGGAAAACAGGTGCAATGTTTTTTAGTCACACAGGCTAAACCCACACAAGTGCTTTTCAGAAGATGCCTTGAAACCCAACTCCATCATTATCACATATTCCTTAAGTCACCAAAGCGTGGGACCCAGCAGTTGGCTAGACGGCCCGCTCAAAGTTCATGCTAGAGTCTGTGTTTGCTATGCAGCTTTGAGCATTTCTCCTGAACACACTCCAGGTCTGGCCTCGTTGTGTACCAGGACTTGGAGCAGTGTCCCGTGACTGACAGTGTGGCGGGAGGAAGCAGAGTCCAATCATTCTGACCACAGGCTTTGGGCTGGTGCAACCCAGATCTCAGCTTGCCGTTAATAGCTGTGCAGTCTTAGCCCAATTAACTCTTTCAACTGTCCCAAGGGATTGTAAAACTGATTGCTCAGAGATGTCGTGAGGATTAATGAGATTATACAAGTAGAAAGTTTCTCGTGGTGCCAAATCAAGGTGGTAATAAAAATAAATTATTGTTACATCCTTGGTGCTCTTTTATGGTCATGTCTCTGTGGAACTTCTAAATTTGGGTCATCAAAAAATGTATACATTTGGATTCTATAACATTCATCCAAGTTACAATAAAAACATTCGATGCAAACTGGACTAGGTCAAATATAGAACTATTAGGTATCCCACTAAGGACTACACAGGTAGATGCCAAACCATCAGTGTGTATTACTTGGATACAATTGTTCACAAAGTAAAAAAAAAAAAAAAAAAAAAAAAAGAAAAAGGAAGGAAGGGAGGGGAGGGGAAAAGAAAAAGCCTAATTCCTCATCATTTCTGTATCTTACTTACAAGAATAACTGTAGAGGTTTTGCCAGATGCTTTGCCGACATACCCTGTTTAAGATTCCCTTTGTAAGTAAAGGTATTAGAATACATGAGGTTAGCTCGGCTTGCCTTATTCCAGAGAGCTTACTCTGGCTCCCAGTAATCACTGCTATTTTCCTAGCTGCTCTCAAATCACTTGCTTAAATAATCAGTCCTAGAATTGTACCAGTTATTTATGTCAGGCTTAGCTGTGCATACTTTTCAAACTCCTTCTCATGGAGGAAAGACCTGCTCCTTCTTGGAAATTGATCTATTTACCCATCTTCTATTTTGTGCACATTCTCCACTTTCTTGTTTTATGAAGACCCTGTGCATATTGTATGCTGCTTCTCAATCCACTACTTCTGTCTGAAAGATGTGGCAAATTTAGAGACCTTCTCTCAACCAGAGGAAGAAATGTAACAAGTAATTCTTAGAAGTAGTAAATAGTGCCTGCTTGAAACAGCAGATTGCCATTTGTTTTTACTCCAAAAATGGTGGCAAGGCAAACTCCTTCCTTTGGTCGTCCTTTCATTGGTCACCCCAATCTTTCAGGATGCACTGAGCCAGCAATCCAGGTACAGAGGAGCCAGGAGCTCCACAGAAATGATCCTGCACTGCCCAGTGCAGCGTATTGAGAAGTTCACTCCCAGTCACTATTAGAGGTGTTCAGTACGCTGGCAAACAAGTGCAGGCTCAACCTGGTTGCAACAAGATTGAAACGGAGTGTGTGGGATTACATGACTCTTCAGGTTTCATTCTTTATGTCTAGAATGTTGGGAGTGTAAAATACATCATGCTAGTTAATGCATCATTGAGACCATTTTGGTAACTGAATATTATACTTTCATTTATTTAAATGAATAGTATTAATTATGTATCTATCTTAAAGTATTTAATGGACAGAGGCCAAACAATTTCACCAAATACTAAATTATATGCCATGTTCCTAAAAGTCAGAATATATTCTTGTCCATTGGGAAAAAAAAAAGTTATCCACTTGTAATGGCAAAGCTTTGAGGGAAAATCTGAACTTTACATCAAAATGGTTAAACAGCATATTTTATGGTATATGTATTTTATATATTTCTGTACAGGATGAGAGAAAAATCAATGCTTATTTTTATAACATTTAGTAGGAGAAACTTAAAAACAATGAATTGAAGAAAAAATTATAACCCTTATAATAGGCTTACTCCATGTCCCTAATAGCTGGTCTACATCTATGATGCTTTCCTTGCCCAGGAATGTGAGAAATCAGGCCATATCGTATTTATTTGCAGAGAATTGAGTTCCATTATGGAAGTATAAAATTTCTACAATTTTGAAACCTAAATTTGGTTTGAAAACTTATTTTGAATTCATTCTGTGTAAATTAGTAAATTATATGGTTAGCCTCCTCAACTAGCAAAATTTATACCCATTTCAATCTAATTCAACAATATCATATTGGGCTCAACAATCTCAAATATTAATTAAATATTTTCACTTTGGAAAAAAAAATATTTATATTTTAAGACATCTATAGTAGGCAAATTTATAAAGACAGAAAGTAGATTACCAGGTGCTGGGGAAGAGGAATGGGGAGTCTCTGCTTAATGGGTACAGAGTTTTTGTTGTAGGTAATGAAAAATTTTTGGAAAAAGATAGTGATAATAGTTGTAAAACATCGTGAATGTAATTAATAACACTAAATTGTACACTTAAAAAGGGTTAAATGGCATATTTTATGTTATATATATTTTATACAATAAAATAAATCATTTAAGGTATTAAAATACAGAAGAATGATGAAAAACTAACACACCTGCTCTCAGCACTATAATGTTATATTTTCTTTTAGAAATTCTAGCCTGTCACATGACCGATAAAAGAGAAAGAAATGTTAGAAAGCAAAGACAAATTTAGTAATGTTTTGATACTATCATTATTTACAGAACCAAACTGAATTCACTCAAAACAATTATAACCAGTAAGGGAATTAAGTTAGCCAGTTATAAAATAAATATACAAAAATCATACACTTTCATGTGTATATTATCAATAATCTTTACAAAGTATATTGGGATAAAATGATCTTACACAAATAGCAATAAAATATCAAATTCTGTTGAATAAATCTAACAAAAGTATTCAGGATATGAAAAATACTATAAAGCTTTTCTGAGGAACTTAGAGACAAGAAAATTGAAGAGATACCATGTTCCTAATGGGAAGATTCAGTAGTGAAGTTGACAATTGTCCTCCAAATTATTCTCTAAATTTACTGGAATTTTTACCAAAGTACCAAGCATATTTTTTTAACTTTACCAAATTATTTTAAAGTTTGTCACAAAAAATAAATGGTTAATAATAATCATGAAAATCTTGAGAAATAATAATGAGGGCTCAAATTCTGATATATTAAAGTATAAAGTTATAATCACAAATCATAATAACAAAAGGGAAATATGCACAGGATATTGATAATTTTTTAAAAAGAAGGTTTAAAAAAATACTTTTTTATGGAACAAAATCCTATGTCTATGAAAAAGATAATCTCTACTGTATAATATCTCAGTATATAAATTTCCTATATTTGTTCTGTTTATATCCTATTCTATAATATGAGACCATAGTACAAATATGCTTTAATATCTACTTCTTTACTCACTTGTATTTTATAAAATGTTATCTTTAAATATTCATTATATTAGATGACTAATAATTTTATAATTTTCTATTGTATGGATATGCTATATTTTACTTAATCTGTTGTTTTGGAACATTTAGATTGTTTCTAATTATGGATAACACTGGTTTTAGCATTCTTTCATAAACTCTTTGCACATATCTGCCTACATCCTTGAACTAACTGCCTAGAAGTGAAATTGCTGGATTAATGTATTTTTATGGCTTTTAGATATATTGCTAAATTGCTCTATAGAAAGGTTGAAATGGTTGATAACACAGTGTCTATTAGAGTGCCTCTTTCCCCAAATCTGTTTCCATACTAATGATGTTAAATTTTCAACAACATTTTATCAATATGATATTCAAAATTATAAAGTAGTGTTTTATTTTTCTAGGTTACTAATGAAGTTGAACATTGTAGAATATTAAATTGTCTTTTGTGTTTATTTATTTGTGTATTATCTACTTATGTCCTTCGACCATTTTTTAATTGGAAGATTCAAATTTTTATGGATTATGATAGCTATTTGTATATTAAGGCTAGTAACATTTATAGCATATGTCAAAAATATTTCTTTTGAATTTAGTTTGCTTTTGCATTTTGTTTGGTGTTTCTGGTTTTAAAAGAAAAAGTAGAAATATTCCAGCTTTTTCTGATTTCACAGTAGTGAATTATATCTAATAGTAGAAAATAGCCTCACTTTGCAAAAAATCATAACAATAATGGATTTTATGCTTGAGAAAATTATACATGTAGCTTATAACCATCTAAGGTGAATAACTTTTACTACTTTGACTTTAAATTGTTTTTTTCCTTAGTCTTCAACAATTTCTCTCTATCTGGAGGCTCTAACTTGTTGATTATACTTAAAAGCAGTAAGCAGCACAATAGAAATCCAATTTTCAGAAAAGAAAGGTTCCACTGGCTGATCTATAATGTCAGCAGACTCCTCACGTTAGACCCTTTTCGAAACCTTACATCTTGAGTTCGAAGTCCTCATTTTTGTCTTGACAATTGCTTTCAGGCCCATCAACACAAGAATAAACACACTTCTTCTCCTTCAAGCTATAGAATCATCTTCTTTTTATATCTGTTGGCATACTTTTTCCAAGGAAAAGAACTTTGTTTCAAAAAAATTCTTTTTGCTTTAATTCCACAGTGACAGTAAGAACTAAAAGACTTCCAACTTAGTGGTATATCTTAATTTCCCTAGAGTGAAGAAGAAAAATCAAGAAACTGAAGAGAAAATGGGCATTATAAGAAATCCCTGTTGGATGGAGTTCAGCAGGTTCTATGGTGCATACCCCGGCTGTATTTCAGAGCCATTACCTGGTCATTTAGGGGACCGTAGAGATCCAATTTCAATGCCATTAAGCATGACAGTTCAGGCATTTTACTTGTTGGCCACTGTCAATCCAATAACATGTATCCCAACCATGTTAATTCAGTCAGGGTTTCAATGAAATGAAATTATCATTTCCTAATACTAATATCATTATCCGTTGTCAGAGAGATCATTAATGTATGCCCAAGTGATTGATTAGCTATACATATAGGCATAAACCTAATAAAAATTTGATGCTGGTGTTACTTACACACACACACACATACACACACACATACAAACTTTACTCCTTGATCAATATATTCTACATAGCAAAACTCTTCTCTCACTCTGGTATTCAATGGGCACACCTTAGGCTTTTTGACTGCAACCTTTGGCCTGTACATCCTAGGAGAGGAAAACTGTGATAGCTAGCATCCAGTAACAACTATGGCCACCAAAATCTTTTCTGCAGTCACCACATTTAGATAGTTCTCTCTTCAAAGACCTTCTATAAATTCGACTACTTGTGACTTTATAGTGTCAACAGAAAGGCTTTCTTGAAAAAGAAACAAAACCCACAATATGGAATGAGAACTATATGTGCTCAACCGTACATTTAACATATATTAAAAAATACAAACAACACGCCCATGTGGATCTGTTTCTGTGTTATAAAACATTTATCTAGATGTGGCTCTGAGTCCTTTTTAAAAAGTAAAGTGGGAGGAAAGGATGAATAGAGAGAAAATAGAGAAACTCAGGATCTCAAACGTCTGATTCTGTTTGGTTAGAACAAAATGAGGCAAGATGGGATCTAGGGAATCCTCTAGGTGGGAAAAAGTGCTACGGCCTCACCCTCCCTTTACACACCCTTACATGCTTCTTCCCAGCACTTCCAAGTGACCCCAAGAAAGACATATTCACAATGATAAAACAAGTTAGGGTATCTCTTCACTACCGGGGTCTCGAATCCTCAGTAGAATCTCATGGAAAGGAGCTGGAGTAGACCCTGTGGTGTAAGGACTCCTTTTTCCTAGGTAGTCAGTCCCTGGTGTGCTGCTTCCTCTCCTGGAAACTCTTCACCCAGGTGACATCTATCCATCCCCGGGGTTTGTACCTGCATCTGGGAGCCTTCCCTTATTCCTAGACGACACTAGGTGCCCCCTTTGATTGGCAGCTTAAATACACTACCCTTCTCACAAAAAGTCATTGCACCTACAATATTTGTTTACTGTCTTTCTCCCTACTAGCTGATAAGCCCCAAGAGAGCAGCACCATATTTAGCTTGTTCATTTTCGTCTTTCCAATTCCTAAAACACACATAGTACACTCTCAAATATGTGATGAAAGAGAACTAAGTAACCTGTCGTATAAGTACTAAGTAACTTGTACGTATAAGTACTAAGAACTAAGTAACCTGAAGTGCTCGGTCTAGTTCCTGGCATACAGCGGGGCTCAATATGTGTTAGCTGCTAGTGCCATGAACCATCACACAGGTCTGTGCACTCCTGAAACCAAAACCTGTTGAGCTTCACTGATAGACTTTTTCAAAGTGTGCCAGCTGCCCACAATCCTCATGACAACATTTCTTCAGACTCCCGGTTCTCTCCTGGTAAACTGAGCTAGATCAGTAGGCAGGGTTCAGTAACTCTTGACTTCCTGAAAAGAGAAACAACTTTTTGATGGGATCAAAGCAGATGAGGAGGCTCCACCACTGACCGTACAGCACTCTCTGTGTGCCCCTCCTCCTCTCCACCGCCACGCCGTACTCCAGAGCTTTGTCCTTCAGTGTCTCATTACTACAGCTTTTAGGCTAAATTATAGCATTCTATTTTTAGATGTTTTTCAAAAGATATGGTATGGCCTGCAGTGTGTCTAAATGCTGTAATAATGAGCCATCATGCTACCAAGTTCTATAGTTATATTTAGGTTGGTTCCCTGAGTTAAGGCCGAGCTATCTCTATTCATTACACTTGTGTTTGCTTCCAAACCAAACCAGAGTGTAGTCTGGACTGGACCAGAAGTTGGGGGGCTGCTCTGAAGTGTTTTCATGCCCCAACCCCTAGTTTGTTGCTGGAGGAGATGAAGCTGACCGCACTTTATTTTCAAAAGCTTCCTGGTGATTCCAGAGGAAATAGCTGTGAAACCACTAAATAATACCTTATATTCATGGACTTTTAGCTGAGGATTCAGTTTAGTTCAAACTTATCCTAAGTGCTTCCTTTGTGCCCGGCTAGTTTGTACTTTACTCTATGGGAAAAGGATGGGAGGAAGGGGATTGTGAGATCTTGGAGCAGGTGGTGAGAGGATCCAATAAGCTCTAGGAAGGTTAATGTAGCAGCAGTGTGAAAAGATGGGTGGGGGGAGCGGAAACAGAAAAAAAGAGGTTTGTTTGAGGTCATGAAAGTGCTTCAGTACAGAGGGCCCAAGGGCCAGAGCCAGAGGAGTGGCAGTGAGGGTGGACACCAGAGCGGAGGTGAAGATGGAGAAGACACAAATTCTAGACATACTGCAAGAGGGGACCAGATGACTGCAACTTGAGCAATGTGAGGAATGAGAAACAGGTTTTGAGCCTAAGTGACTGAGAACTGGGTTTATCATTACTAAATATGAGGAACATAGGAAAAAAGACAAAGTTCATGGGGGAAAGCTAAATATGAGCTTTGAAACAAACTGAACTTGAGGTACTGGCAAGATCCAGACTGTTGGAAATGTGAACTAGAGTTCAAGAACGGTGGCAGGACTGCCTCTCCTGTGTAGTGACCACAGTGTCATTTCTTTTGATAGCCCGGTCCTTTCGTCCCTCCATAAATGGTGCATGCTTTAAGGTCATAGTCCATCTTTTTCATTAGAAGGTAGAACATCTTACAAATAAGAGTCTTTAACTTCTTGGAGTGGTCCGAGGCATCACATTTTATCAATGCCCACCTGTGGCCTTCTGTAATAGGTGCTTTACGTGGCTCTTCTACTTAAGTCAGGGAACTTTTAGTCATCTTAGAAAGTAAACAGCAGGTTCCCATGATTAAAGAAACCAGGGTCAAGAATGCGACAGCGAGTTGGGAAAGTTTGCACAGCCAGTTATCAGCATCCTGAGTCCTGACATCTCCTCTGTGTCTCCCACGGGAGCAGATGGTGCCTTTATTCGTGCCTGGTGGGTCTACCAGGCAGCTCACTGTCCTGTGCTCCGTCTCTGCAGTACAGCTTGTTACTTTGTGGTCAAAACGATTCTTTAAAATTATTTTGTATTCCTTTGGTCTCTTATAGCTTATAATTGTTGATTCCTTCTAACTGAACATTTAATATTTTTGCTTTTCTTCCCTACTTTCCTAAGGAGTCTAAATATAGTCACTTTATATACACTTCTACCAAGAATATTCTGTGTTTTTAACCAGCCGGTAGTTTCTCCACACATATATCGTGCCCAGTCCTCCTTCCCCCAAAAATGTTTGTTCCATGTTGATGGTTTTAAGAATAGCATGGGTTGTTAACTGAAAGAGATTGTTGCATAAAAATTTATCTGCTGTCAACCTTCATGGGTTCCTTTAACTTCAGTGACACTAAGTGATCTTTTATCTTTTATGCTCCCTACCTGGCTATTCTCTCTCAGACCACCAGCCTCTTCTATGAAGGCAAAGCAAGCTGCACTCTTAGGACCGGTGAGGCATCATCAGTACATGTGGGGGGCATGAATAGTAATCAGACAAGATCCCATTAAAACATTAGGGTGGCAATGTGTCATTCAAAGCTGTAATAATGAAGTCCCGTTGGTGATCCCCAGTAGAGCACAGTTTAATTAAATGTATCCACAAGACAACTTTGTCTTAACATCGTAGAATTAATGCTCTTTATTCTCTGCTTGTTCCTTTTCCTACTGTACAGATGCCTTGAACCTTCGAAACCGACAGGTCATCTGTGTCACTCTCAAAGTCCTCCAGCATCTGGTTGTGTCAGCGGAGATGGTGGGCGAGGCTTTGGTGCCCTATTACCGTCAAATTCTCCCCATCATGAACATCTTTAAGAATATGAATGGTGAGTGAGCCCAGGAGTCAAAATGTCTTTTAAGCTCTTAAAAAAGGGGGAGTGGTTTGAAGTAGCGTTAATTAGCAATACATTTAGGATTTACTATTGTATATAAACCACGATCCATTTGGAGATCTAAATAGCATACTCCCACCCCCTCTCCTGCTGCTCCCTAGGGGAACAGTAAAATTAACAATTTCATTTATTACTCCTCGCACGTACAGCTTACTTACTCAGTACAGAAACACTGAAGCAGTTCTATAAGCTTCCAATAATTAAATTGTAAAGTTTTTTAATAGCCTTTTGGATACATTAGTAGGTTTTGGGTTTGTTCTTTTTCTTGATAATAATTCTACTTTAGATACTTCCTGTTAAAATTTGTCAGTTTCTTTCCATTGGTTTAAGATGAATTTTTTAAGCCCTATTATTAAAATCAGGTAAGTTTGGACTGATCAATTTATTTTTAAAAAATATTACTCTATGAGCTTTGAAAAACATAGATGAGCTCAGATACATACGTTTTACCCTAACAAAGATATTAGCAAGTATTTGGTGATCTCTTGGCAGGCAGTGGGTATGCATCTGTTCATTGAGAGTGTGATTTTCTTGAAACGATGTGAGTCTAATTATCTTTTGTTATTAGAACTTTGAAATTCCATACTTCTCACATGCATGGTATAAGTCAACATTTGAAGTTAATTCCTAATAGCCGTGTGAATTTCATGTATTTGAGAGCAATTTCATGTGTTTCTATAATTCCTCTTGTCTTTATTTGTCTTTTATGTAAATCAATGTTTTGTTAAACTCAGATTCAAACATATTTCTTTCAAGTCCCACCACAAAATCCTTTTTAGAATGAGACAAGATATAAATGACAAAAAAAGAAAGAATGAGAGAAATTTTTTTTTTCAAATGTAACAGCCCTGTCTGTCATTGTCCCCTTGAGGCACAAACTTTAGCTTAATTCTTCTGCCTGATGTTTTTTACATCTGTCCTATTTTAATGTCAAACGAACTTTCTCTGAAGCAAGCGGTGGAGGGCTGCGTAGCCAGGGGACTGGACACGCATTTTAGCTGTTGCCCGTAATGACAAGCCCCTCTGTCAGAGAATAACAGACTTCTCTCTGGCCCCTGGGGTTCTAGTCTTCTCAGGGGCCAGGGAGAAGTAAAGCAGGGCAGGGAGGGACAGAGGACGCTCACGGCACCGAGTTATGCCCCATCCACGCTATCACAGGGATGAAAACTCACAACCAGCCCCACAAGATCATTCTTGTTCTAGGAGACAGAGTGGCTTTGTATATTATTTGAGGATAATATTCTTCATAGAGTTTAATTAGGCTATAGTTAAAACAACAACAGATAAATCCAAGCTGTGAATTGTAACGTGGCATAAAAAGTAGCAAAGCCAGAAGAGATGTGACCTTAGGCAAATCATGTAACTTCTCTGATCTTAAATTTTTTCTCTACACAACACATACATAATAATAACTTTTCATTAGGTTTAGCATGATAATTAGAGACAATGTGTCCCTGGTGTCTTCACAGGGAGCCTGTCCTTTGCTGGGTATTAAGTAAGAGAGCTATTATTATTATACAATGTTATATGCATATACAATATTATACACACATCATATGATATTACATAAAAATGCACTAACACTATAGAAGTTACATAGCAACATAACTAAGCGACTGAAAGTATTGCGTGTGACCCGTAACACTCCTCCCACTGGGTAACTTGTCACCGGGGCCCTCCGTGAGCCTGTGGACAGGATGCACTTTCCTGGTCCTACCAGCTGCCTCAGTCCCTTTGCTTCCAAGGATTTGTCTTGCCTCTGATTGCCAAATGCCAGGTGAGTGGCCAAATAAGGTAGACTCTGAGATTCATTCAAAGATAACTGGTTTTCAAATCCATCGTTTCCTGGCATAATCTTTAAGCTCAAATATGTGACCGGCGTTTGGGGAATGTCATATTTACAAAGGAGAAGCCTCTCTGGCACGGGCCAGGGAAGCCTGCCGCAGGGGCCTCTTGGGAAAATCCAAACTGGTATCAAAGCTTTTGAGCTTATTTCCTGAATTCTAAACAACGAATTTTGGATGTCTAAAACATGCTGTCTTTCCAGTGACTGCTCTAGGGGGGAAGAAAAAGAGGATTTTCTATAAAATATTCCTAGAATGCATTTGTCATATCGCCAGGAGCAATTTCTTCTTTCCTATGTACTTTCACAAATGTTATTAAAGGTTACAGAAAATTAAGACAATAAGAATGTTCAATTTATAGCTTTCAGAGATGAAACTACAAAATTAATGATGCAGTGTATTACATTTCAGAAGCGTGAGCCAATAAATGGCGTTAACACATTCACAGCTGAAATCCGGGGCTCCACCAGTGAATAGGGCCATCCAGTAACCTCGCTTCCTGGAGGCAAGCCTTACCTTGGCTCCTTTGTTTCTGACTCTACCAGTAGTCTGCAGATAGCCCCTACCTAAAGGATTGCAGACGCCAGGTATCAGAGACTCTGGTGATACCCTAAATTTATGTCATGGAATGTGCAAAAGTAAGCATAATAATGAAATATCATGTTCCCATGTTTGTAGAAATCAAATAGTCTTAGATTTATCTGGGACTACCATTATAGACTCATAAAAGTCCATTAAAAGAGACAAAATTTTTAATTCAAATGCAGACACGTTAAAAAATAAAGTTAATGAGAATGCATTAAATATGTAAAAATTTCAGGATGTTTATATCAGGTTTTTGACCCTGAAATTTAAGTGGCTTCTAAAAAATAGAAATAATTATTTTATGCCGATAGTCTTTTAAAACAACTTCTAATGAGAACCTGAGCATTCTAAGTCAACCTGGTTCAGACTCTTCTTGGTATTCCTGTGAGTCCTATGGGAGTTATTCTTATGGTCTTTTCAAATTTGTTTACAAAAAAAAATTGACTTATATAAAGCTTATTTCTCTTCACAGATATCCAAATTTAATTTTGAAATTAAGGTTCATTCCCCATGGAATTCTGAACAATTTTGAGTCCATGATTTATATTTTAGAAATTTACTTCAAAGTTTCCTTGAAATCATTAGGTTTATTAAATTTGAATGCAGTATATTATCCTAAGTTCAACAAGGAAATTATTAGAACTAATACCCCAAAATTTTTGAAAGTTCAATTTGGAAATATAATGTGTATAAATAGTCTCTCTGAGCACTTCTTCTTCGCAGACTTAACTAGGGAATTAGGATCATAACAAAGTCGGGAGATATGTGTAGGGGCCCTTTAAACTCTGAGAGTCTTTCTAGATTTCTCAACTATAAGATCGTTAGTTCCACAAAGACAAATTGTTTGCGTTGGGTTTTCTTTTTCCTGTGTGGAGTATGGCACACCTAGTAGAATTAGGTGCTTAATATGTGCTTATGTGAAATTAACTCACTAACTCAGCCTACATGACCAACACTTGTTTGTTCCGTCTTGCTCAAGTAGCTTCATGACTTCATGAGGTAGCCTCTCCACTTCCAAAGAGAAAGGCACGGCCCGTACTGAAATGAAATCTATGCCTAATATTTTTATCTGGTTTATCTCTCTAGTCTAAACTACACAGTACAATATCTAATCCCTTTCTAAATAGCAGACCCTCAAGAAATTGTAGGAAACCTTCTTCCTCCTCAATATTGACTTCTCCAAGCTCCAAGTACTTCTTCCAGGCATTCTTTATAAGCACAGCGTTCCAAAGCCTAGAAAAGCTCCAGGGAGGAGGATGGAGGACCCATGTAGCTGCAGAAACTGACAACCGTGCAGTGATCTAGGAGAGCAGCCCCAAGACAGATGGTCCTGGGCAAGGGCCAAGGCTTCCCTACCCTTGTGTGATGCCTTCACACCTGCTCAGCCCATAAAGACCACTTTGCCATTGTGAAATCTATACATGCTTACTAGACTACATACATTTCCTCTTCGCTCAGACTGCTTCATTTAAGTTTATTTTCAACCCAAATCCACTTGTAAAGAACCATACTGGGCCGTGGTGGGGGGGGGGGGCAATCACATACTTTAAATTCCCTCTATATACTCTCTTCTCTGCAGACCTCCCTGGTTGCATCGGCCCAGAGAGAAAAAATTGTTCTCAAAGTTGTCTATCTGTATTTGGAAACACACGGCCTGGCTGGGTAACGGGTAATGACTGAAGAAATTGGAATCCAGTTCAGAAGGCTGTGTCTCAGCTCCTGTGGCTGCCATAACAAATTACCACACACTACGTAGCTGAAACAACAGAAATGTATTGTCTCACAGTTCTGGAGGCTAGAAGTTTAAAATCAAGGTGCTGGACAAGGCCATGCTCTCTCTGAAGGCTCTAGCGAACAATCCTTCCTTGCTTCTAGCTTCCGGTGGTGCCAGCAATCTTTGATTTATAGATGCAGTTCTCTAGTCTCTGCCTCTGTCTTCACATGGCCTTTCCCCCGTGTGTCTGTGTCCCTGTGTCTCTGTGTCTCCTCTTCTTCTTTTACGAATACCAGTCCTCATAAGGATTGCATTAAGGGCCCACTCTACTCCAATATGACCTGATCTTAACTAATGACATTGACAATGACCCTATTTTCATATAAGGTCATATTCTGAGGTCCTAGAAAGGACAAAAATTTGGGGGGACACAATTCCTTCAGTCCAGTGCAGACCGTATACCTCTTTCCTACAGCATGTGGAGGTAAAATCCCATCTTCAGTAAACAAAGTTAGAGGTTTTGTTTTCCTTTCACTCCCTCACATGGCCGTAGCTACTGATCATGGGCTTGCTCTGAGGCCTAATGAGAACTCTGTCTTCAAACAACAACAAAAATTTCATACCTTTTCCTTTCATCAGGAAGGGTTTGTTTAGTTAAGAAGGGAAAATGATTCTAGATAAGTTTGGAGTAGGGGGGATGCAGGAAATGGGTGGGGTTTTTTCTTCAGTGATGCTACAAAGTAACCAGAGAGGTAGGCAAACACCCTCCACAGCCCGGGTGCTGCCCTGGAGACCCCACAGATGCCCCAGGGTGCTGCTGTGCCAGCCTCCTGAGGACCCCAGGGAGCCGGTGGGGGGGAGGGGAGGACTGTACCACCTGTGTCTGTCCTGGCCCACATCAGCTGGGCAAGAGGCTCGGGCCACCCTGTGCCCAAATGGGGTTTGAACCAATAAATAGGGGTCACTGGTGCACAAGGGGAGGAGAGGATGCTTTGCACAGAAGGAATAATTTGTAGAAAAATAAGAAACGGGCTTGGATGCACAGCCACTGAGCACAGTGTAGGAGAGTGAAGGCTCTGGCAGCAGATTTTCTGGGTTCAAATTCTGTTTCCCAACTGTGACCTCTGATGGGTTATATAACTATGCCGTGCCTCAGTCACCCTGAGCTAAAAAGCAAGTTATTGGGAGGAATAAAAAAGGTCATTGACCTTCAGCGAACTAATATATAAGAAGGTTGTTCTGCGGGAGCGTCAACTTGCAGAGAATGAGAGCAATGAATTATGGAATGTGAGTAGAATTGCTTTGCAGATTAGCATGTGTTGGGTAAATGTCACACATGCCTATTACCTGCCTCGCAAGGTTGTGGAGAAAACTGTTATCTCTGTGGCTTTATATGGTCCTTCCAAGAAAATCTGTTAACATTAATATGATAATTTAGTAAGATGATTAGATGTAAAAATAAATGTTTGAGGATCAATATCTTTACTATATGTCAGCAGTCAGAAATAAATGCAAATTTATTTTCTAGATGCTATTAATTCCTACTTGCATGAATATTCCAATGTAGACAAACTTCTACTGCTCAACTCTCCCGTCCCCCAGAAGGTGGTTTCAGCTCCTTCTCACTCCATCCCAGAGGCAGGCTGAAGTATTAATCATTCAATCGTAAGGCCAGATGGGGAGGTTTAGCAAGAATTGCCTCCCGGAATGAACTACTGAGCTATTGAAATCCGAACCTCTTCCCAAGATAGACTGTGCTTTCAGTGTTTCAGTTGTTCTTAGGTTCGCAGTTTCTCTGCGCAAATCTTCCTGTTTCTCCTGTGTCACCCACACTGGCTGCGTCACTCTCATTTTACCACCGTCCCCACTCGCGCAGCTTCACCTGAAGGGGTGGGGCAGGTTCTCAGCTGTGCATATCTCTGTGGCCTCTGGACTGATGGCAGGTTTCGAGCGGCTTGCTAGGAAAATCCCGTTCAGCATTTCTTACACCGCAGTGAAAGGGCAACCATTGTACCGCAAAGGAGGCTCGAGATGGAACTGGGACTAGCACCTGTGCCCCTCGCCTGGTGGACTGGGCCATGGGATCTGACTCCTCCTTCCTGGCCTGAGTGCCCTTCCTGCTGCCCAGCCCAGGGACCCTGGGGAGATAGTGCCTATCTCTCCTCTGGATCCAAACGCAAACCTCCTGTCCTCTCAGTAACCTTCCCTGATTCCACTCACGCTGCAGAATGAGCTGCTCTCTCTTCTGGGTGCTCCCAGTCCATCTTGCTGTGTAGACGTCCTGTCTCCTGAGTCTCTCCTGGATAGGCAAGAGGGCCCAGATGCCCGGAGACAGTTGGGACAACTGGCTATTGGCTCGACCTGTTTGCAAACCCGTGTTTGAATTGTGTGCTTTGTCACCCCTCCCTCCTGCTCTGAGGTTTCCCAACAAGCTGGGAACCCCCACAAGGATCTACAGATGAAATTGTCCGGAGTCCAACTGCTTCCCAGTCCTTGGCCAGAAACAACCCTACTGCTGGCTGGAAACAGCACATTCCTGAATGGGAGATTGCCACCAACTCAGCTAAGGCTTTTAAGATACGCCTAGAGAAATCTGTATAATGTGCTATAATGTATTTAAAAGCTCGGGATGGGCCCCAAATGAGCAGGCATGCAGATTTTCACCCAAGAGAAAACAGCGTTCTTTTCTATTTATGCAACAGAAAGTTTTACTTAATCTGGGCAAGAAAGCAAACAGCTAAAGATTTCTAAAGCTTTAATTTAAGGAGGCTTCTATATTCAGTCAGTTCATAATTTGTACTTTTTCAGTCACCTAAGATGTCACCTGGTCTGGATTTGCTGATAATTAAAGGCTCATTCTCATTTCCTTTATATGCAACTCTTCCATGAGCACCAACTAATGACTTTTTAACGGTCTCTTTGTGGACACCGCAGAGAAAATAAGAATGTCACCAAGTGTAATTGTTATGTTGAATAGTCACTATTCATGACATAATTAAAAGGCCAGTTTAAAGGAGGGTGGGAAACAAAAGGTAGGCTTCAGTCTGTGGGGCAGCCTTTCCCCAGCGACCTGGGAACCCCAACGGAGATGAGTAGAGGGAGTGAGGAGGTTGTTCCACTCTCTCCTAAATTCCACCTGCGCTTTGAGTCACACACGCCATTCTAGAGATTGACCAAAATGCTGGACTTGATTCAGCCTCAAGTGTTGTCTCCTCGCCTAGCCCGGGCCCGCCTGGGGCCGGTGCGGGAAGCTGGCAGTGGGAAGGAAGTGTGCGGGCCCCACCTCCCTTCTCTTAGTGTTGGCACCCCCCACCCGGCCCGGGCTTGACCCCCGCTGTGTCCCATGGGCTGTTCCTGCCGCTGCCGTCTGAGCGCCCGCAGGTGGAGGCCGAGGCTCTCCGGGGTCCCCGCCACGTTGGTGCCCCGCGTGGGGCGTCCCCTAGCCTGGATGTCCCTTGCGACTCCTTCCTCAGGCCCTCGGCTTCTTGCGCTGGGTCCCTCGGCCCTCCCAGCAGTCCCCACTGCAGGCTCAAGACTGCCGCACACCTGCGCTGGCTCCCACTGTGCGCCGCGTCCGTCCGGGGCCTGACCACCCGCCGCCACCCACCCTGGGGCCCCGCCGCCAGACCCGGAGCTGAGCTCAAGGGCGCCCCCGCTGTCCCCTCGTCACCGCTGTCGGTGTCCCGAGGCGCTGCCGGCCGAGGGCGCCTCACACACTGGGTGGCCCCACGATTCCCCAGAGTCAAGAGAGCCTGGTTTGCTTTAGCGAAACATGAAACTCTAGGAGAAATTTTCTACTTAGGGTGAAATCAACTTTCCATTTTTATTGTCTTTCTTAAAAATCTGTATTTTTTTACTTAGACAAAATGGAATATAAATAGCTCAGAATAAGCTGAACCATCAGTGAAGGCGGAATGGAAAAATACAGTGGACATAATCCTCAGAAAAACTGCAAATATTATTGATATTTTCTTGCTTGCCTGCTTTCTGTCTTATATTCTCACCTACATCTTGAATTAATGTCCCACGTAATAAAGAAAAGAGTAATGGTGGCAGTGTTATCATGACCAAGTTCTATTGGGAGCCCTCTAAGATCAATTTACTTCTTTTGCTCTTAAATACAGTACTTTAATAGGAGCTTTCTGTGAGCCTATTTGTATTCATTTTTAGGTGGCCATACAATGAAAAAAATCACTTTCCATCCAGTGACTTTTAATGTAGATTTTGCATACCTCTTGTAATACAAGTCTGCCTCTGCTGCCCCCAAAATAAATCCCATGTTTTATCTTAGAAGTCATTTCTTGAACCTTGATGTTATCTTTATCACAAACTAAAAAACTAATGATAGCATATTAAAATTTTAAAACAAGAATGTAGTTGGGCCATAATAACAGGATTATTGCCCAGAAATTCTCCCACTATCTTAAGCTTTATTTTGACATATAAGCAGGTTGGATTTTGTATTTATGTACATAAAAAGTGAAGGAAATTAGAAATATTTTACCCCAAAATATATGCCTTTGACATATGTTGAGGTGGCTGCCGTGAGTCTCACAGATAGAAGTAGCACTGCAAAGCTGCCTTCTGTGGGGGGAGTTTACGTCTGTAGAGAGTGCAGCCAGGTCCATGCTTCCCACCCCCCCCAGCTGGCCATGCGAGGGAGCTCAGGTCCGCCTTGTCATGCCCCCTTTCCTGCTTGGAGACATCCTCTGAAACTCATTAATACGCCGGAAGCAATGCAAGACAAAGCTCAAACCACACCTGCAGTCATCAACTTACTTAACAGATCACCTGACTCTGAGTCTGATTAACAGACTTACCTTACCATTCCAAGCTTTTAGACAAAGCTTCATTCTTTAACCAATGACAAATCAAAGAATCTTTAAATGTACCTATAACCTGTAATCCCCTGCTTCAAAATGTCCTGCTATTTCGGGCCAAACCAATGTAAGCCTTCCTTGTGTAGATTTATGACTTTATGTGTAATTCCCATGTCCCCAAAATGTATAAAACCAAGCTATAACCCAAATCATATCAAGACCACTTGCTCAAGGCTTCCTGGTCATGGCTCTTCAGGCCGTGGCCACACATATTTGGCTCAGAATAAACCTCTTCAAATTATTTTATAGTTTGGGTTCTTTTCCGTTGACATAGCAAAACTTCCAAGGGTGAAAGGGAAGTTTTCTCTTTGCCCCAACAAGGGAGCAAAGGAGTTTGTAAATTTTTGAGGAGTTTGTAAATTTTTCTGACAAAATCATTCAGTATTATATGTGTTTGTTGTGTGTTTATTTATTATAAATACAAACAAAAACCACCTAACCAAATGACTTATATGTAGTTTTGTCTAGAAGCATATTTTATCCTTTCAATGTGTCTTATAAGCTGTGAATATAGAATAATGATATTCAAGGAGACCTAATACAATATTTTATATATATATAGATACAGATATAGATATTTTTTGATGGCCAGCTAAAATTTCTGAGAGAATTTCTGTTAGGTCTTTAGGCAACAGTGGAGTCCAGAGAAGGAGTGTGATGTCAGACCTGTAAAAACCTGCTTATGTGTCCACTTTTATTTATATATCTGCTGGGCTAGCTGTTGGTTGCCATGGAATGCGGGGCCATGTTGTTCTTGTCCTAAGACTGGTCTCACTACATCCATGAAGACTGATGCATCAGCCTAGCTGCAAAAGCATTAGACAGCAATGTTGTTTTTACCAAAGTTTTTGGGGGGATGCCAAAGAGAGGACCATATAGTACATCCTTCACTGATTCACTTAAAAAAAATTGTTGAGTACTGTGTGCCAACACAGCAAAGCTTCCTAAAAATCCTTAAAAAGGTGAAACCATGCTGCCACACAGTCATTTTCCATTTACCAAATCCATCCAAGACTTCCCCACAGCCTCATCCAGTGAAATTGAATCCATATATACATCCACAGAAGGCCTGAGGGGTCTGGCAGGTCTCCACCACCACCAGGAACAAAATAGATCTGGAAAAGGATGGGTACCTCACCAGACATGGACACAACCCTGCAAGCTTTATGTTCCTTATATTGATACACCCTCGCCTTCTACTCCACTCTTTAATAACTTCACTCTGAGGTCACAGTACAAACTTAGAACAGTAAAATCCAGATTTGATAGTGGACTTGTTGCAACTATTACATAGGAAAAAGAGTGCTGTTTAGACAATGCATTCTCTTAGCAAATGAAATAGTGAATAAATGCAATAAAATTTTCGATTTATCACCATTACCATTATCTTCTTGTAGAAGAATAGACCATCAGCTTCATCAGTCCTAGCAACATGCTGTGCATCCTGCGAAGATCCTAACAAGAAACTCTCTTTGTAGGCTACCTCCAAATATTGTTAATCAGGTGTCTCTTAGAATGCCTATGGGCAATTTTTGCCAAATCTTTGCTAGAAGCTTCATTGTATATATTTTTTACTAAATCTTTGCTACGAACTACATGATGATATGTATGCTGTGCTTATAAACTCAACCAAAGAGCATTTAAGACCATTATTACCGGAGCTACAGATCAACTAGATTTGGAACTCCACCAAATGCCTGTGATGTATGGTCAGAGAAGATAATACGTCGTCTGGTACATTTTCCACCATCAGGGCTGCTTACTAGGCCCAGTCTGGTTCTAATCTAATGAGCCTGTGAGGTCAAACAGCAATGAGCTGGAAGCTAGGATTTTTTGAAAATCTAGATATTGTTACTAGAATGTAAATTCCATGAAGGCAAGGGCTTTTATCTTTTTTTCACTGCTTTATTAACAGCTTAAGAATTATTCCTAGCAGTTATTGAAAGCAATAAATATTTGCTGAATGGGCGGGTAGAAGAATAGTATACTAGTTTTCTATTGTCACAAATGCAGCTGCTTAAGACAACACCCATTTATTATCTCCCAGTTCTATAGATCAGAAATCCGGTGGGCTCCTTGAGCCTGGCTGGAACCACACTGGAGTATCCAGGAAATGGAAAGTAGCATCCTAAGGTGGCCCTGGGCAGTGAGCCCATGGAGAGTGCCCTGAGCCCATCCCCCAGGAGCATTCTTCCCTCTGGACTCTAGGGTTGTGATGGGAGCAGCAACCTCAAAGATTTCTGAAATGCCTTTGGGGCCTTTTTCCCCATTGTCTTGAGGATTAACAACTGGCTCTTCTAATAGTACTGATCTCTTTAGCAACCTGTTGCTAGGTCACACCCTTGAATTTCTCTCCTGAAAATGCTTTCATTCTCTACCACGTAGCCAGACTGGGAATTTATAAAATTTTTCTGCTCTGCTTCATTTTTAATTATAAATTTCTCCTTTAGTTCATTCCTTTGCTTCCATAACTCAGCTTAAGCAGTTAACAGTAACCATGCAGCTTTGCTGGTCAGAAATTTCTTTTGCCAGAAATCCTAGTTCAACACTCTTAAGTTTCACTTCCCATAAAACCCTAAGACATGGACACAATGCAGCCAAGTTCCTTGCAACTGTATAACAGTGGTACCTTTTACTCCCGTTCCCAATAGGATACTCCTTATTTCCACCTGAGACCTCATCAGAATGGCCTTTTCTGTCCATATTTCTATCAACATTTTGGTCACAACCAATTAACCAATCTCTAACTTAAAGTTCCAAATTTTCCCTCTTCTCGTCTTCTTCTTCCGAGCCCTCACTAAAATTACCCTTAATTCTGTGTTTAGACCAATACAGGATTTTTCTGGCTTGTGCCTCCAAACTCTTCCAGACCGTGCATTACCCAGTTCCAAAGCCACTTCCACATTTTTAAATATCTTAACAGCAACACCACACTCTCAGTACCAATTTTCTGTCTTAGTCTATTTTGTGTTGCTATAACAAAATACCTGAGACTGGGGAATTTATAAATCAAGGAAGTTTATTTGGCTCTTGATTATGGAGACTGGGAAGTCCAAGATCAAGCAGCATGTCTGATGAGGGTCTCATGCTGCTTCAACTTCACGGGTTATGTCAGAGGGGTAGTGGGGATGTGCAATGAGACCAAAATCTCTCAGGGTCTCGTGGGGAAAGTTAAAATAATAACTTCCACATGATCGATTTGGACAAATTTTAATAAGATATGATATAATATTATACCTTTCTGTTTTAGGCAATTTAGTTTGCATAATGTTTTTGTTTCCAAACACAATTCTTTATGAAAAGGCCATCTGTTTTATGAGGATTCATTCACAATCACTTTATCCTAACTTATCACATAGTTCCTCCAACAATTCTCCCAAATACAATAGATATACAGATTGAGAATTTCTCTTGTCACTTATTCTTCCTTTGCTTTGCCAAACTGATATTTTGAGTTAAGCACAATTTTCACTTATATAGAAAACAGTGTTCTCCTAGTCTTAATAATAACTCATAGAACAAGTACTCGTATACTATCTATGAAGTCATTTAAAATATGACACTTATCTACATTTATCAGTACATAAATGGAGATGCAGTTCTATGAATGTATTTCTCAAAACTAGCTTACTTTTTCTTAGAAATTTCTACCTACTTTTACTAGAAATCTATCACACTATTAAATTTCTCTTAGTTTCCCATATTTTAAAAAGAAAGCATAATTCATTTCAAATAAAACCTTTGCAGAGTAATAATCACTTAGCATATAAATGATTTTAATATTGATATAGCTAAGTCTCTCTAAATACATAATTTTCATGCTCAATGCATAATGTACCAAGCATGCCTGTTAAATGATAGTTTGTTTTGTAATGTGAGAATTTCCATTATAAAAACCTGTGAGATACAATTTAACACATTTAAAGAATTAACACTTTTAGATTGTAATTGGAAGATAAATTCTAATTACTGTTTAATTTCTTGGTTGAAAATCTTTGACATGGATAATATAAAATTGACTCTGAAATTATGCAATTAATATTATTAGCACTTAGCTATTCCTTTTGAAGCTGCAAAGGCTTAATTTGTTTGGCTCAAAAATACTCAAGCAGAAAAAAATGCTTGATGTTTGGAGTTTAAAAAGTGGCCATTAGTATGGTTAACTAATCTATAATCAGCCATGTTTAGGTAAACTGGTTCAATACTGGGTCATTGAAAAAATGGTACATTCTATAGAAAGTAAGCTGTTTGAGGTATTCTAGACCGGAAAGATAAACTTTTTTTTAGAATTCTGTTATCAAGGCCATGAATTAATATGCAATGTTCTGACAGGATTCTGTGATCTTTAGTCAAATCAATTATAGAAACTTAGAAATATCTGCCTTAAATATTGATGTGTTCTTAGCATTGATTGATTCTTACCTAAACTATGTTTTTCAACAATATGAATCTCGGAGAATTGTTCTTCCAGTTATTATTTCTAGGGCATATATTCCTAATTTTTAAAATTTTTATTGGGATTATTTTTTATTTTATTTATTTTTTAAAAAATTAAGGAAGTTAATTTATTTCACTTATTACTTTTTTATTTCCATCGATTTAGGGGTACACACTGAATTCTGTTACATGTATATATTGTATAGTGGTGAAGTGTGGGCTTTTAGTGTACCCATCACCTGAATAGTGTACATTGTACCCAATAGGTAATTTTTCATCTCTCACCTCCTCCCACCCTTCCCCCTTTTAAGTCTCCAGTGTCCATTATACCACCCTGTGTGTTTTTGCATAGCCATTTAGCTCCCACTCATAAGTGAGAACGTGCAGCATTTATCTTTCTGTTCTAGACTTACTTCATTTAGAATAATGGCCTCCAGTTCCATCCACATTGCTGTAAAAGGCATTTCATTCTTTCTTACGGCAGAGTGGTACTCCATAGTGTATATTCTACATTGTCTTTATCCACTCATTGGTTGATGGGCATATAGGTTGATTCCATATCTTTGCAATTGTGAATTATGCTGCAATAAATATACAAATGCAGGTATCTTTTTGATATAATGATTTCTTTTCCTTTGGGTAGATACCCAGTAGTGGGATGCAAGATTGAATGGTAGATCTACTTTCAGTTCTTTGAGAAATCTCCATAATGATTTCCACAGAGGTTGTACTAATTTGCATTCCCACTAGCAATGTATAAGCATTCCCTTTTCACTGCACCTGTGCCAACATCTATTGTTTTCTGGCTTTTTAGTAATGGCCATTCTAATTGGAGTAACATGGTATCTCACTGTAGTTTTAATTTGAATTTCTCTGATGATTAGTGATGTTAAGTATTTTTTCATGTTTTTTGGCCATTTGTATATCTTTTGAAAAAATACCTGTTCATGTCATTTACCCATTTTTAATGGTGTTGTTTGGGTTTTTTGCACTGAGTTGTTTGAGTTCCTTGTAGATTCTGGATATTAGTCTTTTGTTGGATACATAGTTTGTGGATATTTTCTCCCATTCTGTAGGTTGTCTATTTATGCATTTGATTATTATGTTTTGTTGTTGTTGTATAAAAGCTTTTTATTGTCCCAAGTTTTTTGTGTTATTTAATTGTCTTAACAATGGCTAATATTTATTTAGTGCTTTCTATATGCCAGATTCTGGGTTAAGATATTTTCATGAATCATCTCATTTAATCCTCACAAACCCATGAGGAAAAAAATATCCTTCATCCAATTTAACAGATGAGAAAATCAATGCAGAGAGATAAAGTGATTTGCACACTGTCAATCAGTCAGTAAAAGAGCACTCATAGCATTATTTGAATGGAAAGAGAAATAAAAAGTGATATAACTTGTATGGTTTTCTCCATTTCATGGATGCTCAGTGCTTTAACTGCACCTGATGCGGTGTCTCACTGCATTGTTTATACAAGTCATGCCAATGTATTGATTTCATCTTCCAGTGTTTAAACCAGCAATATTCAACTAATAACACTCCTAAACTTGCAACTTGTTCCTAAGTTGCTTTTATGCATGTTATTAAATGAAAGAGGTATCATTCAATACAAATTTTTTACCATGATCTATTTTTTTAAATATCACTAGTGGCATTAGTCTTGGACAAAAACTAGAACCAAATTCAGCATTTATGAAATAGTGTGAAATTTTTACATGGCTGTGGTTTATAAAAGAGTTTTAATAAATATATAATATATGCAATAATCATGATTTTATTGCATATATTTATTAAAGCTCATTTATAGCTAGTTAACAGAGCATGCATAGACTTTTGCTGAGTTAATAAATCCAACCCAAAGTGCCACATGCACATGATGATGTGAATAGCTTTACTATAGCTATCCTGAAGCATATAGTTCTTCATGTGCAGTAATTTGTCCTTTAAGAAGCAATTTTGCTGACAGTGCCAGTTTCTGTACAGAAGTCCTCATCGTCAGTAGGACTTAACTTGAGATGATTCAAGACAATTGCAAGAAATGCATTTTAGAAAGAAGAGTTTACAAGACTTTCCCATTGAAAGATGTGAATTAATTGTAATTTGGAGAGAGAAAAAAAACTTCGGTTTCACTTTTTTAAGTTTGAGGAAGATGAGTTGCTCATCTTCAAGAAAAAAGCCATTCTGTCTAAATTATGGCATGGTGGCTCTTCAGCTTAAATATTCAGTTATCTTGAGAGAATGAGAAAGACAGAAACGGGCAAAGACAGAGAAATAGAAAAGTGAAAAAGAAGGTCAGTGAATACGATTACAAGCACAGAAGGCATTTTATGAGGTAGGGAGATTAAAACCTAAAACCATAAAGGCACTTTCATTCTATTGAAAATCTAAGAGAAATATGATGAGAAATGGAAAGATGTTGAAAATGTACAGAAAGGATATCAAGTAGAGCTATCAATTTTAACTATAAACATAAGGCAAAGATGCATTAAAAATAAAGGCTACAAAACGTAAATGAATGAAAACACTTCCTATGTAATGAACATGACAAACAATAGGCTACCTGCATGATTCATTTTTGGTGGAACTCCCAGTATAGCACCCCTCAACAAGTGGGCACCTCCCCCTGCTTGAATCCCCTGAGTCACATGGGGATCACTACATCCCATGGGAACTGCTACTGTTTTTAAATAGCTTAACTGATAAAATTTCTATATTTAATTAAGATCTTCTTTCCTGTAACTTTCCCACTTGGGCCTTCATTTGGCTCTCTGGGCCTTGGGTAGTTCTCACTCAAATGTTCTCCTTCTATTCAGGCCTCTCTTTACTTTATGAGCTTCTACAGGTTTCTTGGTGTATACTCTTATTGCGCATCCTTCTTTTGTTATTATTTATTGATTTTGAACAAGGTATACCTTTTCTTTGTTGGATTCTAAATGTACTAAGACTCAATCTTAATTACATCCTTATGTTGACATTTCAAGACAACATTTATTTGATGTGTTTTGTTTCTCTTTGTGTCTTTTGCTCACTATAAATTTCTCTAAAATCCTAACACATGGTTTCAAATTTGGTTGTTTCTTCTTATATAATTTTGCATTTCAAATTATGCTATATCCTAGTTGTATAGGAATACTGCTTTCCTCAAAATGTGTATAAAAATTAACAATTGTTGATTGTCTAAGTTTTAGGATTGGCATAAGTGATATCATTTGAAGCCAAATTCATCCATACACACTTCGTAAATGTAGGTCCCTTGTCTCCACAGAATGAAACTTTGGATCACTGTTTTGGCCCAAAAGCAAAGTATCACCTTGGCAGAACACTGTGTGAACACTTCAGTAGACATGCTGACATCTTGATTGTTTTCTACCCTTTTGTTTATTATCATTTTATTGAACAGGGTATAGCTTAGCTAGCTGGATTCAGTGACATTGTTTCATATTGTCAAAGAAAATCTGTGATTATACGTGAGGTTTCTCAAACAGACATTTTAAATTAATCCAGTAGAGTAATCTTTCAATATTTTTCCCTTGCACCTCAAAATTCAATCACTTACCAATCTTATTACTTTTTCATTTACAACTTTATTTCCGCTCCACTATTGCCAGCTGTCCCTACTGCACTGTGCCAGTTCAGGGCATTAGCATCACACCTTGTCTATTACAGTAAATCCTTCCTTGTTCTCCATGCAGCAAAAATCACATTTGTTGTTCCATCCCAAATTGGAAAACCTCCCTGCAATTCTAGGAACACACAGTCACCAGGGTAAAAGAATGCTGGACAAGAATGTGGCAGTAGTTTGTGATTTTCTTTTCTTTCTTTTTAAATATTTCTCTCTTTATAATCTCTTGACATTGTCCTAGTTCATGAGAAAGAGAAAATCCAACTTCCTAAGCACCTCCCCCTTTCAGTGCTTTGAAGACTCAGCACATGTGCTCTTGGGACAAATGACATTTTTTTAAAAGAAGAAATGGCAAATATGTCAATTGACTGCACAAGAAAGATTTTTAATTTTTAAATAATTCTTCAGTTTGTTAACAATTTGCATGGCTACTTTCTCTGTGGTTCTGTGGAACCTGTTCATGAAGAATCTTCCTCCTCCACATTGAAATTGAGAAGGATATTGGGGCCTAATATATAAAGTCAAGTACGTGATTGGATGATTGGAGAGAAATGAATGATGAATATCCATCATAAATGGCAGGAATGTCACATGATGAAGCATGACCACTGAGATTTCTAGTGTTGACAGATGAGCCACTGGTTAGAGTTGTTGTGTGAAGGTACATTTATGGAAAGAAATCCAGAAAAAAAAAAAAAGTAGTCGTCTGTCTTCACAGATTCAGACCAAGAAAGGGCAGAGGAAACACAGTAATGTCGACTGAAGGCTGCTAGGCCATTGCTCCACCTCATGTGTGGAACTGTGAAGCCAGTCTGGGAAGAGTTAGCTCCCTGACACCTGCTCCAGGTAGAATTATCCTCCTCTTCTAACTCACATGTCATAGAAAAAGCTATTCATTCATTCGTTTATTCCATAATTTATACTATCTTATATATGTCAAGTACTGTGTTAAGCACCAAATATAGAATAGTGAATTTTAACAAATAAGAGAACAAATATTAATATATAAGTACACACTCTTTTATGTTCAAAGTGTCGATGATGATGGTGATGATGATGGCCAACAGTAACTGAGCACTCCCCCCACGTGGGGCCGAGCACGAAGTGCCTCTATCCAGTAGCTAAAGAAGCCTCGGGGGCAAGGCAGAACACACCCCAGCCTGCTTTGCTCTTGCCTGAGACTCCCAGTGGTCACATTGCTGTCTTCACCGCAGAGTTCCTTAGAGAGCCAAGATAACTTGGGGATGTGTGTTGGGGGTAGTGGGGGCAGGTGGATACAAAACATTCAGTTTACCTGTCTCTATCAATCTGCTGAAGCAGCCACTGGGTTGGCACTGCGGCAGCACTTTGATGCTCAGTCCCTCCAACATGCTCTGTTGGCGGGAAACCAGCTGACCAAGGTACAGGAAGTGAAGGAAATGCAGCCTCCCGAAAGGGCCACGGTATAGCTGCCTGGGAGAAGCAGGTTCAGGTACTGCTCTGTCA